>CM051259.1:3411847-3611847 GCA_027921565.1 Artemia sinica | reverse complement strand
AATTTGTAAGACCCTGAAGGTTCCTGTATCTCATTAGCCTAAATATATGCATGCTAATTCACCTATATTGTGCTGCAAATTTTTTACATGTCAATCATGAAATAGCATTATTCACCGCATGCATATAAGGAGTCGATTTACTAAATTATTAAAATATTTTTAGAATATCTGTTTAAAACTTACGTCGATAATCACAGCTAGGTTGCCAGATTCCTTCTCTGCTTTGGAATGGGGTGCGAGACGAATTACAGTTGATCTTTTTGCATTTCAATGATTCAATTAATCCCGTCTCAGTCTTATCCAGAGTTTCTTCCAATTTTCGCGCGTTTTTGCTGCGATGCTTGATCAACAACATTCTAAAATGATAGAATTTAATTAGGTACTTCAATTTTTACTGAATATTCTGAATATTCAATTCAGAATATTAATGGAGGGCATTGGGCCTAACAATTCCATAGTACCAAACACAAAAAGTTGACAATTAGTTTTTTTTTTTTATATATGCATAGCTTTTAAAACTTTTATATACCTAAATTGCGAAATACTTAAAATCACAGAAAAAAGGAAGACGGAAGACTCCGACATAACCTAAACCAAAAATTATTAAGTATATGAAGGGGGTCGTCCTCTAGTCAATATCTCGCCCCTTTACGCTAAAGTTTTTTTTTTTAGAACTTTCAAAAGAGGTATCTATTCTAATTAACCGGCATTTGTGATTCAAGAGTTCGTGATTTGAACAAAATTCGAACTTTAGCGTAAAGAGCGAGGTATTGACTAGGGGGTAAACCCCTTAATACATGTGATAAAAACATATAAATATCGAAGTTTCGTTATGTAAGTTAATTCGCAAGTTAATTCATAACTCAATTTTGAGAAAGCTATTTTTAGCCAACAAATTTGTAAACATGCTCTTCTTAATCAGATAGTGAGAAAACATCCCTTTATAGGTAGAAGAACGTAGTGATTTGATTGTTTTATTGGTGAAACTACCCGTCCTGTTTGAATATTAACACCTTTCTTCAGGTGGAAAGGATGAAAAACGATTTGATTATTTTTATAGCGAAACTGACTGGCCCTGTTTTTGAATATTTACCGAAATTTGATGAAAAAAAAACAGGGACCTTTTAATTAGAATAGGAAGCTTTTTTGAAAGCGCTAACAGCTTTAGCGTAAAGAGCAAGATATTGATGAGAGGGGCGACCTTTCATATCTGCCGAAACTAATATGCAAATTCTATTTTAATTTTTCATATACAATGAGCCAAAATCAAAGTGAACCAGCCTCTCTCTTTTTTGAATATTTACTAAAATTGAAACACATGGACTGTTTAATTAACATATGAAGCTTTTTAAAAGAGCTGACAGCACAGTAAAAAAAAAGTGTAAGTAAGGAAATTCTTCCTTAACTTAATGGCGAGACAAAAAATAGATTTCTTTTTATTATAATAATTAGAAAATTTTACTCACCAGAAGTCGCTTAGAATATTCCATATCCGTGTAAATGATTGCAAAAAATATTGATACTAGTAGATTGAATGAACTATTCAAACTGTAGAAAATTATAATCTGAAACCTGAATATATACAAAAAAATAATTGATATATATTGGCAGTTAAACAAGACACGCTGGTTTTCTGATACGGGATTTACCACTAGTTTTCTGACACGGAAGACACATACACTATTAGAGATATCAAAAAGATATTTTGAATATATTAAGCTATAGGCATTACTGGTTTAGAAAAAAAAAACTAGAATAGTGACATAATTTCACTTTATCGAGCCTCAAATTCCATTTAAGTTGCCGTATATGTCGTACCCACAGTATTTCCATACACCTTTTAGCCCAGAAACCCGTCTGGTAAGGCATGTACCGTTCGTAGTAATAGGTGACTGACCCGTGGTAAGGCATATTACGCAATCACCCGTGAAAGTGCATAGGTGACTGACCCGTGGTAAGGCATATTACGCAATCACTGGTCGGATCAGCACCTAGGTTACTACTCATGTATTATGTCTGTTATTGGGAAGTGCACATATATTTTTGTGCGGGAGGGGGAGGGGTGAATTTTCCATTGAGAATGAAGTTTCCACGGGGTGAACTTTTCAGGAGAAATTTTTAAAAAGATTCCGACTCAATTAAAAAAACCCTCTGAAATTAAAAAAATTAAAAACTCTGCCGACTCAATTTTAGGCGTGGAGATGTTAAATGTAGCTGTCCGGGTAAATTTTCCCCAGGACTGAATTGTCAAAAGAATCTTTCCATGGGGGAGGGAGTCTGTGAAGCTGGAACCAGATTTATCGGCATTTTCTAAAAAACGATCAGAAATTAAATTAAAAAAAAAGTTTTTTCAACAGAAAGTAAGGAGCAACATTAAAACTTAAAGCGAACACAAACTATTACGTATATGAGGGGGTTGCCACCTCCTCAACACCTTGCTCATTATGCTAAAGTTTGTATTTCGTACAAATTCTTTAATAGCGACTCCTGAAACACAAGGGTCATTTAACTAGAACAATAAGAAGCTTTTTCAAAAGTTCTAAAAAGCTTTAGCGCGAAGATCGAGGTGTTGAGGAGGGAGCAACACCCCTCATATAATTAATAATTTCTGTTCGTTTTAAGTTTTAATGTTGGTCCTTACTTTCTGTTGAAAAACTTGTTTTTTTTTTAATTTTACTTGTAGACTTTATAGTCATTCAAATCCCATCTATATCTTTATTCCCTTGTTACATAAAACATATCAGGTGTTGAAATTTTATTCCAAGTTATTTGACTCTTCTGACAACCTATCTTTGCAGACGTCAAGCTGACACAAATTTAGGTCTCTCCACACAATTCAAATTGGACACATCCTCCAAAGTAGTACAGCTACAACAGTAACTATTGTTTCTGATCAAGCATGTGCACTACTTATATTATATGACTTATGATGAATATTTAGATGCCCCTCTCCTACAAAGGTGCGATAGCATCCAAGTCAAACAGTTTGCTCAATAGTAACCAATGCTCTACAAAACAGAATTTTGATAGCAATAGATTTGATAGCAATAGCGATAGAACCGTTTGGTTTTTTATGCAGTTTCCAAATATATAAAGCTAATCAAGTTTAATCTAGAAAATTTGCTCAATTTTCGAAGGGGGCAAAGACCCTCAAAAAGTGCAGAAACATCAATGAAAATCACACCATCAGATTCAGCATATCAGAAAACTCTATTGTAGAGGTTTCAAACTATACAAAAACGTAGAATTTTACTTTTTTTGCTAGAAGAAAGATGACAAATACGTGTTTATTTATTTATTTTTTTTTTAGGGGGAAATTGTATCAAATAAGTGATCCTAGAAGCTCGAGTCATTAAATTGGTATTCAAAAGTTCTAGTGCCATTTTTAAGTGACCAAAAAAATTGGAGGGCAACAAGCCCCCCCCCCCTGTCCCATGCCCATTTTTTCCAAAGACGCTCGATCAAAATTTTGAGATAGCCATTTGATTCAGCCTAGTTGAAAGGTCTAATGACACTCCTTTGGGAATGACATGACCCCCCCCCCCTAGTCCCTAAGAAAACGGCTGTATGTTATGCAATTTTCCCATTGTTCACATGTAGTATTCGTCATTCGCAAACATACAGAAATTTTTTGTGGGGGGATTTTACATGGGGAGAATTTTTCCCGGGGGTGGGGGAGCTTCAGGGGTAATTTTCCAGGGGAAATTTTAGAGGGGGCATTCCTTAGCATAATTTGAAAACAAGTCAAAATTAAATAAAAAACAAGTTTTTTTTCAACTGAAACTAAAGAGCAACATTCATCTTAAAACAAACAGAAATTATTCCACATATGAGTGGGGCTGCCCCTTCCTCAACCTTTGTTCTTTACGCTGAAGTTTGACTTTTTGTCACAACTTTAAAAAAAAGAGCTTTAAGACTTTAGTGTAAAGAGCGAGGATTGAGGTAGGGACAACTCCCCTGATATACAGAGTTATTTCTGTTCATTTTAAGTTTTAATGTTGCTTCTTACTTTTAGTTAAAAAAAAAAATTTTTTTTTTATTTAATCTCCCAAAGGCATACCTAGGACATTAACTTTTGTTTCCATCCAATTATTGTAAGAATGTTTCAACGAAACGAATTGAATGATCTCCCCACCCACATGCATGACATCTTCCCATCCACATGCATGACATCTCCCTACCCACATGCATGACATCTTCCCACCCACATCCTGATTACAAGAATCAGGGAACTTTTCTCTTCCCCCTCCTCTACAAAAGACATGTTACATCAGGCTTCCAAAGGGCACAACTAAGACATTAGTTCATACTCCAATAAGGCTTGGTTGAGATCTGACCACCTTTTGGGGTAAATGTTCTAGCAATATGAATTTAGGTACTTCCATTGATTCACAGTTCAAAGAAAGAACATATAAGAGGATTATAGATTGAAATCCAGTTTGCTTTGAACTTGACCCAGTTTTCGATACTAGTTAATCTTCAATTTGCCAAGTGACCTTGTTTGACTGGTTTGCTGACTACAAGCTTATTGCCAATTGAAGTAAAACTACAGCTGTATTTTTTTGGAAAGTGGGGGGTTTAATATTGCCCCCCTTACGTGTAAGTCTTCGTCTCATGTTTTTCTAAGCTAGATTTTCTCCTGAGCAGCAAATATAGCAAAATTACTCAACAATGGTGGTAACCCAATCATCGTTTGAAAAAGCAATTAAGGACTTGAAGGAACACCTGATTTCAATTTCTAATGATCAATCTTCGATCAAAGCGCACCAGGCTGGAATGTCTTCCAAGCTCGATATGGTTATGTCCGACATACAGTCACTTAGGCAAAGCTTAGCAGATAAAGATGCTAAAATAGTAGAACTTCGATCTTCTATTGAAAGCCATCAAGCTGAGCATGTGCAACTCGAAAAAAGGCTGCTTGAACTAGAAGTTAAAGATCGTCAGCTGAACTTAATTATTCATGGCCTGCCAAAAGAGAAATCAGGCCAATCTCTCAGCGAAAATATTATGACTTTATTCAAAGAGAAATTAGAAATTGAAAAAGATATTCCTCTTAAAAAAGTGTACCGCGTAAAGAGTGTTAGCCCCATTACAGTTAGAAACAAAAAACAAGCTGGAGTATCGCCTGTTCTTATTTCTTGTGTGAATAATTTGGACTTCCAAATGCTATTGGTAAATGTAGGCAAACTTAAAGGAAGCGGTAGGAGAATAAGTACTGATCTGCCTCCTTCACTAAATGCCCTACGTAATGATCTCTTGGCCAGGGCACGTGATCTTAAAGCTCAGCAAATATCAAAGTTCACGCGAGTGAAACAATCCGGTGCCAGACTATTACTGCAAACTAGAAACGATATTACTGGCCAATGGGTAACACATGACGAATACTAATATTGGTTGTATATATCTCTATATAATGATTTGTCAGATTGATTATGATTTTTTTATTCAGTATATAGTCTATGCTGCTTAGGAATGTGAAGATCGATAAGTAGTGTCCTACTTAAAAAGAAGTGTATTTATCTCGTTGTCTGTGTTCTTCTTTATTTTTGTTTCCTTTCTTTTCGCTCTTTTCGTTCCTATGTGCTTTCTTTTTTCCGTGTTTTTTACTTATTTCTAAACCCCTGTTCATTTATCTCTGAAGTCCTAGGCCTAAATTCATTAAAACTGGTTCAGTTTTCTTGCCGTATATCTTTTGTTGCAGAAATTCTACAAGAACGTACTGCCGCATTGTCAGTGTTTGAAACATCAAAAAGGTTAGACTTTTTTCACTGCGTCATCCCGGCCCACCGCCAAGTGGAGAATACGGGTGAGTAATTTTTTTCTAATTTGAATGGTGGTGGCTGTGGTGGAACTCGCGATAGATTGAGCGAGTTGTAGGGGAGACCCATGAATTTATCATAGGTTTTTTTAAATTGTTGTGGACTTATGAGTAGTTTAGAAAACATTTCACTATTGCTTCCTGACCATAAGATTGATGCTTTTGGTGCATGTGAAACATTTTTAAATGAGCAATCTTCTGAGCTAGCTCATATAAATGGGTATAAGTTGTTATTTAAAAATAGAATAGGTAGACAGAGAGGAGGGTTGGCTTTTTTTGTAAATGATAGTATACCTGTAAGAGAAGTGAATGATTATGATTACCTTTATGAAGAAATGTCATTTCAATTTTTTGCTATTGAGCTAGATCTAAGTCCTTCGAAAGTGTTATGTTGCGCATTATATAGGCCGCCGAGTTCGGCTGCTAAACAATTTGTAGAAAAGTTCGATGAACTTAGCTCGCTGATGACCCAAAGAAAATGTAAGTTAATGATGTTGGGTGATTTTAATATTGATATTAGTAATGTACATAGGGATATAAATTCAATGCTTTCGAATAATGTTGCCGCTGACTTTGTAACGATTTGTATGTCTGCGGGTTTGCTTCCAACATGCCAGATCCCGACGAGAATCACGGAGTCGTCAGCGTCATTAATTGACAATATTTTCACAAATTTCGAGACACTGGGTTGTAACGTTATAGTTGAAGATACTTCTGACCATTTTATGATCCTGTGCGACCTTCAAACGAGTCCCTCCCCTAAACCCTCTTCATTGAAGACTGAACGCTGCTTCGATTGATAAACTGAAAAGTTTACTGTCCCAAGTCGACCGGTCTCCCTGCTTAGAATGTGACGACGTGGACAAAGCTACTGAGTACTTCATCCACCAGTTCAAAATAGTACTTAATAAGGCATGTCCTTTATCAAGTCGGCAAGCTAGGCATTATATTACACCAAAGAAACCATGTATGGCAGCTGCTATTTCCTCTATCCATACCAAAAATAATCTCTTCAGGAAACTCATTTCGGCAGTACAGAAATTGTCTGACAAAGTTACTGTGACAAGCAAAGCAGTCGTACTATCTTCATGAATTTCAAAATGCTGAAGGGTCCCCAAAAAAGACTTGGTTGATTATTAATGAGTGCCTTGGGAAAAAGAAAATAAAAAACCTTCCGGAAGAGATATTATCGCCAAAAGACAAGAAAATTGTTAAAGGAAAGCGAAATGTTGTTGGTGTCCCAAATGAGCACTTCGCACATATTGGTCACGTAACATCGCTTGAGGCACTAACTCGAAGTTTTACCTGATTCAGCATATTCTACTTCCATGCCGCCTCCATCGGATTGCTCTCTTTTCCTAACGCCGGTGTCAGCTGAGGAATTACTGCAAGTTATATACCAGCTGAAGAATGGGTCGTCGGAAGGTACGGATGGCTCGTTGACAAACCTATTAAAACAGATAATGCCTGATGTTACAGAATTTTTGGTTCATATCATCAACTTATGTTTTTCAAGTGGACGTTGCCCAACTTGCTTAAAGTCTGCACGTGTTTTAGCCCTGCATAAGGGTGATGACGTGAAAGATCCAAAAAACTACAGGCCAATCTCGATCCTATCTTCATTCGCAAAAGTGATTGAACGATGTCTTTACAACCGCATAGTGAAGTTTTTTGATAAGAGGGGATGTTTTAATGACCTTCAGTTTGGGTTTAGGAAGGGTCATAGCTCTGAACATGCGATTCTGACACTCACACAGTTTATACACAACACTTTGGATAAAAAAGAATTCCGGTTACTATATTTATAGATATAAAAAAAGCGTTCGATACTATTTGTCATGCAATTTTGCTTCGTAAACTGGAAAATTATGGTATATGCGGACGTATAAATTTTCTGATTGAATCAGATTTAACTGGGTGCAGTCAGTTTGTGGATGGCGGAAATGCTACCTCTTTACTACTTGGTATCACTGGTCAAGTCGACGTTCCTCAAGGGTCCATACTTGGACCTCTACTCTTTCTTATTTATGTAAACGACATCAACAGGGCGCTGGAAGATCTCGGGCTGAATGTCCTATTCGCTGATGATACAGCCTGCACAGTGTGCGGTGCTGATGAAATGTTGCTTAAGAAGAATATGTTGGCAGCTTTCGAGAGGATAAAAAACTTGGTTTAGTGCAAATAAATTATCTGTTAATATGTCGAATCGAAAACCAAGTTTATGATTTTCTCTCGTACTGACCAGTCTTTACCTGAACTTAGTAGACTACCCATTGATGAATCTACTTATTTAGATCGTGTATCTACTATGAGATATTTAGGTGTGCTAGTTGATAAGAATATGAGTTGGAAGGAACACATTGCTAAATTGCGGATGAAGTTGGGAAGGAATGTTGGAATATTGCGGCATTTGAAATTTATTCTACCTTTTCATGCAATGAGATCGGTATATTTTGCCCTAGTCCATTCTTATCTGAGTTACTGTCCCCTGATTTTTCTGAATACATTTAAAACTCATATAAAACCACTTCAAAGGCAGCAAAATAAAGCACTGCATATTTTGAAAATTTTCATCCCCTCCCCAATATCCCTACCATCAAAATTGCCAAATAAAAGTATATATTCTTTCCTTAATATACTTCCAGGGGAATTATTATTATCTTTTCATGGATTGATGTTTTGTGGTAAGTATTTTACTAAAATTCTACCGAAAATTTTCTATGCTATGGATCTATTTAACCAAAGTGAGCATGATTATGGAACGAGGAGATCTTCTAAGTATGTTGAACCCCGAGCGTGCACTGAGAGATCTAGGTTCTCACTCAGGCACTGCATAACCAAACTTTGGAATGTGCATGGGTCGGGTCTTAATATTGGTCTTTCTGTAGGTACACTGCAGGGGCATTTAAAAACTCTTTTACTAACCTTTTGGTCATTTTAATTTTTTTTTATTATTCAATTATGGTCTTCCCGCTGGCACATTCTCTTGGTAGGGTTTCCCCACGGCTTCACTTCACTATTTTTGGTGTTTCTTTTTAGTTTGTTCTCCATTTGGCTGTTGGCTTGGGGTGATGCTTGGTAAGTCATACATTTTTCTATCTTTTTTATCTATTTACAAAAGAGTGTGATTATGTACAAATACAGTTATACATTATGTTTTTGTTGTTTTTATTTGTTATTGGTTGCCTGGTAATACGAGCTAGACTCTCAGCCGGGCATATCCATATTGTAGTTGTATTTAGTTTGTAAATAAAAGAACCTGAACCCACCCCTGTCGGAGATGAATTATGTCTGGAAACCAACAAAGATCCAACTAAAATACAATCAATCAAAAGATATGATTGAGATAGAATATCTCTTTTCAGTAGGTATTTAGAAACACTCAATTAGGCAAAAAGGCATTCAATTAGGCATTAGGCATTCAAATTTTGAGTTTAGGCATTCAATTTAGGCAAAAATTTAGAAACACTCCCCATAAAAATTGGATCCAGTGTGCCTACTTGACAATGCTTAACTAAAACAGATGCTATAACCTTTACTTTGTAGAAGTTTCAAGGGAAAAAATTAAGGCAGTCCCTCCTTTCTCACCTTGGATGGATTAAGCATAGAATCCAAAAATACAACTTTCTTTCTGTATTTTCGTTCACTTCCAGTTTGCTTTCTTTCACTTTCACTTCCACTTTGCTGCTTACTTTCACTTTCTGCAAAGTTTGGCTGCAATTCAATTACCTCTTCTATTATATGTCAAGGTGGCAAGAAATTAAGAACCCCTCCCTCCTTTCCATCTATAACCCTTTGGCTGACCTCTACATGGGTACAGGCCTATTATCTCTTGAGCACATAATTATGCAACAAAACCTAAATTTAAGTTATTAGACATGCCAGGGAAGCCTATCACCATGTATCCAGTCAACGTTTACGCTGTCCCCAATACGTAAGTGCTCCTCCTTGCTAAGTTAATCTTCCTGGGGGTTTACGATACCTAAACGTTCATTGATGGCTGCCCCACAATCCCCCATTTTCAATTAATTTCACTTTGGAACTCTATCCTGATTGATACGTCTCTCTCCCCTTCTTTTAAAACTATTTTCAGGAATGTTCCTAACTTTAAAACTCTTTTCTTTCATCTTCTAGTGCCAACTTGGTCTTTTCTGTTTTCTCTGTCTTCTTTATTTCTTATTATTCCTATTATTATTAATATTTTTAAGCGTTGTTTTTTTTTACTGTATTCTAGTGCATATTCTCCTTTTTCTTTAGTTTTTTCTTTTAGCCAGGCTCCTTTTTTTCTTTTATTATTATCTTATTATTTTTTACTATCTTTTATTATATTTTTCTTCTTTTCTTTTAGCCAAGCTTTTCGGACCAAATAGTGTCGTAATACACAATATATGTCTGCAATAGTGCTTCAGTATGAAGAAAATAATTGATTGGTTATTTTGCCAAAAATCCCCACTAAGACACTTGCTCTAATCTTTAATCTAAAGAAGTTCCAACGACAAAAATTTACACACTCCTCCAGAAGGGCGGATCCAGGATTTTTTAGGCGGGGGAGGGGGGCAAAAAAGGTTGATCCGATAAACTTGCGTTAGGAGCAAGTTTAATTAACGCAAACTTGCGTTAATTAAGTAAATTACACTACTTTAGACTATGTTAGGGGGAACGCGCGCCCCCCTCACCCCCCTGGATCCGCCACTGAGTCCTCCCCTCTCCTCACTGTGGATGGATTAACCAAAGAATCCTACAAAGACTAATAGACTGCATACTTTCACTTCCTGGAAAGTTTGGCTGCAATTCAATTACCTCCTCTGTTAGATGTAAGGGTGGCAACAAATTAGGAACTCCTCCCTCTTTTCTATCTACTGCAATGATAGGTTAACCTGACAATAGATTATATACAAAATAAAATAAAACTACATATTGTTTAATTCTCTAATTCTTTTCAAAGCAAAGGCGGAAGCTAGCCTCTTTGACCTTCTTGGATTCGGTTCATTAGCGTTCAATGATATAACACTTGGACAGAGGTCAACTACATTGGGTGAATTGAACTTTACTCTGTCAGATTTTAATAAATTATCGTAGATAGAATTTAGCCTAAATTCACCTGTGTCACGATTTAAAGCAATATTCTTGAATAGGATTTTCTTTATCTCAAGAGTTTCACGGAAATTTTGCTTTAAACCCCAATCCCTAGAAATAAAAGACACATTATTGAACAAAATAGAATGGTCTGGAAAATTGAAAATATGTTCTGAAAGGGCTGAAGTAAAATCTTCAGACTTAGAATCTTGCTTTAAAGCCAAAGAAATAGAATCTTTATGCTGTAACAATCTCATTTCCAAATTCTGGTTAGTAGATCCCACATATGAGCTTCCGCAAGTACATGGGATCTGAAAGACCCCACTTTGTTGTCCCAATGAAGTTAGATCCTTCCCAGAATTTAGAAACTACCCAAAGTATAATTACTCTTTAAAGCTACCTTTAGACCATTACTCTGTAAAATTCTTTTAAGTTTTTCACTTAGCCCGGGTACATATGGTAAGGAACAAAAAACATCCTTCTCCCGAGTTGTCTCCAAGACTTCCTTAGAAATCTCTAGAAACCTTTTTCTTCTTTCTGAAAAAGTCTGGTTAATTAACGACTCTGGATAAATGTTGCTTATTAGCATTTTTCTTAGAAAGACAACTCCTCCTCAAAAATTTTGAAGAGCAAATACTAAAGATCCGGTCAGTCAAAGAAATGATCAAGCCAATTTTTACTTGGCGAGCGTGACGGGAACCATAAGACAAAAATCTATTGTTATTTGTCGATTTTCTGTGAATTCTAAAATCCAGACTATTTTCATTTTTAAAAGAAGAACATCAAGAAAAGGAAGTTTCCCATTCTCTTCTAATTCAACAGTAAACTTTGAATCCCCCCTCAAACAATTAAGATGTTCCAAAAATCCCCATAATCCCATACTGAAATTATGTAATCCATATACCGGCCCCAAAAAATATGTTTTAAAAAATATGAATCTAATTCAATTGTTTCAATATTCTCCACAAAAATATTAGCTAATAAAGGAGATAAAGGGGCCCCCATAGGTAAACCATTTATTTGTTTGAAAAACTCCCTCTGAATTGAAAAACATAAGAGAACTTATTGCACAACCTTACTAAATACATAATTACAGAAACTTCCAAATCTGTTTTACCACTAATCAAGTCCAAAATTCTTAACAGATTCTTTCTAAAAGACTTTCGGCTGCTTCTACATCAATATTTGTGTACATTGATACAATGTTGAAGCTTGAAAGCAAAGAACTTGAAGAAATTTCTACTTTCTTCAGTTTTTCAACCAATTTCGAAGAATTCTTAATGTACAAGACTTATGTAGACAAAAGTGATTTACAGATTGACACTAACCACTTGCTCAAAACACTTGTTGGTGACCTTGTACTTGACACAATTGGTCGTAATGGTAGGTTAGGTTTATGAATTTCGGGAAGTCCATATAATTCAGGGCACAAGGAACTGCTTGGCAGGCAAGACCTGCGTCCTTGTGCCCTAAATTAGATTTTTGAAAAATGTTTTACTTTACTGAAAAAAAAAATCAAATGAATTTACTGAAAAAAATGTGCACTGTCAGTTTAATATGCATATGCTGATATTTATTCCTTAGAATCTCAATTAATTTTTTATTTCTTAAAGCTATAAAAGTGAAAACATTTAAAAGATTTTTTTTCAGTACAGTACAAATTATATTCTGGCTTTTAGAAAGCATAGGGTTCAGAACCCTACTCAGATTAATTTCTGCTCGTTTTGAGTTTGACTTATTTTAATTTTTGTTTGTTTTGGGTTTCATTTATTTATTAACACTGATTTGTGGTAGTTGTATGCTTGGTAGATTATTTGATTCTATTTTTGTTCATTTTGGTTTAATGGCGTTCTTTACTTTTTTTAAAAAAACTTATTTTGTGCAAAAAGTTTTTTTGATTAATTTCTGTTTGTCTTCTATTGACATAGTCTTTTTCAGGGAGAAAGACTGAGCCTCTTCTGAAGTTAAACAACCATCCCTTCCATAATACCCCCTGGGCATATCTTACAACCCTTGCCCCTAATCTCAAGGGTTTGTTTCAACCCCAAAAGCCTTGTTATATGATATTAGACTATTTTGAATAGAATGGTTATCTCAAAATTTCTATTAGACGCATTTTGGGACAATATGACGTATGTGTAAGGGGGAGAACATAGCTGCCCTCTGATCACTTTGAATCTTAAAAAGGGCACTAGAGCATCGGATTACCAATCCAATGAGCCCCCTTTGAAGTTTATGACCACACTTTCTATAAAAACCCTACATGTCCCCAAGGCAAAACTTACAACCCTTGCCCTGAGGGCTGGGGGGATTTGTTATCCTCAAAGACATAATTTCCAAACCTTTTTGATAGGCTTAACAAAATGGCTATATTGACTGGAAGTTTTTGAGGAAATGATAGGACTGGAGGGAGACATTTGCCCTCTGATCACTTTTGACTAATAAAAAAGGCACTAGTCCTCTCAATTTCCAATCAAATGAGCCCTTTTTGAAGCTTCTATGACAAAAATTTCTATAAAAACGTTAAATGCCCCAAGGGCATAACTTACGACCCTTGTCCTGAGGGCTATGGGGGAGGGTTGTCATCCTCAAAGACATAATTTCCAGACCTTTCGACTATGTTGAACAAAATGGGCATATAAAAATGTTGATCGGAAAAGTTTGGGGAAATGATGGGCGTGGGGGAGGGGGATTCTCCCTCTGATTACTTTCGAATATTAAAAAGGGCAATAACCCTTTCAATTTCCAATCGAAAGAGCCTTTTTTAAGTTTTTACAACAAAATTTCTATATGACATTATATGCCCCCAGGGCATAACTTAAACCCTAGCCCTGAGGGCTCTGGGGGGTTGTCATACTCAAAAACATAATTTCCAGACCCTTCAACTATGTTCAAAAAAATTGCTATATCATAATGTTGATTGGAAGTGTTTGGGGAAATGATGGGTATGGGGGGGGGGGCATTTGCCCTACGATCGCTTTTGACTATTAATAAGGGCACTAGCCCTCTCAATTCCCAATAATAAAAACCTTATATGCCCCCATGGCATAACTTACAACCCTTGCCCTGAGGGTTGTGGGGGGGGGGGGGGGTTGTCATCCTCAAAGACCTAATTTCCAGAACTACATTGAAAAAAATGGCTATCTCAAAATTTTGACTGGATGTGTTTGGGGAAATGGTGAGTGTGAGAGGGGGTTAGTTACCCTCTAATTTCTTTCAACTATTAAAAAGGGCACTAACCCTTTCAATTTCCAATCAAATGAACCCTTTTTGAAGTTTCTACAACAAAAGTTTCTATAAAAACCATATATACCCCAGGTAGACCCCGGCGCCGCGCCGATGAGGGAAGACCGGCGGCGGCGGGGCCAAAAACAGTGCGCCGCCGATAAGATGTCAGTGGCCCGCCGCCGGCGCGATCAATGTTGACCGGAAACATTAATGTTTCATCAGTCTTTCTCAAATCACAGCTTAAATTTACAACATATTTGAGCCTATTCATGAGTTCAAAAATTCACAAGTCGCCGGCTGGAAACTGGTCTTCTTTGATATTCATCAAGAGAAGTAGAAATCTGGTAGAAACGAAATGGCTGTGGCGTTTCAGAATCCTTGCATAATACGATAATTTGAAGTATCTATTAGCTAGGTATTCTTAACATAAATAATTATCAAAGTTAGTAGTTTTTTTTTCATCGAGTATTACTGCATACAGAACTTCAAATACCGTATCACAAAATTCGTCAGCTATCTGGGTAAAAACTTTGAATATGACTTTGAACTTAGAACCTTAATTTTTTTATAATGCCCTTTGCCTATATCTGTTTTGTCACCTTTAAAACAGTTGAAATGAGCGACTTTTTTTTTCGCTCTTTTGGATTCCTAAAAAGCCTTCTTGTATTAAAAACTGGTTTTTAATAACAATTGAAAAAAAACGCATTTTAAAGTTCCTTTTGGCTTCTTTATAGAATATATGTCATGTAGGCTAAGGCTGAACTGCTGCTTTTTTATTGCTTTTGGCTGCTCTTTTGGATATTATTCATTTTTTCTTTTGGGAATTCATTCCAAATTATAAACAAATAAATACCTAATATCAGTCAAATTATAAACTGCATCTAAAAGGAGTAAACTTATCAAATTGAAAAATACATGATGAACACTTCCCATGAGTACACTTCAATTACAATGAAACAGAAAACACTTAATGGTTTATTCGGCATAAAGAAAAACGAAGTGCCAGCTATTTTCTTAGGTAAAAAATGAAAAGCTCATCCGTTTTAAATGTAATTAAATGAAATAATATGCAGATTGAAGTAGCTCCAGGAAGATGTTGAGGTTTTTATCCTAGTTCGTCCCTTTTAATCCAAGCAAAACGTTAGGACACTTAGTATCAGTTATTGAGTTTAAGCTTTGATTTCCAAATGCTCACAAAAATTACCTAATTTAAGAAAGTTGCAACAATAAGTCACCTGTGGTCAAAATACTCAAAGACTCCTCTTTGATCCCCACCCAGGCTCAAAGCTTCTGCAATGGTCATTTCCATGGAAATCTCCAAAAGAGTTTCTTTTTAAAATAGCTTTCAAGCGTAGTTAGGGGTATTTAGCCTTTTTTTGCTTTTCTTCAAAGCTGAAAAAAGTGTTATAATATTCCAAATGTTACATTTGTTATATTTGTGCATATTTTTGGTAATCATTTGTGGGGTGATCGAATTTTTTAAACCACTGTAGACATGTAAGAACGTTGCAACATCTATTACCCTGAGGTCATAACACGGTCAAAGACTCCTCCTTGAACCTCCCAAATTGAAGGCTTTTATTATGACCTGGCCTTTTAATGTAACTTGGGGACTGAACCAAGGGCGCCATTGTCACTCGAGCGCAACGCTAGGTGAAGATGTCGATATCGCTTTCGTCACATCAATTCGTTTTAGTGTGAATCTGCCTGGTACTTATGAATGAATGTTTTCAAAGTAAACCCGTTTCATCAATAAGAAAAAAAAAACGGGTTGGACGCATATATTCCTTTCCCTTTGGACGATAAAACCATGCAAGTGCTGTATCAAGTATAACTCATGAAAATCTTGTTAATTTTGTCAACTTTTCAACATTTGGCATCCCTAATTTCAATAAAAAAAATCAAGGTACTATCACTTAAATATAATAACTCCCTATGCCCCCCCCCCCTCTGGATACCATCTTGATAGGATACCGTCTCTGCTTTAAATAAAAAAAAATAATTAACTTATTGGCACTCCTGCTTTCAAAAAATCGAGGTATTATCATTTAAATATGATAGCTCATTACCCCCCCCCCCTCTGGATACCACCTTGATAGGATGCCGTCTCTGCTTTAAATTAAAAAAAAAAAACTTTTTGGGATCCCTGCTTTCGATAAAAAAAATTTCGAGATATTATCATTTAAATGTAATACCTAAACCCCCCCCCCTCTGGATACCACCTTGATTGGATACCGTCTCCGCCTTCATTAGAAAAATATTTTACTTAATAATTAACATTATTGGAAAACTGAGTCATAGATTCGCCGTGGCATTCAATAAGATCCAAAGAATCTAATTAAAAGGGAGCACACACAAAAGCCAAATTAGGCCAGTAGCATGGACGTAGGCAGCATATTGTCTAGGGGGGGGGGGGAGTCGATAGTGTGATGGAGGGAGAGATGAAGTTATGTCGGCATGGGCGTACGTAGCTTCTTCCCTAGGGGAGGGGGCAGCCACTTCTGTGATGAAGGGCGGGGGGGAGCTGAAGTTATATTGGCAGTTCACAAAACCTTACATTGCCAGCAAGTTCTATCATACTTATGAAATCCTTATCAATAAGTAATCACCAAAAATTATAAATCATCAATATGCTTCAGCATTAATCTTCTTGGATTACAGCTAAATCTTTCCAAGACATTATGGATGATTGCTTCTTGTTTGAATTGAATAAATTTGCTTGAATAAACTTCTGTTTATTTCCAGTTTTTTCAACTGTCTACCTTTTATCAACTGCTTTTCCAACCATCTGCTTTTTCAGCCATATCTAATGTAAATTCGAAGGTCTAGGGGTGGGTGGGGGTGGGGGGAATCTGCCCCCCTGCCTCCCCTCCCTACGCCCATGGCCAGTAGCCTATGAGAAATTGCAAAATACCCAAGACAATGAACAATTCCTAATGGGGGGCCCTGGGTCTATCAAAATATTTCAATGGTTTCCCAGAGAATTTGATATCATTTTCTTCTGTCTCCACTTTAAATGAAAAAAATAATTATCTTTTTGGCATCCCTGCTTTCAATAAAAAAATGAGGTATTGTCATTTAAAAATGGCAGCCCCTATCCCCCCCCCCCTATAGGCAATAATTTACAATTTATTTATGAGTCATATTTTTGGGGTAACTTCCGGTTCAATCTTTAATTCCCCAACCTTGTACATAGCTTAGTCTATAGCTAAATTTTGTCTCAATAGAATTTTTTTTTTGGGGGGGAGGGGGGTAAAAATGTTTCAGAAAGAAGATTGTATTTTCTATCAGGCATTTAACAACTGAGTATAAAACATTAAGAAAATCTTATCTTAAAACAGCAAAAAAAAAATCTGTGAACTTACAATTCAGCTGTAGAAACAATCTGTCAACTATCAATTTCAAAATCCAACTGAAGGCTGAAGCTGTATAGTAGTGAATGCATTCTATAATTCAATTCAACTTGGAAATAAAATTCTTAACTATGAATGATGTAAGAAATAGCGATTGGGAAACTGCATTCGAAATGATTTAAACATTTCATAAAGACTATCTTTATTTGGTCAACATATGAAGAACTGTGTATATTGCAATATTTGCAATTGCATATTGCATACACAAAAGCCAAATTAGGCCAGTAGCCTATGAGAAATCGCAAAATACTTAAGACAATGAACAAGTCCCAATGGGGGGCCCTGGGTCTATCAAAAGATTTCAATTGTTTCCTAGGGAATTTGATATCATTTTCTTCTGTCTCCACTTTAAATGAAAAAAATAATTATCTTTTTGGCATTCAAAATGATTTAAACATTTCATAAAGACTATCTTTTTTTGGTCAACATATGAAGAACTGTGCACATTGCAATATTTGCAATTGCATATTGCATCTGTCTGGTTTTTACGCAAAGTAACAAAAGAGACAAAAATTAATGAACAAGAGAGTAGTGAAGAATTATGGTATGCAAAGTAATATTTGGCAGGGAAAGTCACTGGAGATAAATTGCTAGGGGTGGCACTATGATTGCGTGATTTTATTGGGGTCTACCAAATTTTTTTGGGGGGAAATACCCGAAAATTCGGGGATAGTGCAAGCCCTGCTTGATTTCTAATGAGGAAAATTCAAATACTAAACCACACAAGAAGGAAAAGCTCCAACTTTGCAGTTGATGCAATAAAGAATTGCTGCAAAATTAATTTAAATGACCAAATGCCACCGCCTCTGCCAGCGCGCCCGCGGCGTTACGACTCTTCGGCGGCGTTCGACCGGGCCTCTCGTCGGCGGCGTTTGGTCGATCTGCCGGCCCGGCACCGGGGTTACCCCAGGGCATAACTTACCACCCTTTTCCTAAGGGTTGTGGGGGGGGAGGGTTGTCATCCTCAAAGACCTAATTTCCAGATCTTTCAACTACGTTGAACACAATAAATATCTCAAAATTTTGATTGGATGTGTTTGGGGAAATGGTGGGCATGAGAGGGGGGTTAGTTGGTCTTCAATCACTTTTGACTATTAAAAAGGGCTCTAGCCCTTTCAATTTCCAATGGAATGAGCCCTTTTTGAAGTTTCTACAACAACTCCTTCTATTAAAACCTCATATGCCCCAAGGCCACAACTTAAAACCCTTGCCCTTAGGGCTGTGGGGGGGGGGGTTGTCATCCTCAAAGACCTTATTTCCAGAACTTTCAACTACAGTGAAAAAAATGGCGATCTCAAAATTTTGATTGTATGTGTTTGGGGAAATGATGGGTGTGAGTTAGTTGCCCTCCAATTACTTTTGACTATTAAAAAGGGCACTAGCCATTTCAATTTCCAATCGAACAAGCCCTTTTTGAAGTTTCTACAACAACACTTTCTATAAAAAGCTTATATGCCCCCAGGGCACAACTTACAACCCTTGCCCTGAGGGCTGTGGGGGTTGTCATCCTTAAAGACCTAATTTCCAAAAATTTCAACTATGTTGAAGAAAATAGCTATCTAAAATTTCTATTGGATGTGTTTGGGGAAAAGGTGGGTGTGAGAGGGGTTTAGTTGCCCTCCAAGTACTTTCAACTATTAAAAAAAGCACTAGCCCTTTGAATATCCAATCGAATGAGCCCTTTTTGAAGTTTCTATGAGAAAGCTTTCAATAAAAACCTTATAAGCCCCCAGGGTGTAACTTATAACCCTTGCCCTGAAGACTGTGTTGGGGGGGGGGGGGGGGGTGTCCTGCTCAAAGATATAATGTCCAGAACTTTCAACTACATTGAACAAAATGGCTGTCCCAAAACTTTGATTGGATGTGTTTGGGGAAATGCTGGGCATGGAAGGGGTATTAGTTTCCTTTCAATCACTTTTGACTATTAAAAAGGGCACTAGCCAATTCAATTTCCAATCAAATGAGCTCTTTTTGAAGTGTCTATGACAACGCTTTCTATGAAAACCTTATATGCCTCCAGGGCATAACTTATAACCCTTGCCCTGAGGGGTGTGGGGAGGGGAGTTATCATTCTCAAAAAACCTAATTTTCATAACTTTCAACTACATGGAACAAAATGGCTATCTCTAAATTTGGATTGGACATGTTTGGGGAAAAGGTGGGCCTGAGAGGGGGGTTAGTTGCCCTCCTATCACTTTCAACTATTAAAGAGGGCACTAGCCCTTTGAATTTCCAATTGAATGAGCCCTTTTTTTAAGTTTCTACAACAACGCTTTCTATAAAAGTCTTATATGCCCCCAGGGCATAACTTCCAACCCCTGCCCTGAGGGTTGTGGGGGAGTGTCCTCCTCAAAAACATAATTTATATCTGGAAATCAACTATGCTGAACAAAATGGCTATCACAAAATTTTGATTGGATGTGTTTTGGGGAAATGGTAGGTGTGGAAGGGGTGTTAGTTGCCTTCCAATCACTTTCAACTATTAGAAAGGGCAAAAGCCACTACAATTTCCAATCGAATGAGCCCTTTTCGAAGTTTCTATGACAACTCCTTTGATACAAAGTGCCCTGGTCTAAAAAAAAAAAAGAAAAAAAAAGTACATTGTGCCAACATTGTTCTTTACTTAGGCAGTGCAATTGCACTGCCTATGATTATAGTTACTTTTCTGACAAATGCACCCTGCCATCTTAATGCTCCCAGACATAGCCCTAATGTGTATTTCTTAATCAATTTAATATTGTGACACATCATAGGATTCTTTCTTTAGAATACAAATGACAATAAAATGGAATATTATTCTTTAAATTCGTTAATTGGAATTTTACACAACCATATACATCTTAGAAAACTGGGAAAACCAGGGGGCTCAACGTTTAATACAAAGGATATCCAAGGCTGGTATGCAATTTTTCCACTAAGCATGTGCCAAATTTAAAAATTAAGAAGATATGTTAAAAACCAGCAGAAAATGAGTGAAAAAATTGCATTATGTATTATGCATATTTAGCATTATGTTTAATGGTTGCAGGTAGCAAAAGCAAACACTATCATTAATTGACAGGAAATTGTGTAAAACAAAACAGTGGCTGAATGATTAAAACTATGAAATAATACAACCTTAAAATCTTGTTTCCAAATAGGAACTGAAAGGAGATTTATATTTCATTGAACAGCAAAAATCTAAGCTATGCATTAGTGTTCTTCAAAATTAAACACTTCAAATTACTAGTTGGGCTAGTTGACTTACATACAGGAGAATATATTTGACCAATTAGAATATCTGATTTTGATGTATTCATCCCTATAATTAACTACTGAAATGAAAATAATATTGTTTTTCTTCTTATTCAAAAACATCACTTTCCTTGCTTAATTTTGGCATGTTCTCAATGCCCTTTAATAGGCCTATATTCATTCAATAGCAGTAAATGAGTGTACAGCTGTAACACTTTTCTATATTTGGGCTGTATAACCAATTGGCTTTAACTTTTGTGTATACTGAAATGTTTCTTCTTGTTTGTTTCATAGTAGAGCATGGCAATGAACAAGAGAATTTAACAAAAAAGAAAGATGTTGATTATTGAACAACAACCAAAATAAAAATCCTAGAGAATCCCTGTTCTGAGGAATGAATAGACCTAAAATGGAGTCAAAGGGCAAAAATGTATTCATTTTGATGTCCTTGGTACTTTAAATACATTTCTGTAGTCTCAACTGGATGAAATAGTTTTTCCATGGTAAATTACAATGGAATATGGATAATATTTTACTTGCAAGTTGATAACAATGGAATGGAATATGATAATCCTATTAACAGAAACATCCTGCATATTATATAGTACAAATTTGGTAATTTTAGTGTTTTCTTTTTTTTAGTTTGGAAATAGAATAAAAACAAGGAGTCTAATGATACTATTTTTAATTGTTAAGCACAAAATATATTTACCCAATGGAACAAAATATTATTTAGGGCTAAGTCTATATTTATACCTGAGCCCATTAGAGTAAGGGAGGCTGAGTTACAATTGTGATGGTTGTAACCATTAGACTAAGTTGTAATAGTAAGAGTGTTTGGTATTTGTTTAGAAGGCTACTTCTACTTTCTATAAGGAAAGACTATAAAATTCTGAGCTTCACTTTAAACCATTATGAAACACTTACTTTTACCTTAAATTGCGCTTGCTAGCAATATGGACAAATCCAGTATATGCTGATTAGTGATAATAGGGCTGCAGGACATGTGGTACATTGCATTGAGTGAATGGACAAATCCAGTGTATGTCAATTAGTGATAATAGGGCAGCAGGACCTCTGCTACATCCCATTAAGTGAGCCACAGTTTAGTCACCCAGGCCTTGTTGAGATTTGAAACTATCAATTGTTGTAGGTCCCACTGTTGTCTCACTTAGGCCATTCCACTGACTTATGATGCAGTTGTAGAAGAAATGGTTTCTTTTTCTTGTCTTGACATCCTTGCAGAACAGCTTTGAAGAATGACCTCTGGTGCTTGACAACTGGGCAGGTTCAAACATGTCTTTGTTGTCAGACTGGAGCAACTTGTTGGTCATTATCATATCACCTCTTTGTTGATTGTATGTCAGAGTTGGTAGCTTCAGGCTCTGCAGTCAGCATGCCCTTTACCTTTCAGGCCATTTTCACATTTTGTTACCCATCTTTGGATAGATTTGAGTCATCTGGTCTGTTTTATTAATTGGGGTGGCAACACACATTCCATACTCCAATCTAGGTCTCACCAGGCTCTTGTAGAGTTTTGTAACTATTGCTGGGGATCTACTGGTGATTGTGCACTTGATGATACAAAGAGTTTGGTTATCCCTAACTACTGCAGCTTGGGTGTGGCAGTTGAATTTAAGGTCTTCATCAACAACAGCCCCCAAATCTCTATCTGAAGTAGTTTCTGAAATTGACTGTCTCTCACCAGCATTTGATAACATTGAGTACTGCCACTACAAGTTATTTCTTCCAAAACAGAGAACCTTGCACTTTTCAACATTAAACTCAAGCCTCTATATTGTAAAGGTCTGACTTTATTGAGGCTACATTCTGCTGTGTGTCAATAAGACCAATAAGTTTTGAATCATCAGCATACAGGCTGAAGTTTATTTGTAACATTTCTTGAAGCATCATTGCTGTAGACATTGAAAAGAGTAGGTCCCAAAACAGTTCCTTAAGGCACCCCACTTAATACCTCTGCATATTTCAGAGTAGAAAGCTCTTCACCATAAACTTTGACCTGCTGCTTTCTTCTCTTCAAGAAAGACATTATCCAGTCCACCACACCCTCTCAATACCAATTGCCTTCAGTTTCAACTGGAGCTTTTGATGACAGACTTTATCAAAAGCTTTAGCAAAGTCTAGCAGAACCATACCATCCTTAATGCACACCATTAGCTTTACTATCCTCCCCCCTAAAGGACAAATATGTAGTCCAAATTATATATATATATATATATATATATATATATATATATATATATATATATATATATATATATATATATATATATATATATATATATATATATATATATATATATATATATTGAATGATTTTTAGTAAAATTCTGTTTAAGGGCAATCTCTATGCTATCTCTTTCAAACATGGACAACATCTTAATCTTGGATATGATGTATATGGGTTTAGATAGTGGGATTGGCTGACAATTGGGACTGGCTGACTACAATCTCGGAAAACTTTGTGTTTTAACATTTAAATATAATGAGTCTCCAGATTCATTCATGAAAATTCCATTTACCTAGCCTAGACACTTTACAAGATCAATAAGAGTCCCTAAGCAAGAAATTTAACTGTTTGGCATTTAGAAATGATATAACCTAGGCTAAATGACTAAATTCTAAATAGTTAAATCCTAGAATGGTTTTACAGTAGTTTCAAAATTCTAAATAGCTAAATTCTAGAATGGTTTTATAGTAGTTTACAGTAGTAGGAGCTTTAAAGTGCTTCCTTATGGAGAGTTGAAGTGGGCTATTAAACCAACACTAGATATTTTCTTTTTAGACAACTTAATAGTAATACTCTTTTGATATTATAGTGGTTTCTTCACAATCTTGGTAGCCTTCTTTTACATAGTTTAGCCAGGAAGAAAGTGAATATTTCACTTGATGTCTCTTTTATCAAATAAAGAATTTTCTCATGAGTGCCTCACTGAAGATCTTTTACAAAATTTTCAGAATTCTGGTTCCTCATGAAAAAGATCAAAGCATACACAATAAGTAGCTTCCAGCTTACCTGATTTTGTAACCATGTCAACTTTGGGAAAAAGTGACCATGCTGAAGTGAAAGAATCGACTAAAGATGCTTTCAGAAGGGATTATTTTCTTGTGATAGACAGATTGTGCTGTGAGCTTGAAAGCTGCTTCTCAAATGCTCTTTCCCTGTTAGAGTCAATGTCTGCATTAGATCTTGATCTACTGCACTTTCTCAACATGAGCATACTAGCTAGTGTGGCAGCACATTACAAAGAAGTTTGTACATACACAACCCTGTTTGCCTTGCAAACAGATTTTGTGAGAAGATATATCAACTCTTTAGGCAATAGGCCAAAAGATCTCTTAGAACTTTACAATTTAGTGAAGGAAATGTTGATAGCATATTCTGAAGTTTTGAAAATTATACAAATCTTCATTACTCTGCCTATCACAACAGCTTGTAATGAGATTCTTTTCTATAAAGAGCCTGATTAAACCCAATTTAAGATCAACAATGGGTGACAAAAGGCTCAGGGATTTGATGCTGGTGTTTATTAAAACATACCATTTACTGGGAAGTCAATTATTAAAAAATATTATAGTTTTAAAGGCAATGATTCCTAACAATCTAATTCAATAAAAACTTGAATTCATCAATATTATTCTAAAATGGCAAATGTTTTCCTGATGTCTGTAGAAAAAAGTGTCTTATGCAGTAAAGAAAATAAACTTTGTAGTAAGCTAATGATAGTAAACAGAAAAGTTATAGGCCTACAGGAAAATGTTTAGGATTTGAGAATAACTTTTGTAAATTCAAATGCTTATAGCCTACATCATAATCTAAACTATATACAATATAATAAGTTACCTTTTAGGACCTCACTAAGGGCTCAAACGAAATTTCCCCAAAAGCATACATTATATTTAGAAAGACCATAAAAAAAGGTAAATATTTTGCTGTTCATATTATTGACTTATAAATAAAGTGAACATACCACTAGATGCCAATTTTATGCTCTTTCTGAAAATAATAATTGTTAGCTTCTCTTGCAAATTCAAATTTAAGTCCTTTTTGAACCCTGGAAAGCAACCAAAAAATTTCTAGTTTTTGGGTATAAAAAATGCTTAAAACATTGGTTTCAAACTTACTATTAGATTATAAATCCATTGTTTCAAATTTAAATAATCCAAAAACATTGATTTATCACAGATAAGTTGGATAAAAAATTCAAAACAATTTCTCCATTTTCTACCTGGCATGTTTCTTCTGTTAGTTTTGATATTTTTCAACATATAGGTGAAACAGCAGTTTTTAAGTGACCTAACAGAATAAGAAGAAAACATGACAGATTTGTTTTGAATTTTTTTATCCAACTTAATCTTGACAAATCAATGTTTCTGAATTATGCAACTTTTACAAAATGGATTTATAATGAAACAGTAAGCTTGAAAAATATGTTAAGCTATAATCCATTTCTAGGCCTAGGCTATGTCCAAAAAATATAGAACAATATTATTATTTTCAAGAGTCCTAAAAGGGCTTAAAATTGAATTTGCAAGAAAAACAATTGGTAAATATTTACAAATCATATTATTGACTTATAAACAAAGTAAACATACTGATTGATGCCTTTTTTTGTGTTCTTTCCAAATATAATAATCATTTTTGTTGGAAATGAATTTACCCCCACCCTATATATACCAATTCAGGTAGGGTAAGACACCAGTAGTCGGCCACCTGCCTATTCTCGGACAGAATGTAACTAACAGGGAACCTAGCTCTTGGCTAATGTGCTTAGAAAGTTTTTATGCACTACTATAATACTATAAAGGAAGTTTTAAAAAGGAGCTAGGTTCCCTGGGTTCCCTATAAAGGAGCTAGGTTCCCTGTTAGTTACATTCTGTCCGAGAATAGGCAGGTGGCCGACTACTGGGTGTCTTACCCTATATATTTGCACATTAGTGGGTGGGGTATATTTTATTTCTGATGTAAATGGGGGGTAAGTTTAAACTTTACCCTCACCCCACTAATGTGCAAATATACACCCTAAATTGGTAAATATTTACCAAACAATTATTATATCTAGGCTATACTCATAAAGAGCATAAAAAATGGCATCTAGTGGTAGGCTATGTTCACTTTTTTCACTTGTCACTAATATGAAAAGCAAAATATTTACAAAAAAAGGAACAGAGTGAAGTTTTCACTTTCTTCCAAAAGTGGAGCAAAAGGAAAAAGTTTCCTAATCAGCCTACTAAGCAGCTTAGGCCTAGCCTAGGCTATGGTTAAAATAGTTAACTAAATAAATTCTTATTTTAATTAACAACTTATTTTAACTAAAAGTGTCTAAAAGCATAGTCTAGGCCTATATTTCAGAAAGCAAGTGCCACTTCCACAAAGTTTTATAAGGGTTAGCCTAGGCCAGACTGCTAAAAAAGGCATAGGCTAGGCACTACAGTATCGATGACTGTACAATATAGGATCAAAATAAAATATTACCAAAAGTTTCAATAATATGGCAAACTTATGTCTTTAAGGCTAAGACTTGGGATAAATTTCTATTAAATAGCCTATGCATAAATATTCCATGCTCATTTTCTATTGTTTCTTCAAAAAATGACGACGCGGTCAGTGTTGCGGACTAACAAATTATCAAAGTGCTAAATATATTAATAAAATAAATTGCGGTTCCACATTTCACGCAAAATTTGTGGTTTAGCCATTCAGACTAGTTACTTTAGTTCGTATAAATTCTACAAGACTGTGAACTTGGTTTTAATCAATGTACTGTGTTAAGAAAACTAATATTTGGCCATTTAAAATACTCGCGCTAAATAAATGTCCTTTAATGTCGATCAGATACCTATTTAGCGCTTCATGCTGGTTTCACAATGGCTAATGCCGGTTTCATATTAACTTAATAGGTCTTTCACACTTTCTCACTTAAAGTTCGTAAGCTCCGTAGCGTAGCTAACTTAAGCTCCATAGCGTAAGTCAGTCACAAAGTTAAAAAAATCTCAATTTAACATGCGTAACGTAACCAACTTGGAGGAAAAAGGTATTGCAGTAAGTATTGCAATATTAAGCAGCTTTGACATAATTTGCATATATTAAAATATCGATCTTTTAAAGTTGGAGCAGTTACTACAGCACAAACTTGAAAACAATTATCATCTCAAACAAATTATCCGTGAAATAATTGAAAGGAAATAAAAAAATTCAGCAGTAATACATCCTTGAATCGATGATTTGTTGAGCACACTCAACCCTATGTAAACAAAACTATAAAAATTACTTAATACAGAATAAGATAAAATTAAGCAGCCATCAAAATGAATTACTTTCCAAAGGAATTCAAGATTAGCATCACAAAGGGCAAATCTTGCAATAAGGAATTGTTCCAATTTTTAATCAATTCAAGTGGCATGAATGAATGCTTTTTTGTGTCAGTCTTGGCTGAACTTATTTGAAATAAGGAAGCTAAGACTCTTTCAAGATATATTTTATGATATCAGTTTAAAATTGTATTTTATTGACAAGATTGTTTGAGTAAGTTTAATTTGCATTTATTTATTTTATACTGTTTTTCGCCGATGACGTCTGTTGCATGTTTGGCGGATTTATCAACTTAAGTTGTACTCACAGTTTTATTCCCTTCTTTACAAGTTTCTTTGTTATCTTCTATTGTTTTGTATTTGGGAGCAAAGTTGTCAGTGTCACGAAAAGACGAAGAGAGTTAAAAAATACTTCTGTTGCCGTTAATGTTTGAAAATATTTAATATTAATCAATCTGAAATTTGTGTTGCCCTTAAGCGTATAGGTATTGATACTTTTGGGAGACCTTATCAAACCTTAATCAAACCTTGATCAGACCTTAATCAAAATAACTGACGATTACAGTAGGTAGTGACAAATAGATATTTTACTGTGCTGACGATTTAGAGGGTGGAATTATTGTATTTTTATTACTGTTTTAGCTTTTGTTATATTATCTTTTGTTATTATTAGTTGATTAAAAATCTGCGTTCGAATCAGTTCTGAAATATATGCAAAAATCTTTAAATTATTCATTTTTAATTGCATTCGGATTGCAAAATAAAGATTTATTCTAATAAGAGAATAAAGGGATAATCCCAGAGGACCATATTATTAACTCACGACTGTACAATGAGTGTCTTCAGTGTCATTTTGATAGTTACTTGTGTCGGTAGCGTTCAGCCAATCAATAATCTTTAACCCTGAAACAAATTGTGTGACGAAATACAATGACCAATTGAAGCAAGTTTTTTTCATTATAATGCCATTAGATTTCCAATCCTTAGATGAGAGTACACGTTACAGTTTTTTTCTTGTCTCTGTATGTCATTAGACAGGCTTTTGGTATACTGCAGTTTAATTTTGCAGCTGGAACCTGTTCTTTTTCTATATTTTTCACCTTGTTCTATAGTTTTGCATCTTTAGCAATATACTTGCTTTTAAATTTATCTCTATTCTGTGTCTATTATTTCTGTATATCTTCATTTTCAAATTATTTTTTTTATATTTTTGGCATCTTTTCTATCCTTTCTGTCTTTTTCTATATTTGTTATTTCTTGAATCTGCGATTGGTAATCGCAAATCAGCTATTTTAATCGTAGATATATAGGACAAGAGCTTTCCAGAATCCTTTTGTTCAGTTCATTTGATCATTTGCTCAACTTATCTGACACCAAAAGATTCTGACAATTAATAGCAATCTAGTAACATTCAATTTGTTACGTCTTGGGACACTAATACTGGAATCACGTTTTCACACCAGAAAAAAAATCTCTATTAACGCAATTAAAATGCATTGACGATAAAAACGGAGCAAACAAAATCAATTGAAGTGAGCTGGGAGACCAAGGCCAATAAAAATAAGATACAAGTTTCACAAGACATTGAACTTTACAGGGTTAAATAAGTCCTTTGCTTAAGTAGGTAAGGTAAAGCCATTTGTGCAACAATGGTAGCATTATCATCTATGACTTATTGAAGCCATTTGGTGACATACACTGTTTTGTTTTAGGATAGTAATGTTGAAATTTTATTTTCCAAACTTGCAAATAGTGAGTTAGACAATTCAGTAAATGCCAGCTTTAATGCAGTTAAAACTCAATTTGAATTTTTTTAGGCTTTTTTTTATTAGGCTTTAAGCCTCGCTATGTTAAATAAATAATCTGCTCGAGGAGAAAAGTTAAAGAAGACAGTCCGTCAATGATAAAAAAATAAACATCTATTAAACATATATTACATGTATTAAGAATGAGCATATATTACTAAGTGACAAAGTGATTAACACTTTAGATTCTCTCAAAATCTGACAGAAACAGCACAATTACTATTTTTAGCATTCATGCTTTAAACAGAACATTTTCAATACTTTAGGCTAATAATCGCAATAGATCAAACATACATTTTGCATCTCAAACACTAATAAATTTGAAAAGACCAGGTTTCATATTCGAGACACCTCTTTTGAATTGTATTTTGTTCATTTTCACCTAAAAAGATATAGTAATAAAGCCGATGAAGTGTTTCTTACCTTATTAGCAGTACCATATTATATGCTTGAAAGAAAAAATTCAGCTAGAAAGGTTAATGTCTCCGGCGAAGTTGCCTCAAAAGGACTTATTTATTTTATTTATTTATTTATTTATTGAAAAACCCGTCAAATCAACATACAACAAGACGGAGTACTTAAAAGCAAAAAAAGAAGACACAAACTATAACAAACTGAACCAACAAAGAAAACGAATCACTGATTCACTGAATAAGCAGATGGGACCATTCTTTTAGATTTCGGCGTATTTTTCTATTATGCTTCGCTATTCGTCTAGCGACGGCGACGTCGGGGTCTGCGACTTTAAAATTTTCAATTACATGCGAATTCCTCTACCACGGAGGTAGACGAAGCAAATACTTTGCAAAACGAAAACACATCGCTCTGATTATATTCTGGTCAGTTTTAGTGAGAAATTTCCAGAAGGGCGTGGCATATAAAATGTGAGGAAGATCGATGGTGTTATACAAGCTTGCTAGAAGCAGCCGGTTGAATCGGAGTTTGCACGATACAACTGAAGCGTAAGACGCTGAAATTCGTCGCTTAAGCTGTTCGAGGAGAAGTTTTCAGGTGTGACGGATAGACAAACCTATGGGTAAACCTAGATAAATGAGGTGATCCACTGGCTGGACAAAGCTAGAACCAAGGGCAATGGTAGGAACACAAAAACCAGTTTTCCAATTGAATAGGACGATTTCCGATTTTGAAGAGTTGAACTGAAGTTGAACTTTAAGATATTCGGCTTCAAGGATTTCGAAGACGTCAATTGCCCGCTGAAGGGTTTGGCTAAGATCAGGATGTTTTCCGCGTAACATACCAAAGACAAGTTAGCAGATGACAGAATCAGCGAAGATGGACATTGATCTTGTGCATCAAGGACATAGTTATTGAAAAGGTCGGGAGAGGTGACTGCTCCTTGACGCGCTCCTTTCTTGACTGGAACTAGTCGGGTGCGTGGAATGGGGGTCAAACCCTTGACAGGAGGTAGCTTCAGTCGGATCCGTAATCTAGAATACAGATTCCTGAGAGAACGAATGACAGCTAGATTCAACCCACGTTTACTGGCCTTCAAAAGCATCGCAGCATGGATTAGAGAGTCGACTGCACGTCTAATGTCGTGTCCTGCCAGAGAAAGGCTCTCTCCAGAAGATTCGGCATCTATCAAGACATTAGCAACGACTGTTAAGGCATCAGCACATCCAGTTCCTCGCTTGAAGCCAAACTGATGCGGAGGAGTGTAGCATACATTTTCGAGTTCGTGTATATACAGTAACTCAAAGAGCTTGCACAGTGGCGTAGCTACAGTTATCGGACGGAATGCTGTACATTGAGTTTCAGACTTTCCCCATTTTAGAAATGGGAGTCAGATCTCCGATGCAGAAAGAGGCAGGAACTATCCCTTGAGAGAAAATCATCTGCATAAGCAGAGAGAGATGTGCCGCGAGAAGTTCACCTCCGTGTTTCAAGTGGATCGCGCTGACTTCCTCAATGCCCGATGAGCCTTTCCATTTGAGTCTACAGATGGCATCTTCAACAGAGCGGGTACTGACGATAAAATCTTCATCGGGATGAGAAGATAGAAACTGATCTAAGGCAGCCTCGTAAGATTTTTCAATGGAGGGGTCAGGAGCTGAGAACTCCGATTCGTAATGGGCATACCATTCATCTTCAGGGATGTCGCCTGGGGATGGTGAAGAAGAATTTTTTGCAGAACGAAAGACAAACTTGAAGATCATATTTCTATCTTGTTTGGCACGGGCAGAATAATGATTGACTAGATTTTTCCGATGCCGATTATTCCATTTCACCAACAAAAGTTGACCAACATTTCAAAACAAACACTGTTCTAACGCTAATTGACTGCCCCACCTATCCATGATTATATCAAGGGTGGAAGAGGAATATCCTTGGTGGTAATTTTGTTTCGGAGACGACTCAAGCCAATAGGTCTAATTTCTTCAACAACAGATGGTGCAATCTGGTGCTCTGCGAATGAGTTAAAATAAACAAAATAAACGGTTTGTCAGTAATATAGGACGCCCGTCTAAACGCTTTAACATCAAGGTAACTATATGCTCAATATCAAGGGTCTCAAAATTTATGAAGTCCGATTTGAGAAGATTTAAATGCTAACTTCCTGTTTCTTGGGTTCTGGACCAATCTTCTGAACGGTTCTTTGAAGCATAATAAACAGAAGAAACCCGTAGAAAGAAACATAAGTCCCAGCTTTTTGCAAAGGAATCAACAAAGGCATAATTTCAAGAAACAAATAGCTGATCTTTAATCTGGTTGTGAATTAATCAAAGGTCATTGAATCATTAATTAAAGAATTCAAAACCTTGAAAAGTTTTCATTTCTTTTTATTATCAAGTTTTCCTGACATTTGGCAAATAGTTAAATATTCAAATAACTAGTCTAGAATCCGTAAGTTTAGACACAGAATTTGCGATAGGCCTACTTACCCCCATTGAAACTCGAAAATGGAATCAAATCTTATTTTCATTTTATTATGGTTTATGTCATTGTCACTATTCTTGGTACTTTATAGGCCTGGCTGGTTAAGTAGCGTAACTTCAAATTCTCCCATCTAAACTACTTGGTAGGATGCGAGATAATTTCCAGACAAGACCTTCTAGATAATTTTGGAAGGTACCCTTTTAAAAAGACAACAAAATTAATTTCCAATATATTTGATGAAAATTTGGCTACCAAATCCACAGATTTTTCTTATGGGACAAATTTTTCATGCGTAGTTTTAAAGAAAAGGAAAAGAGTGAAGATTGTGGCAGCCGATTATCGAACAGATATTGAGCAGATTGTGATGGAGGAGGAACAATTGGTGCTGCGATGAGTTGTTAGTAGTAAAAGAAGTGGCAGTAGGAAAATAAATATTTAACAACGATAATTAGGACATGTAAACTCAGATTTTGAAAGATTAATTGGACCATTGAAAGCATAACGTGACATAGAGTACCAAGGACAGTGGAAACAAAACGTAATTCCCTGAACTGCTTAAGTGAAAAGTTACAGAGCCATTGATAGAGGGCCATCGATTTGAGGTTGGACAGGAGGAGGGGCATTTGACCCCTTGATTTCCCTCCTCTCTTTGTTGGGTATTTTCACCTAAAAATAACAACGAAATTTCACTAAAAAAAAACAACAACAAAATTGTCTCCCTCTAAGTTTTGAAAAGCACGCTTTGCCCCTCCCATTACATTTTTATGAATTGACACTGCTGCTTATACATCTTAGAAGGTTAGGCAAAACCAGGTATTAAATTTTTAATGAAAAAGATCACCATACAGAATTACGCAGTTTTAAGTATTAGCTGGCACCGAATTCGAAAAAAAGAGCGTGACGAAAAATCATGAAAAGTAAGCTAGAAGCATGTGACATCAAACAGATTAAGAAGGCGTAGCTTATCTTTGAAGGTGTAGTTGTATTTGAGAATCAGTAGTTTGTTAGTGCTTGAGTTCATAGCCGTTTCTAGGGTTGGTGGTTCCTCGGTAAAAATTAATTACAGCACCCGTCCCAACTTAAATATAAGCAAACAAAACCGAATCAAAGCGACAAATTTTGATCAAAATGAGATATCCCCCCCCCCCCCCGACCATGGCACCCCCAGCTTCGGAAGCCAGGGCAGCTGACTCGGTTGTCCCGCCTTCCCTTTGAATGGCTGTGCTCGAATTTTAGGGACAAGGAGCGCTGCCCAAGCGGCCAATTAGTTTCACTTATTTATTTTCATGATTCAGCATTGCAACCCTGGCGAAAATGGTGGTACTGCCCTGCAAACTTAATAATTTTGAAACAGACCCAAGAATAATTTTAGAAAAACGTGGGTTTCAGGTGTTAATAGACCTAAGATGGATTTTATTGCTTTTTACTATTCCTTTTGATTTTTTTATAGTTTCGATTAAGATAGATTGTAATTTTCAATATCTCCGTTGAATGTATAGTAAACTAGCTATTGACATCTCTACTTCAGAGGCAGTACTCTAGCGCTGCATATAGTACAGAACTGTAAGGCTTCAATGCATCAGTTGTCTATTTTTTTTTCCCAGAGCCACTTCACATAAAACGGTGATCGTAGAAACTTTGGAGGGAACCCAATCGATTAGAAATGGGAAGTTTTACTGCCCTTTTTAAGAGTCAAAAGAGATCGGAGGGCAACCATCCCCCCCTCCAACACCCTTTTTAACTACCCTCCCCACAATGACAGATGTCCAATTCATTAAAAATAGTCTAAAGGTGAAAAAACTTTGCCTCTTGGGATAACTTGAACCCCAAAGCCCCTGAGACAAGGGCTGTGAGTTATGCAAGTTACCCATTGTTTAGGCCTACATATAGAGTTTGTTATTTGGGAAAGGAAGGCATTTTTGATCCCGAATCTCCAAAGAGGCATAAGGTATTAAGATGAAACTTTCAGGAAATGTTGCGGGGGGGAGTTGAAAAAATTAAAACACACTATATTCTTGCTGGTTGTCAAAAAGGCGTATCAGCATTATGTTGGGAACGGTTTAGGTTATTAATTTGAAACTTTCAGGGCATTTTGAGGGGAAGTTGAAAAGAAGATCGCAATGCATCCAGCCCCCTGCCTTTATAGATGCTTCTCTCCTCAAAAACGATCAAAATATGATATAGTCATTTCGCTTAAAATATCCAAAGATCCGATAATGACATCTCTTGGGAGGACATGACCACCCACAACCTCCGGGACAAGGGTTGATATTTATACAATTTGCTCATTGTTTGCATACTGGTATAGGATTTTATAGGAAAAGGGGAAACTGTTTGACCCTGGGTGGTCCAAAAAGCCAAAGGATAATGAGGTGATACTTCAGCGAGTGTTGGGTGGGATGTTGAACTAAATCAAAAGACACTCCGTGCATACCAGTTATCACAAGGCCGAATATGTAATATCTTAGGAACGGCTTCGGGTATTAAGTTGAAACTTCCAGGACCACTACTACTACTACTGAAACTGCTGCTGCAACTGTGACTATTATTACTTGTGACTGCGACTATGACTATTTGCGACTGCGACTGTGATTATTTACGACTGCAACGGCAAAAACTTACGACTGTTCCTGCGACTATTTGTGACTTCGACTACTTGTGACTGCGACCTTTTGCAACTGCAATCGCGACTACTTGTGACTGTGACTATTTATGAATACGACTCTGACTACTTTCATCTACAATTACGACTACCTTCGATTGTGACTGCGACTATTTGCGACTTTGACTACTTGCAACTTTGACTACGTACGCTTGCGACTGCTAGTGTCTGCGAGTACTTCCTACAGTGACTACTTATCGAAGACCAATTATGGCTGTGATTATTTGCGACTGTCACTACGACTACTTGAGATTGCAACTATTTCTGACCACAATGTGGGTAACTTTTGACTGTAATCACTGATGACTTCGACTGCGACTACTTGTCATTTTGACCGCAACTACTAACGACTGCTACTACTTGCGACCGCGATAGAGATAACTTTTGACTGCGATTATTTGCGACTATGACCATAACTGCCACTTTTTGCAACTCAACCGCTACTACCTCTAATATTCCGATTGTTACTGTGACTGTGCCGGGTACTTCTACTCCTACTGGTACTGCTACTACTACTAATACTACTGCTATTGAACTAAAATGAATTGTTTTGATTTAGGGCTTTTCTGCCGTAAGTTTGATTAAAAGGGCTTATTTGCAATATCTCAGGAATGTCTAAGGTCATACAGTTGAAAATTTCAGGCAATGCTTAGTTGGATATTAAACTGAGCCAAAAGACTCTATGTGCATTCATTCGCTCATTAGGACGTCTCTGCAATATTTCAGAAATTGTTAAGGGTATCAAGTTTAGACTTTCAGAGAATTAAATAAAAAAAACAAGTTTTTTAAACTGAAAGTAAGGAGCGACAATAAAACTTAAAACGAACAGAAATTATTCCGTATATGAAAGGGGCTGTCCCCTCCTCAACGCCTTGCTCTTTACGCTAAAGTTTTTTATTGTTTTAAAAAATAAAGTTGTGAGACAGAGTCAAACTTTAGCGTAAAGAGCGAGGCGTTGAGGAGGGGACAGCCCCTTTCATATACGGAATAATTTCTGTTCGTTTTAAGTTTTAACGTCGTTCCTTACTTTCAGTCAAAAAAACTTGTTTTTTTTAGTTTATTTCATTTGTGATCGTTTTTTAGTTAATGTAGCTTTTATTTTGGTTCACCGTCATTGAATAAGTAAACAAAATTTTGTTCCAATTCTTTAAAAATGATCCCTTAATCACAAAGGCCGTTAATTAGAATAAATGGCTCTTATGAAAGTACTAAAAAATCTTTGGCTTAAAGAGCGAGGCATTGACTAGAAGGTGAACCCAATCATATAGCTAATATTTTTTTTGTTCGTTTTAAGTTTTGATGTTGCTCCTTACTTTCATTTGAAAAACTTGTTTTTTTTAATATTTAGTTTCTGATTTTTTTTTCTAAATAATGATGGGAAATCCGGCGGCCCCTTCATAGCAATGTCCCTTCCCCCATGAAAACTTCCTTCATGAAAAGATCTTCCTATATAACCCCCGACCCACCCCCACCCCCCACTACCAGAAAAAATTCCCCCTGAAAACGTCTGTATACTTCCCAATAACCAATACTATATGTTAACATTGGGTAAAGTTCATAACTTTCAGCCCTCCCCCTGGGGGCTTTGAGGGATTAAGTTATCCTAAAAGACATAGTTATAATATTTTCGACCATGCTGAACAAAATGGCTATCTCAAAATTTTGATCGGGTGACTTTGGGAAAAAAATGAGCGTGGGAGGGGTCCTAGTTGCCCTCCATTTTTTTGGTCACTTAAAAAGGGCACTAGAACTTTTAATTTCCGCTCCAATGAGCCCTCCCAAGATATTCTAGGACCACTGGGTCGATACGATCACCCTTGGGGAAAAAAAACAAAAACAAACAAATAAACACGCATTCGTGATCTTTCTTCCGGCAAAAAATGGAAAATTCCACATTTTTGTAGATAGGAGCTTGAAACCTCTACAGTAGGGTTCTCTGATACGCTGAATATGATGGTGTGATTTTCATTAAGGTTCTATAACTTTTAGGGGGTCTTTCCCCCTTTTTTCGAAAATCAGCCAAATTTTCTCAGGCGCGTAACTTTTGATAAGTAGGATTAAATTTGATGAAACTTATATATTTGAAATCAGAATTAAAATCTGATTCTTTTGATGCATCTATTGTTATCAAAATTCCGTTTTTTAGAGTTTCGGTTACCATTGAGCCGGGTCGCTCCTTACTTACAGTTCGTTACCACGAACTGTTTGATGTTGAAGGGACTTTTAATTAAATCAAAAGACACTAGGTGTGTCCAGGTTGTCAAAAGGGCGCATACATTTTGATCTCAGAAACGGCTAAAAGCATGAAGTTGAAACTTTCAGGGAATGTTAGGGGGGATTTTAAACTAAATTAAACAACACTATATGCATCTAGGTTTTCCAATAGGCATATCTTCAAAATATCAAGAACAATTAAGGATGTTTAGTTGAAATTTTCAGAGAATGTTGAGGGGGATGTTGAACTTAAAGTTACTGTGTATATCTTGGTCGTGAAAAAAAGGGATAGCTGCAATATCTCAGAAATGGCTAAGAATATAAAGTTGAAACTTCCAGGAAATATCGATGGATTTGTTGAAACTAAATCAAAAGAAATGTACTGTGGTTGTAAATGTACCAGGTTACAAAAATGATGTGTGTATTATCTCAGAAACGGTAAGGGTTTTAAGTCAAAGTTTTCTGGGTTTATTGAGGGGGATGTTGAAATAAATCAAATGATACTATTTGCATGCGTATTTTGCATATATATCAAATGATATATATGCAATGCGAGACTAACAGCCTGAGGCACCCAATTACTCCAGTACTAGACCGGGAAAACCAATTTATTCTGTAAACCGACCAGTACGTCATTTATTCTGACCCTAACACTACCTCGGCAAGACCAATTTATTCTACAATCCGACAGGCACATCATTTATTCTGTAATTGAGACAGGAACTTGTCATGTCATTTAACGCTTGAGACTCCTTACTTTCAATTGAAAAACTTGTTTTTGGTAATTCGGTCACTGAGATGTAGAACCGATTCTCAGGATTAAAACATTATAGTATACATTACATTATATATTATTCAAAGTTTGGACAAAATTGTGCAAAATGCTCTTTGATTCCAATTTGGTTATTTTTCGCTCAGATAAACCTAGAGTTAATCTGAACGAAAAACCAATCGGAAATATTGAAATCGACAAATAAGATATCGAAAGCGAAAACATCGATATACCGTTTAATCTATTTTGTGCTCAACATCAGTCCACAACAGTGTTGCCAACACTGGTACAAATTTGCCATATTGGTAAGTTTCATCTATAATTGAACAATCTAGTACAATCACAAAAATTTGGTATGTTTTACAAGATATGGTAAAATTTTGTATTTTTGTACTGATGGTGGGAAAACTGACTGATTTAGAGCAGGGTTGCCAATTAGAAACATTCTGTGTCAAAATAATATATTCCCATGTGTCGGGATACAATAACATAAAAGGGCGAAAAATTAACAAATTTTAGAAATTTGGGACATAAAAGGGCAAAAAAGGACACATTTTGTAAATTTATGATATAAAACCAAATTTTTCCATATTGGATATACATTTTAAATAACAGGTCCCAGCAACAGCTTTTGGGCAATATTCTGTAAGGATACAAGGTTAAAATTCGATCCTAGTCCCTTATTTGATGTTGTAACCTTGTCATCGTTCCGTTTTTCCGGTAATTTGTAACCTTTTTATTTCGAACCGTTGGCGCCAGTGTTTCCACTTCTACTTATTTTGGTAGTAGAATGCTTATTTTTGGAATTTCCTACTTCCAAATATTAAATCTACCCATCTACTCACTTTCTACTTATTATTAGAGACATCTACTTACTTTCTACTTATTTTCGGAGGCTTAAGTTTTTGTGCCAGCTAATTATTTTGGTTTTGATTCCGTTGAATTAAAATCCTATAGGCTTAATGTTTTATAGAATGGAAGGGTACAATTGTTTTTAGCAGCGGAATCTTTGTCGGGACCAGAATCTTGCAAATATCAAATGTAATACAATTCCCGAAGGGACTAACCTGGCAGCAATTTGGTTTATTTCATAACCTGTTTATAATTGTAAATACTTTGTGTCATCTTAATTAGGCCGTTCTGGATAAAACTGCCAAAGTTAGTCACGGATTATTCGCCAGTTTACTATCTACTGTCAGCAGTGTCAGCAGCTGCAGAGCGATAGAGATAGTGAAATATGGAATCCCAGGGACTCTTTCTGCTCATTCTCAGATCGAGAGAATGGTCAATATATTCTGTTTTAATCATTTTCTACAAATCAATAACTTCAAATCAAGATATAATGTGCCGCATCTTCATCACGTTCACATCAGCATCCTCTTTTAAGGTGTTTAATTTCTTAGTAAATTTAACAGAGTTTTTCGCTTTCTCAAAACTTATAAAAGCACATTCGGACACGCTACTAAATAGAATAGCAGAAAATCAAAGCGGAAAAATGGACCATGAGCACCGGCTTTCCCATTTCCATTTTTCCAATTTTGCAATTCCATTTCCTGGGGGTCCAGAGGTCCCTAATAACCGAAAAATGGACCAACAGTGGTGAGTCTGGACGAACGTTTCCAGAAAGAGTAAAGCGGTAAGTTTGAAACTGATCAGCCATGGCTTGCTTTATCTGTTTCTGTCACACCATTCCTCATCCATTCCCATTTTGACTTTTCTGCTTTCATTGTTGCAGCAATAGCTGCAACCTAGTAAAGACCGAACCACAGCCCATAGTAACCAAAAGTTAAAAAATGCGTTAAAAAACTGACATTGATTTAGGATAATTAAAATATTATTTCGGTTTGTCTTAAAAGTAAAGATTTATTGCGAAATAAATTTACGGTGATTTCAAAAAAGAGCCTGAAAACCCTTGAAAATGGTGTCGAATCAAAGTAAAAAGTATACCCTTTGAATCAGAATGGTCGAAAACCTTATACAGAGGAATTAGAGTCCCCCACATTGAATAACAAGGAAAATTACTTCTTTGCATGGGTAGCACTGATCTGTCTCCCATTTTTTTCTTTTTACCAGGGGTAGCGGGTTACCAGAACATACTATATAAATTCTTAATGACTCATTCAAAAGTTATTTCTCCTATCTACCTGCTTTTATAAATACCACCATCTGCAAGTGCCATATGGTTCTAAAAATGACACTTTTTGTGCAATTGCTCATGGGTGAGGCTACCAGAACATCGTAGACAGACTAATAATAGCTCATATAAAACATATTGCTCGTTTTCTACGTTATTTCTATAAATTTCGCCATATGCAAGTTCCAAATGGCACTAAAAACGGCGCTTTTGGTGACACGTCTCAAGTGCAACAGCTGGGGCTAGTGGGCAAGGGCGGATCCAGGATTTTTTTTTCTGGGGGGGGGTTACTAATTTTTGACTTTTTCGGGGGGGGGGTTACTAATTTCTGACTCAGTTTTTGACTATTTTTACTGATTTTTACCTAGGTTTTACTAATTTTCGACTTATTTTCGACTCGTTCAAAAATTTCGGGGGGGGGGGGGGTTCAAACCGGGTAACCCCCCCTGGATACGGCCTTGCTAGTGGGTGATTAGAACTATCCCGAACAATTAGATTATTAGAGCTGTTGCTCAGTTAGTAGAGCGTTGGACTTCAAGTAAGTGTCTTGCGGTCAATTCCTGCTTGGATTTTCTTTTTGCAATCACGGTTTTATTCCTTCTATATGACTATTTCTAAGATGATTCACTATTTTTGTAAATTTGATGCACATGCACTTAATTTTTAAACTTGTCAAGTATTTTGAATCAAAAGGGAATAGAGGTAATCCAGTCCGTGGTTTGCAACTACATCCTTATTAGAACACTACATCCATGCCCCAACCAGTGGTGTAATCTCATCAAAATCCTGGGGAGAGGGAGTTAAATCAAGTGAAAATGACAGAGAAAACTGAAAAATTAGCCGTATAATAATAAAAAAGGAAAGATGTAATAAAGAAAACTGACCCATTTCTGTGGATGCTTTTATGATTATGAAAGGCTATCTTAGTTTTTACAAAATTTTTGGAGAAACTAAATTTCAGCTGGGGGTGGGTGGGGAACTCACACTTTTTTTGCTACAAGAAAGGCTTAAAATGATATCAGGGTAAGGCAGCCTTGCAGAAGCATGCCACAACGTCAGCACACACCTTACTAGTGAGAAAGCCTGGATATTAGCACAAACTATGTTATCTGTAAGATCTCACATATCTTGAAAGTAAAATTGCATGCTTCCTAGTGGAGCATGATTTGCCTTACAGCCTGTGCGACAACCTCACAAACTTCGCAAAGTCATTACCAGGGCCAGACCTACTGAGTAGGCTTGCTAGCGCTAACAAACAGTTACAAATGCGGTACCTCAGGCACTTTGGGCATAATTCAGGGAAGACCAAGTGGGCATGTTGGATAGTACTGCGTTTCTATAACCGTGGATGAACCACGAACATGTCTGCTGATAGACAGCTGGCAATTTGCGTCACTTTTGCTGATGGGGGTTTAGAGACGAAATTTGATATGTTTGATACATTCTCTTGCCCACAAAGTACTGCAGATGGGGTAGTTGACAAACTAAGCCAATGTTTCCAAGCTCTGGAAAAAGAAGGTATTGACTTACAGAACTGGGTTGGCTTTTGTGCAGACACAACTAACTCCATGATGGGCTGTTGCCATAGTTTGTCAACGCTCATCACAACCAAGTATACTTTGGTCGTGGTAATCAAGTGCTCGTGCCATCTTTCCCATTTGTGTACTCAATATGCCTGCAAACATCTGCCTAAAGAAAATTAGGAATTTTGCCGGACTTTGATTTCAAATTTTAGTCACAGTGCCAAAGGAATACATGCATACAAGCAATTTCAAATATTCAACTAAGTTCCTGAAAGAAAGTTTGTTGCTCTTGCTCCTACACGATGGTATTGAGCTCTTGCTCAATACGCTTTTTTAAGAGTGAGGCGCCCATTTTTTTCAAGTTAGAAAAATAAGTAGAATCTGTAGTGAAGACATTATGTATGAATTTCCTTGCTGCTTTCCTACCTTCGGAGCCAAAAAAAAAAAAATATATCAAGGATGTAGACATGGTCAATGAAGAAAATTACCTAAGGCTTGGCCAGGTGTATCTTGTTCTGAACGTCAAAGCCGTCTTTCGGATTTGATGTCGAATACCCAATTCGCCGAAAGCAGCCAAAAATTCAAGAGTAATGCCAGGAAATTCTACATAGAAGCAGTAACACAAATTTGGAAAAGATTCCCATTTGAAGGTAAAATATGCAAGTTTGTCGAGCTTGTGAATCCGTGTTTCGATCTTCCAGGAGAAGCTAAAACCTTGTAACCTTTTTTCACATCCTTTGGACTTCTTTTGTGGAACAAAGCAGGCATTGAAAGGGGGTGCTGAGAATTGGATTTAGTTAGCCCCCTCTCCCCCCATATAGCATAGACTGTGATAGTGTTCACCTAGTTTTGTTCTGGAAATATGCCGTAAGTGTAAAAAACACCTACTGGATTAAAAAGTTTGAAAACACTTTGAAAGTAGTCCAATTTCTCTTCTGTTTGCATTTTCCAAATGTCTTAATAGAAGACTTTCTCCTTTGAAGTTTCTACGACAATGCTTTCAATAAAAACTTTATATGCCCCCAGGGCATAACTTACAACCCCTGCCCTGAGGGCTGTGGGGGGGGGGGGGTTGTCATCCTTAAAGACCTAATTTCTGAAACTTTTAACTATGTTGAATCAAATGGCTATCTACAAATTTTGATTGGATGTGTTTTGGGAAAAGGTGGGTGAGAGAGGGGGTTAGTTGCCCTCAAATCACTTTTAACTATTAAAAAGGGTACTAGTCCTTTGAATTTCAAATCGAATGAGCTCTTTTTCAAGTTTATACGACAAAGATTTCAATAAAAACCTTATATGCCCCCAGGGCATAACTTATAATCCTTGCCCTGAGGGTTGTGCGTGAGTTTCCTCCTTAAAAATATGTTTTCTATCTGGAAATCAAATACCCTGAACAAAATGGCTGTCTGAAAATTTTTATTGGATGTGTTTTGGGGAATGATGGGTGTGGGGGGGGGCTAGTTGTCCTCTAATCACTTTCGACTAATAAAACAGGCACTAGCCCTTTGAATTTCTAATCGAATGAGCCTTTTTTGAAGTTTCTACGACAACGCATTCTTTAAAAACCTTATATACCCCAAAGGCATAACTTAAAAACCTTGCCCTGAGGGATGTGGGGGAGTGTCCTCCTCAAAAACATATTTTCTATCTGGAAATCAACTACGCTGAACAAAATGGTTATCTCAAAATTTTGATTGGATGTCTTTGGGGGAATGAAGGGCGTGACGGGGGGGGGGCTAGTTGCACTCAAATCACTTTCGACTATTAAAAAGGGTACTAGCCCTTTGAATTTCTAATCGAATGAGCTAGTTTTGAAGTTTCTACGACAACGCCTTCTATAAAAAACTTATATGCCCCCCAGGGCATAACTTAAAACCCTTGCCCTGAGGGTTTTGGGGGAGTGTCCACCTCAAAAACAAATTTTCTATCTAAAAATTAACTACGCTGAACAAAATGGCTATCTCAAAATTTTGATTGGATGTGATTGGGGGAATGATGGGCGTGGGGGAGGGGGCTAGTTGCCCTCCAATCACTTTCGACTATTAAAAAGGGTACTAGCGCTTTGAATTTCCGATCGAATGAGCCTGTTTTGAAGTTTCTACGACAACGCCTTCTATAAAAACCTCATATGCCCCCAGGGCATAACACAAAACCCTTGCCCTGAGGATTGTGGGGGAGTGTCCTCCTCAAAAACATATTTTCCATCTGGAAATTAACTACGATGAACGAAATGGCTGTCTAAAAATTTTGATTGGATGTGTTTGGAGGAATGATGGGCGTAGGGGGAGGGCTAGTTGCCCTCCAATCACTTTCGACTATTAAAAAGGGTAGTAGCCCTTAGAATTTCCAATCGAATGAGCCTGTTTTGAATTTTCTGTGACAACGCCTTCTATAAAAACCTTATATGCCCCCAGGTTATAACTTAAAACCTTGGGGGCTGGGGGGGCTCTGGGGGCCCTGAGGGTTGTGGGGGAGTGACCTCCTCGAAAACATATTTTTTATCTGGAAATCAAGTACGCTGAACAAAATGGCTATCTCAAAATTTTGATTGGATGTGTTTTGGGAGAATGATGGGCGTGGAGGGGAGGGGGGGCTAATTGCCCTCCAATCACTTTCGACTATTAGAAAAGGGTACTAGCCCTTTGAATTTCAAATCGAATGAACCTTTCTTGAAGTTTCTACGACAACGCCTTCTATAAAAATCTTATATACCCCCAGGGCATAACTTAAAACCCTTGCCCCGAGGGTTGTAGGGAAGTGTCCTCCTCAAAAACATATTTTCTATCTGGAAATCAACTACGCTAGACAAAATGCCTATCTCGAAATTTTGATTGGATGTGTTGTGGGGAATGATGGGTGCGGGGGGGGGGGGGGCTAGTTGCCCTGCAATCACTTTCGACAATTAAAACGGGCACTAGCCCTTTGAACTTCCAATCGAATGAGCCTTTTTGAAGTTTCTACGACAACGCCTTCTATAAAAACCTTATATGCCCCCAGGGCATAACTTAAAACCCTTGCCCCGAGGGTTGTGGGGGAGTTTCCTCCACAAAAAGATATTTTCTATCTGGAAATCAACTAAGCTGAACAAAATGGCTATCTCAAAATTTTGATTGGATGTGTTTGGGGGAATGATGGGCGTGGGCGGGGCTAATTGCCCTCAAATCACTTTCGACTATTAAAAAGGGCACTAGCCCTTTGAATTTCCAATCTAATGAGCCTTTTTTGAAGTTTCTACGACAACACCTTCTATAAAAACCTTATATGCCCCCAGGGCATAACTTAAAACCCTTGCCCCAAGGGTTGTGGGGGAGTGTCCTCCACAAAAAGATATTTTCTATCTGGAAATCAACTAAGCTGAACAAAATGGCTATCTCAAAATTTTGATTGGATGTATTTGGGGGAATGATGGGCGTGGGCGGGGCTAATTGCCCTCAAATCACTTTCGACTATTAAAAAGGGCACTAGCCCTTTGAATTTCCAATCGAATGAGCCTTTTTGAAGTTTCTACGACAGCGCCTTCTATAAAAACCTTATATGCCCCCAGGGCATAACTTAAAACCCTTGCCCCGAGGGTTGTGGGGGAGTGTCCTCTTCAAAAAGATACTTTCTATCGGGAAATCAACTACGCTGAACAAAATGGCTATCTCAAAATTTTGATTGGATATGTTTGGGGGAATGCTGGGCGTGAGGGGGGGGCTAGTTGCCCTCCAATCACTTTCTACTATTAAAAGGTTACTAGCCACTCCAATTTCTAATCGAATGAGCCTTTTTCGAACTTTCTGCGACAACTCCTTCGATACAAAGTGCCCGGGTATGGAGAAAAAAAAAACAACACATTGTGCCCTCATCGTTCTTTACTTAGGCAGTGCTAGCGCGCTGCCTATGATAAGGATCTCGATGGGGAAGTTTGCATTGTAGCCCCTCCCTAATATACGTTTCTGCCCGCAAACAATACAGGAAAAAATATTTTACACTTGAAACTGATGAAAGAAGTGACCCTATGGGTTATGGTCTGACACGTACTCAAGAAAAATGTTGAATCAATATTTTTCTCCTAAATGTCTTTAAAAGACTCTTCTCTCCCCTTGCAAGATCGAATTGGATGTAACCCCATAATAGAGGCTATGACTTTCACTATCTTTTAAATCATTTTAAACATCTAAATAATGCTAGATACAATGCTAGATAAGCATATTTTAGTGTTAGCACTACTTTGGTGAAAAGTGACATTTTTTTTCAAAAATGTATAACCAATATGTAAATATTTTGCTTTGTTTCATAAATTTACAAAATGTGTCCCTTTTTTGCCCTTTTATGTCCCGAATTTCTAAAATTTGCTAATTTGTCGCCCTTTTGTGTCATTGTATCCCAGCTCATGGGAATATGTCCTTTTGACATAAAATATGTCTAATTGGCAGCCCTGTTCCCAATCAGTCAGTTTTCCTAACATCAGTGCAAAAATACTATATTTTACCATATCTTGTAAAATAATATAAAATATACCAAATGTTTTGTGATTGTACGAGATTGTTCAATAAGAGATGAAATTTACCAATATGGCACATTTGTACCTCTGTTGGTATTACTGTTGTGGACCGATATTGAGCACTAAATAGATTAAACGGTATATTTTCACTTTCGATATCTGATATATCGATGTTTTTCATTGGTTTTTCGCTCAGATTAACTCTAGGTTTTGCTAAGGTTCAGTAACAAAAATTGTATTCAAAGACTATTTTGTACAATTTTGTCCAAACTTTGAATAAGATAAAAATGTATAATGTAATATATGATATAATGTTTTTATTCCTGAGAATAGATTCTAGATCTCACTGACTGAATTACCAAAAAACAGGTTTTTTCAATTGAAAGTAAGGAGTCGCAAGCGTTAAATGACATGACAAGTTCCTGTCTCAATTACAGAATAAATGATGTGCCTGTCGGATTGTAGAATAAATTGGTCTTGCCGACGTAGTGTCAGAATAAATGACGTACTGGTCGGTTTACAGAATAAATTGGTCTCCCCAATGTAGTACTGGGGTGATTTAGGGCCTCAGGCTGTTAGTCTCGCATTGCATACATCTATTTTTAGCGTCTCAGCGGTCTTACGGGTGGACTATTATACACTATACTACTAACAAACAAAAATTAATTCTAAAAATACTTTCTGAAAAAAAGTTTATCGAAGAAAAGTAAATAGGAATATTAAAACATATAAATGAACCTGAAGAAAACAAAAATTAAAGTGAATAGCCGCATCAAATACAAAGATAAAAGCCAAAACGTAAAGAGCCCTATTAAAGATTAAGACGAGCAGAAATAGAAGTAATAATGTTTAAACATAAATTGACTGGAAATTACTATCAAAGAATAAACAAAAGTCAAAACAAAACTGAAATTAAAATACAAATTCACATCAACCATAACGACTTTTGCTTTTTTTGGCTATTTGCTATTTGCATCTCTATTTTTTGGAAACGACAAAGTTTGTTTACACAGAGCGGAAATACTTAACAAACATTATTTTCCGCATGCTCGACAAATACTTTAGAATGTTCATCAGAGTTACGCACGTAGTTGTTTAAACGAAGTTGAAATACTTTCCACATACTGGACAAGCAATTAGAGATATGACTAGATATAACTATTTTATAAGAACTTAGGCTTGTTTTTCCCTATAAAACCCTCTAGGGCTGAGGGCAGGTCGGGTTAGTTTATCAGGATTAGATAAATAAATATAGGTCAAAACAACGAAGTTCTATCTGGCAGTTTATACATTCAGGGGTAGGATTCAAGGCAGGGGGTTATTATCTCCTAGATTTTGAAATACTTCTTCCTTTATTTTCGCTAAAAATAAAATACAAAAAAATCCCACCCTTATATGTTCAAAGGTAACTTCTTTGCATCTTCGATAAGAAAACTAAAAAAAATCCTTCCCTCCCCCCTATATTTTAATTAATTTAGTGCCGCCGTGTCTATTTTCTTAAAATGTTTAGCCTCATTTAGTTTTTTCTTTCGTATTTATGTTGAAAAAGGAGTAGGGTCTGCACAGTTATCATAGTTGCACTATTGACTCTTGGGAGGCGGATGGAGTTCGTCCGGAATGATGCAGACCTTGTCTGCTGACCACTTGCCTCTGGATATGGGGTCATCCCCTAACTAAACACTCCAATCAGGGTGGCTGCAACCTCAGGTGGCGGGTGAAGCCCACCCTGGGAATCTCAGTATCTAGGTTAAACCTAGCTCTAATCAGATTCCAGGCCTAGGGTCGGTTGGGCTAGCGACCCTCCACCTGAAAATCAAGTGATACGTAAAGTGACTACATAGCCTCGGATCCGGACCCCCTTTTAAGATCTCGACCATCGCGCGTCAACGGACATGCTGACGATGTCAGAAAAACTGACAAACTGACAGACTAAACCTTCTAGACCAAAGGGGGCTTCGAATAGCCCCCGGAATGTTTTGACCCTGAATGCACCTGCATCAAGGAACCTACTTTCTCAAGAACTTCGTAAGAATAAAGTGGCCATTGCAGGTCTCACAGAAACCCGTCTTACTAGAAGTGGAGAAGATCGAATAGGCGATAATCACTCGTTAGTCTGGTCTGGAGGGAGCATGAGAAGAAATGGTGTTGGCCTCGCGCTAAACGGCCTTGCAAGAAAGGCCTTACTCTTGCACGAAGCTGTATTGGACAGAATGATGAAGGTCCGCTTTGGGCACAAGCATGGCAAGATGACAATTTTCGTATGCTATGCCCCGATCAACGACTCCAACGACGTAACCACGGAAGAGTTCTACTCTGCTCTGTCCAGATGTCTGTCAACAGTGTCCCCCCACGATGTCACTGTTCTTCTCGGTGACGTCAATGCTACATTGCGAGATGATATGGGTGTTTGGCGTGGCACAATTGGACCTGTATCCCCCGACCCACTGAACGATAACGGAATTCGCCTACTCGAACTGTGCCGATCCCATGAACTTGTGATCGCAAACACCTACTTTCAACGTAACACTATCCATCAGTACACGTGGTATAGTAACGACGGTCGCACAAAGAAGATGATTGACTACGTCATTATTTCTAAACGCTGGAGATCATCACTGAAGAACTGCAGAACTTACAGATCAGCAGAGCTCGGAAATGCAGATAACTGGCTTGTGTTTGCTGACGTCCAGCTTCACCTCCATGCACAGTGATCGGAAAGAAAACCATTAGCAGCGGATACTGGGAAACTAAAGGAGCCAGATACTCGTCAGAAGTGTAGTGTTGAGATATCAAATCACTTTGAGCTCCTTGGCACACTCAACAGCAGCGAAGACGCCTGGAAGTATTTTAAATCGCAGACCAGCGAAGCAGCACAGCTGGTGCTTGGCAAGCGAAGTTTCCCGAAGAAATCGTGGTTAACTGACGAAACACTGCAGATCATAGAGAAAAGACGGAGGGCAAGACTTCTTGGGGACACGGCCACCTATCGAAGGCTCAATGGAGTGCGAAACAGACTTATTCACCGAGACCGAACTCAATTTTTTGCAAGGAAAGCCGATGAAATCGAACTAGCAGTAAAAAAGCAAGAAATGGGTAGCCTGTTCAAGCACCTCCGTGATCTCACGGAAAATAAAACACCAGCATTGGGACCTGTCCTATCCAGGGATGGGACACTTCTCTCTGATGAGGGTTCCTGTTTCGAGCGGTGGAAGGATCACTTCTGCTCACTCCTGAACAACACTAGCCCGTCTATGCCTCCTACTGATAGTCCCAGCCAACCTGGCAGTCCAAGACCCAAAGCATGCTCCTCCAGACGAGCTTTCAGCCCCTCAGAAATTGGAAATGCAGTAAAAAGGCTCAAGAACAATAAAGCTGCCGGTATCTGTGGCCTGAGTTAGGAGCTGTTAAAATATTCAGGTCCTGTTATGCTCCTGTTTCTCCACACCCTGTTCTCTACAATCTGGCAAACCGAGATAATTCCCGAAGATTGCCAGAAAGGTGTCATTATCCCTTTACGGAAGAGGAAAGGCTCTAGAAGCGACTGCTCAAACTACCGTGGAATAACCCTATTGTCTGTCCCGGGAAAACTTTTCTCGATGGTCCTGCTAGATCGATGTCGAAATATCATTCGTAAAATCCGGCGACCGGAGCAAGCTGGTTTCATGTCAGACCGTTCAACCATTGAGCAGATTTTTACGATCCGACAAATCATAGAAAAGCTACGGAGTTCCGACAAAAAGCTTTCTTTACCTTCATCGACTTCCGTGCTGCGTTCGAATCAGTGGACCGAGAAGCTCTTTGGCGGATTCTAGAATCGAAAGGCCTCCCTGAGAAATACTGCAGACTCTTCACAGCTCTACACCATGGGACGCAGAGCTGTGTTCAAGTGAACGGCCGGCGCAGCCCGTTCTTCCAAATCACGACAGGAGTGCGCCAAGGATTTGCAGTGGCCCCAGAGCTCTTCAATGTCATCATAGACCACGTTATGACAAGGACTACTTCACGTCTCAGCTTTGGACTCAAGTTTGGAGATCGTGTCATTACAGATGCTGATTTTGCCGATGACTTGGCAATTCTGGTGGACTCCATGGAGCAGTTGCTGGAAGCGCTTCGAATCCTACGAGAAGAGGCTGCAAAAGTAGGACTGCAGATAAACTGGATTAAAACAAAAATTATGGTCATAAACCCATCCTCCCCTGCTGCCAATCTTTTAGTTAGCCTAGATAGCACCACTAGCATCGAAGTTGTCCAAAGGTTCACCTACCTGGGCTCCATAATTTCTTCAGATGGCTCGCTTCTTTCTGAACTACAAGCGAGAATATCCAAAGTGTCTTCTGCAATGGGCAGACTGAACCGTCAACTCTGGCGAAAACCAAAAATCAGTCGCACAACAAAGCTTCGGATTTTCAACACCCTCGTCGGCTATGTGATGCTCTATGGAGCTGAGACGTGGCAAGCTTCAGCCGCAACCCTCAAGGCAATTGATGTCTTTCAGTCGAAGAGCCTGAGGAGGATCGAAGGTCTACGATTGTTCGACTTCGTCAGCAATGAGAAGGTGCTGTAGCTCACCAAGCAGTCTCGGTTTTCGACCCAAGCAGCCGAGCGAACACTACGATGGTTCGGACACCTACTTCGAATGCCTCCACACATACCTGCGAAAACGATCCATGACTTCGACCCTGTCAAAACCGGTTGGAAGCGACCTCTCGGCCAACAGAAGAAACGATGGTCCGACAGCCTGTCCGAGTTCCTGACGATGGCAAATATCAGGTTGAGCGATGTGCAAACGCTTGCCATGGACCGAAGTGGATGAAGGAGGCAGACGTCACTCTCTGCGCCGAGCAGTGCCTGGCAGGAGACATAAGTCAAGTCAAGTAATCATGTTTTTGTGTAATTGCACAACTTACATCTCCTTTTTGTAGTTGGCATTTATATTTCAGATTTTTGCGCACCGATATATTCATTATGTGTAAAGTAAATACTGTCACAATCTTCGTTTCTGGAATGTTTATTTTTTTCCTTTTTTTCTTTTACTTTTAATGGCTTTGTTTGCTTAAACAATGTTGAAGTGTTTAACAAACATTTTTTCCACACACTTAACAAGCATTTAAGATTGCTTAGAAGAACAGATTCCTTTAGTTTCATTTAAGTATGTTTTTTTCCATGAAATTTTGAAAAAAGTTATTTAATATTTGAATACAATAATGACAAATAACTTTTTTGAAGCAAAGTCTACGGGTGTCCTCACAAAACTTTTAAGGGTTAGAGTCGGGTTCGGGTTGTCTTAAAAGGTTCAGAAAATGAAATTTAGGTCTGAATAATTGCGACAAGCCATTGGCTTTCTCTTTTATTGAATAAAATAAAATATATAAATAACAAATTGCTTTCTAATGATTCGTCTTTTGTCTTAAATATCCCCAAAAACTTTTCTCTCCATGTATATAACAGATAGTACGTTCTTTGTAGTCATCATAAAGCACTTTCGGACCCATAAATACGGTAGTTGGCTTGACTGCAGTCAATTTAACCATAGTTCTAACACTGAAATTCTACTCTTCAAAATACTGAACACTGGAATTTTACTTCTTTGTCAATAAGGCTATCATCAAACTTTCAGGCATAATTTTGAAAAGAACTTGAGCGAAGTCCTTTTTTTAGGTACATTAAGATAAACTTGAGCAAAAAGTCTAAAATCCTTAAACGAACTCTCCGACGTCCGTCAGTGATTACGTGATTACTCTAATAGTGATTAAGTGATACTCTACATTACTCCACTTGTGATGTAAGTAGTGATTTCTCTATTTAGTGACAGGAGTTACGAAAAGTCACCGTTCAAGGATAAAATGATCAGAGTAGCTACGACTACACGCTTGAACGCTTGAAGTTTCAGCTACAATTTCAAGCTATAGCACTTGGTCTACTACTGTTGCGCACCTATAGTCAAAATAAAGTCCGAGATTCCAACGCATCCATAGTTGCAGAGTTAATTGTTGGGCAATCAATCAATCCATGTGCAATTGATCAATTTATTCACATTAATTTTTAAAAAAAATCCGAAAAAGAGATTTTTCGGGCAACACCGAGACACATCTTCTCGGCAATAACTCCGAATCCAGACGGGACGGATACTTATTGCTAGCGTCTGGAAAAGTTTCAGTCTGCCGGAAAGGCGTGAGCCTTCTCATGACAAAGCATGCAAAGAATTGCCTTACATCATTCTATCAAACCTCCGACAGGATAATGACGAAATAGCTTCAACAAAAGGATAGAAAGTGGAGTAAAATGGTATGCTACGCATCTAATGATATCGATGAGCTCAACAGGGACGAGTTCTATTCTCGGCTGTCATTGCGATTGTCATGGATATCGTCCCACAACATCTACACACTTCTGGTTGACTTTAATGTGAATGTCTCAGATCCAGTTGGCCCATTGCATGGTGTGATTGATTGAGTGACACCAAACTTAGCCAATTATAACAGAGCTTGTTTCCTATTCTCTGTGCAGAAAATAACCTCGTTATCACAAACAGGTTCTTCCAAGGGAAGAGGATATATAAATATGCGTGGTACAGCAATGATGGGGATCTGAAATAGGCAACACTGACCACGGATCAGAAAGATGATAGTCTACATACACGGACCATAAACTTGTTTCGGTATCTCTCCACCTTTGTCTTAGAAAATGCGATTCAGGAAGAATAGTTTCTCGTTTCAATCTCCAGAGCCTAAAAGACCCTAAAACCAGAGAAAACTAGGCGGTGAAAATCTCAAAAAGTTTGAATGCCTCTAGTCCCTACCTGATTCCAAGGGAAATTGGGAATAATTCTATTGTAACATCTTAAAAGCAGCTGAGTCCTCTGTTGGTCGAAGGAGGGTACGCAAAGCTCAATACGATTCCAGCTTGAAGTTTTGATGAAGAGCATTTTTCTTTGACGATATCAGTAAACCCATGAAGAAATTCCAACTAATCGTGTACCCTGTGACTGCAACATAGCTGCCGAGATCCTAAAGTACAGAGGTCCTGCCTCGCTCCTGCTGCTCCACCATCCACCAAAGTGTGATGCACCGAGATCATTTCAAAGCATTGGCAGGCTGGAATAATCCTGCCACTCTGGAACCAAAAAGGATTCAGGGGCTAATGCTCTAACTAGAGGGACACAGCCTTACTCTCCATGCCTGCTAAACTGTTTACAATCACCCTCCTCCACAAGTCCTCCAGAATTCAGCGAAGAAACAGAAGAATTGGACTAGTAGAATCTATGCGGCTGTTTCACATGTGCGCAAATATTCACCCTGTGGAAAGTAATGGAAATGACATGGTAGTTTCTACAGATGGAGTTCATGGCCTTTGTTTACTTCTAAGCCACGTGTTACTCGGCAGATGGGAAGTTACCGTGGCTCTCACTCAGGACAAACCGATTTGCCCTAGAAGTAATGCTCTTTCCTTTAGAAACAAAGGCAAAACCGATAAGGTGTGCCCAAGTCAATGGGAAGCGTGGACGATCATTCAATATTCGTACAGGAGTTTGACTGTGATGCACCGCAAACCCCTAGCTATTATATTGAGCGATTAACTACGTGATGACGATGAGGCCTACCCGAACGAGATTTGACCTGAAGTTTGTTGACATTACAAACACCCTCAAAGAACTTGTTGCAGCGTTTACACTCTTGAGACAAGAAGCCAGCAAAGTTAGGTCCAACTTCAGATGGAGCAAAGTAAAAATCATGTTTATTGATTCAGAACCATCTCAACCACCCTCTCTTGCTGTCAAAGTATATCGGAAACAAGTAGCAGTCTTGAGCAGCTTTACGTAACTCGGCTCATTTCTGTCAAGCTATGGCCCAGTCAACAACAAAGTCAACGCACGAACAGCAATGACATCTTCAATCCTCGTTAATTGTGTTTGGAAGCAAAGGATGAGCTGAAAATATATGTCTATCATTGCATTTGGCAACTCTGGGTGGACGATTCCCACTTAGTTAAATCGTACGCTTCATTACTTGATTGTTGATCGGCAAGAGAATGTTTCTACTCTATGATATAAAGCGTTCCCTATTATACCTAATTATAATCAGTTACATAATCAATATATATATTCAGTCACAATTTTGAATTTTGACCAATAGCAGTAGTTGAAGCAACAATATTATTCAAGTCATATTTGGTTTTAAAGGGTCAGCTTTTATTAATTTCATGAAGAAATTCCAAGATATCAGTTAATTTTTCAAACTGTGACCTCAACGACACCTGCTGATCAGTGTTTCCACTTTGTAGCTCACTTTTAGAATCCATCTAGAAGAAATCCATCTTAAGGAAATTTTTCCTTAAAAAGTCGGTAGATGGCGTTCCAGATTCAGTAAAATTATCTGCGAGCAATTAGGTCCCACCAAAGTTTCATGGTCCAAGTATATGACCGCAAAAACCCAGCAGCTTTTTGCGTTCTAATCGTTCACAGTTACAAGATTGGAATTTCACCTAGATTTGAAACTTTTTTCTCTTTTTCTGATTGTAAGGTACTCCAAAGTTTTTATTTGTCAGAGATTTGTTCAAAGCCCTTAAAACAAAAAGTACCAATGTCCAATGCAACAGACAGAAAAAGGTTTATATTAGATTGTAGCAAAATTTGGGTATGGCAACCCGTTGAACCGAATATTAGGATTTTTAGCAGAGTTATCTGGTGATTTAAGATAAATATTATAAGGAAAGACTGAGCTGACATGTTCAATAGGATTTCGATTTTTTCATAGTTATCCGGTAGATTCCACAACTGGGTTCTTTTTACCGTAGACAGATGATTCCGTAGATCTACGGAAAGATTGTATCAGCGGATATTCTACTGCTGATACTGAAAAGGTGGAATACGTAAGTCCTGGTTCTTCTGCATGGCTTGGAGCAGCACCAAGCGCATCGAAAGAAGATGCCCCGAGAAGTGAAATAGAAGCAAGAGAAGTATAGGTATATGAAAAACGTCTCCATCCCGCTTCTAAAGGACAAATAGCTGATTCAGATGCAGAATCAGAAATAGTTACGTTTGATTCATCAGAAACTGCTGATAACGAATAAAGGAGGAGCTAGAACACTCTGCAATTTGGACCCTTCCGAACTTAATCCTCTTACCGGGGCGTTTTGAGAGTGTCATTTGCCTTCCCCCACGTGAGGTGGTTAGCTACAAGGGCATCTGAATCTGAGAGTGGAATTCTGGCCAGGTTCAGGAATTTCCCAAGACTCTCATTCCATCGGAACTTGGGATTTCCTCTTGGATGTTTCCAGCCACTACTGATTGGGCCAAAGTCATAAAGAATTCGAGCTGTAGCGTCGGCAGGCAGCCAAAAAAGATGTCCAGACCAGCGAAGTATCCGCTGGGCAGCCGGGTGTGAAAAGAGAGAATGGGAAGTCATAATTTGCATACGATCCTTGCTGAGAAAAACTGTCCTCCACATTTCCTGAATTCTCTCGAACCACTTAGATTGAAAGTATCGAGACGACGCAAGACAGCTGTAGTTAGACCCCGGTGCCGCGCCGGCAGATCGACCGAACGCCGCCAACAAGAAACCCAGTCGACCGCCGCCGAAGTGTTGCTACAACGCCGGCGTACCACAGGTACGCCACCGCCGCAAGAGGGGACGACGTTCGGCTGACTTTAAACTGATTTTGCGGCAATTCTTTATTGCGTCAACCGCAAAGTCGGAGCTTTTCTTGCTCGTGTGGTTTAGTATTTCGATTTTCCTGATTAGAAATCAAGCAGAACTTGCACTATCCCTGAATTTTCGGGTATTTCCCCGAAAAAAAAATTTGGTTCCCCGAATCCCCAAAAATCACGCAATCACAGTGCCACCCCTAGTGATTTATCACCAGTGACTTTCCCTGCCAAATATTACTTTGCATACCATAATTCTTCACTACTCTCTTGTTCGTTAATTTTCGTCTCTTTTGCTACTTTGCATAAAAACCAGACAGATGCAATATGCAATTGCAAATATTGCAATATGCACAGTTCTTCATATGTTGACAAAAAAAGTAATGAGTTTAAATCATTTCAAATGCAGTTTCCCAATTGCTATTTCTTACATCATTCGTAGTCAAGAATTTTATTTTCAAATTGAATAGAATTATAGAACGCATTTACTAGAGTACAGCTTCCGTCTTCAGTTGGATTTTGAAATTGATAGCCGACAGATTGTTTCTACAGCTGAATTGTAAGTTTGCAGAATTTTCTTTTCTTTTGCTGTTTTTAAATAAGATTGTCTTAATGTTTAATACTTAATTATTGAACACCTGATAGATTAAAGAAAATACAATATTCTTTCCGAAAATTTTTTACCCCCCCCCCCCCTCCAAAAAAAATCTTTTATTGAGACAAAATTTAGCTAAAGACTAAGCTATGTACAAGGTTGGGGAATTAAAGATTGAAACGGAAGTTACCCAAAAAATATTATTCATAAAAAAATTGTAAATTATTACCTATAGGGGGGGGATAGGGGGCTATCATTTTAAATGATAATACCTCATTTTTTTTCTATTGAAAGCAGGGATGCCAAAAAGATAATTACTTTTTTCATTTAAAGTGGAGACGGAAGAAAATGATCTCAAATTCCCTACGAAACAATTGAAATCTTTTGATAGACCCAAGGCCCCCCATTGGGACTTGTTCATTGTCTTGAGTATTTTGCGATTTCTCATAGGCTACTGGCCTAATTTGGCTTTTGTGTGTGCTCTCTTTTAATTAGATTCTTTGGGTCTTATTGAATGCCACGGCCAATTTATGACTCAGTTTTCCACTAATTTGAGGTATATCTTAATAATTTCGACATTTTTGTTTTTATCTTTGTACCCCTTTACTCATATCCTCAATTTTTTTTTCAAGGAACACTAAGCTGTTTAACGTTATTTTGCGTGATTGTTTGAACCATATAGTGACCTAGTTATTTATTAAGTAAATTATTTTTTTAATGTATAGCAGAGACGATATCCTATCAAGGTGGTATCCAGAGGGGGGGGGGGGTACCCATCCGCTACAAATTTTGGGATAGCCAGTTTTTTGAATATTGTCCAAAAATTAGATAACAAAAACTCCGGTGTCAACAAAACCCCCAGGGCCCGGGGGCAAGTAAGTTGTAAGTATTGTCCTGGGGGCGTATATGGTTCTTATGAAAGGGATGCTCATATAAACTTCAGAGAGGGCTCATTTGATTGGAAACTGAAAGTTCTAGTTCAATTTTTAGGAGTAAAAAAATATCCAAGGGCAACTGGCCCCCCCACACCTTTTTTCCCCAAACCCATCCGATACAATTTTTAAAATAACCATTTCATTAAAAATTACTCAAAGGTAAGATAAGAAAAACTCCTGTGTACGCAACCCCCCAGGACCCGGAGGCAGGCATTGTAAGTAATGCTCTGGGGGCATATATAGTTCTTATATAGTTCTTATACAATTTTTAAAATAACCATTTCATTACAAATAATTCAAAGGTAAGATAAGAAAAACTCCTGTGTACGCAACCCCCCAGGACCCGGAGGCAGGCATTGTAAGTAATGCTCTGGGGGCATATATAGTTCTTATGGAAGGGATGCTCGTATAAACTTCGGAGAGGGCTGTACTGATTGGAAATTGAAAATTCTTGTTCACTTTTTAAGATCCAAAAGAGATCGTTGGGCAACTACCCCCACCCAACGGCCTAAATACACCAGATAACAAATTTGAGATACAATTTCAAAGTTCATTGTTCAAAGTTCCAAGTTCAATTTCAAAGATCAAATTCAAAGTTCAGATAACAAAAACTCCAGTGTCGACACAGCTCCCCAGGTCCCGGGTTTAGGTATTGTAAGTTATACTCTGGGGGCATATATTGTTGTTATGGAAGGGATGTTCGTATAAACTTCATAGAAGGCTCATTTGATTGGAAATTAAAAGTTGTAATTCAATTTTTAAGAGTCAAAAGTAATCGGACGGCAGCTAGTCTCCCCCCACACTCAATTTTTTTCCAGAAGCGTATCATATAGAAGAGGTCGTCGTATAAGCTTCAAAAGGGGCTCATTCGATTGGAAATCGAGAGTTCTAGTGCCCTTTTTAAGAGTCAAAAAGTGATCAGGGGGCAACTGGCCCCCAAGCCCTTTTACCCCAAATACATCTGATAAAACATTTGAGGTACCAATTTTGTTAAAAATAGTTCAAAGATCATTTAAAAAAAACACCTTCACGTATGGTCATTACGTTAAAAATAGTTCAAAGATCAGATAAGAAAAAGTCCTGTGTAGACACAACCCTCCCCCCCCCCGGGGTCGGGGAAGGCGTTGTAAGTATTGCTCTGGGGGCATATATGGTTCTTGTCGAAGGTGTCGTATAAACTTTAAACTTTATAAACTTTTCAAATATTTAAACTTAAACTATAACGTATAAACTTTTGCTCGTATAAATCTCAGAGAGGGTTCATTTGAATTGAAATTAAAAGTTGTAGTTCATTTTCTCAGAGTGAAAAAGATCAGACGGCAACTAGCCCCTCCTGCCCTCCACGTCTTTGAGTGTATCGGATGGACAAACCCATCTGATAAAATTTCAGGTGACCATTTTGTTAAAAATAGTTCAACCATCAGATATTAAAACTCCAGGGTCGACACAACCCCGTAAGGCTCAGGGATAGGCGTTGTAAGTTATGCTCTGGGAATATATATTGTTGTTATACAAGGGATACTTTTATAAACTTCAGAGGGCTCATTTGATTGAAAATAGCAAGTTCTAGTTCACCTTTAAAGAGTCAAAAGAAACCGAAGCTTAATCTAGTCCCCACACGCCCTTTTTCCCCAAACCCATCCGATAGCAGTTTTAAGATAGCAATTTTGTTAAAAATAGTTCTAACATCAGACAATAAAACTCCGAGGTTGACACAAACCCATTTTTTTCACTTTGATATTGTTACTTTGATATCAGTTTTGATAATTCGATGAATTTTTGATTTTTTTAAGTTTGATTTTGAAATAGGGAATTCTTAAAAACTTGAAATTTTTTGCAATCGAAAACGAAAAAAATTAATTAAAAAAAAATTTCCAAAATTTAGGTTTTCAAAGAAAAGTAAAGGCCATTTTATACTAAAGCTCAGCAGATACAAATACCTTTTAAAATTCAAACTCAAAACGACCAGAAATTATTATTAAAGAATAAATGAAACCCAAAACGAACAGAAATTAAATAAACAATCATAGCAAAAACATACAACAAGTAATAATATAAATGAATAAATAGATCTTAAAGCGAGTAATGCTTAGATTGAATATGAATATCAAGCTTAAAACGAAAAAAAATATTTTCCTATTAAAGTAGAGATGAAACTGAAAACCAACAAAAATTAAATAAACAATCAATGCAAACAAACATACAATAGATATTAATGTAAATTAATAAATAAATCTTAAAACTAGTGAAACTTAAATTGAACATGCAAATAAAGCTTAAAAAGAACAAAAATCACCACAAACAAGAGTTTGGGTATGACCTCCTCCTCTCACTGTAAAAGTCTAAAACCTACTGCGTCATTGGCGCTTTACTGAAAACTGCATGCGTCTTGAACCGTGTTGGAGAGTATAAACAACATCAAATTGAATATTTGATGTGTAATGATATTAATTGTTGAAAGATACATCAGTTCAAGAATTTATTTCACTGTAATTGTATTTTTATTTTCAACACTGTAAGAACTAGAAAAAAAAATATTTGTAATATAATTCGTTTTCAGTTAAGCTCCAATGACGAAGTAGGCTTTTGGTTTTTATTTACAGTTAAGGAAGGAGGCAGTATCCAAACATTTGTTTGTAGTGAAACTATATTCGTCATGAACAACTTTAAAAAGGGCTAATAAATTAAAATGAATATTTGATGTAAAATGGTATTAATTGCTGAAAGCTCATCAGTTCAAAATGTTACTATAATTTTAATGTTTGTTTTCAATATTAAGTACAAAAGAAAATATTTGTCATAAAATTGGTTTTCAGTAGAGCGCCAATGACCTTTTCAGTGAGTTAAAATGACCTTTAATTTTCTTTGAAAAACTTATTTTTCGGAATGTTTTTTTTAATTAATTTTTGTTCGTTTTTGATTGCAAAAAAATTCATGTTTTTAAAAATTCCCTATTCCAAAATCAAACTTAAAAAAAAATTAAATATTCGTCAAATTATCAATTACTGATATCAAAGTAACAATATAAAGTGAAAAAATGGGTTTGTGTCAACCTCGGAGTTTTGATTATCAGATGTTTGAACTATCAAAGAAAAGTAAAGAACTCCATTAAACATAAAAATGAGCAAAAATAAAATCAAATAATCTACCAGGCGTGAAACTACGACAAATCAGCATCGATAAATAAATGAAACCCAAACTGAACAGAAATCATAGGCAGCGCAATAGCGCTGCCTAAGTAAAGAACGATGTGGGCACAATGTTTTTTTTCCTCCATACCCGGGGACTTCGTATCGAAGGAGTTGTCGTAGAAACTTCGAAAAGGGCTCATTCGATTGGAAATTGGAGTGGCTAGGGCCCTTTTTAATAGTCGAAAGTGATTGGAGGGCAATTAGTCCCCCCACGCCCATCATTCCCCCAAGCACATCCAATCAAAATTTTGAGATAGCCATTTTGTTCAGCGTAGTTGATTTCCAGATAGAAAACATGTTTTTGAGGAGACACTCCCCCACAACCCTCGAGGCAAGGGTTTTAAGTTATGCCCTGAGGACATGTAAGAACGATGTTGGCACAATGTATTATTTATTATTTTTAACCAACAAAGTGGTTTGTTTAATGTAGTTGAAAGTTCTAGAAATTATGTCTTAGAGGATGAAAACCACCCTAACAGCCCTTAGGGTAAGGGTTGTAAATTATACCCTGGGGGCATATAAGGGGTTTATAGAAAACGTTGTCGTAGAAACTCAAAAAGGGCTCATTCGATTGCAGATAGAAATCTCTAGTGCCCGTTTTAATAGTCGAAAGTGATTGGAAGGCTTGACATTTTTATAGTAAAAATCGATGTGGGTATAATGTATTATTTTGTGTTGCTGTTTTTGTTGTTTAGACCAAGGCACTTCGTATCGAAGGAGTTGTTGTAGGAATTTCGAAAAGGGCTCTTACGATTGAAAATAGAAAGGGCTCATGCCCTTTTTAATAGTCGAAAATGATTCGAGGGCAACTAATGCCCCTCCCACGCTCACCCCCCCATTTGCCCATTATGTTTAAAAACTAAATGTTGCCTTAAGATTAAATCATAATGCACTGTATTAATGCTAATTCCCAATAAGGCATCTCAGCAGTATCCCAAGAACGACTGAGGGTATTATGTTCAAACTATCGGGGGTACTTCCCTTAGCCCGAGGGTTGTGGGAGAGTGTCCTTCTCAAAAACATATTTTGGATCTGGAAATCAACTACGATGAACAAAATGGCTATCTCAAAATTTTGATTGGATGTATTTGGGGGAATGATGGGCGTGGGGAAGGGGGGCTAGTTGCCCTCCAGTCTCTTTCGACTATTAAAAAGGGCACTAACCCTTTGAATTTCCAATCGAATGAGCGTTTTTGAAGTTTCTACGACATCGCCTTCTATAAAAACCTTATCTGCCACCAGGGCATAACTTACAAACCTTGTTCTGTAGGCTGTGGGGGGTAGTGTCCTCCTCAAAAACATAATTTCTATCTGGAAATCAGCTGAGCGGAACAAAATGGCTATCTCTAAATTTTGATTGGATGTGTTTAGGGAAATGGTAGGCGTGGAAGGGGTGTTAGTTGCCTTCCAATCACTTTCGACTATTAAGAAGGACACAAGCCACTCCCATTTCCAATTGGATGAGCCCTTTTTGAAGTTTTCTACGAAAACTTCTTCGATACGAAGTGCCCTGCTCAAAAGGAAAAAAAAAAAATAAATAATACATTGTGCCAACATCGTTCTTACATGTCCTCAGGGCATAACTTAAAACCCTTGCCTCGAGGGTTGTGGGGGAGTGTCCTTCTCAAAAACATTCTTTACTTTTCTTTGATAGTTCAAACATCTGATAATCAAAACTCCGAGGTTGACACAAACCCATTTTTTCACTTTCATATTGTTACTTTGATATCAGTTTTGATAATTTGACGAATATTTAATTTTTTTTTAAGTTTGATTTTGAAATAGGGAATTTTCAAAAAACATTAAATTTTTTGCAATCAAAAACGAACAAAAATTAATTAAAAAAAACTTTCCGAAAAATAAGTTTTTCAAAGAAAAGTAAAGGTCATTTTAACTCACTGAAAAGGTCATTGGCGCTCTACTGAAAACCAATTTTATGACAAATATTTTCTTTTGTACTTAATATTGAAAATAAACATTAAAATTATAGTAACATTTTGAACTGATGAGCTTTCAGCAATTAATATCATTATACATCAAATATTCATTTTAATTTATTAGCTCTTTTTAAAGTTGTTCAAGATGAATATAGTTTCACTACAAACAAATGTTTGGATACTGCCTCCTTCCTTAACTGTAAATAAAAACCAAAAGCCTACTTCCTCATTGGAGCTTAACAGAAAACGAATTATATTGCAAATATTTTCTTTTCTAGTTCTTACAGTGTTAAAAATAAAAATAAAATCACAGTGAAATAAATTCTTGAACTGATGGATCTTTCAACAATTAATATCATTCCACATCAAATATTCAATTTGATGTTGTTTATACTCTCCAACACGGTTCAAGACGCATACAGTTTTCAGTAAAGCGCCAATGACGCAGTAGGTTTTAGACTTTTACAGTGAGAGAAGGAGGTCATACCCAAACTCTTGTTTGTGGTGATTTTTGTTCGTTTTAAGCTTTATTTGCATATTCAATTTAAGTTTCACTCGTTTTAAGATTTATTTATTAATTTACATTAATATCTATTGTATGTTTGTTTGCACTGATTGTTTATTTAATTTTTGTTGGTTTTAAGTTTCATTTATACTTTAATAGGAAAATATTTTTTTTTCGTTTTAAGCTTGATATTCATATTCAATCTAAGCATTACTCGCTTTAAGATCTATTTATTCATTTATATTATTACTTGTTGTAAGTTTTTGCTATGATTGTTTATTTAATTTCTGTTCCTTTTGGGTTTCATTTATTCTTTAATAGTAATTTCTGGTCGTTTTGAGTTTGAATTTTAAAAGGTATTTGTATCTGCTGAGCTTAAGTTTAAAATGGCCTTTACTTTTCTTTGAAAACCTAATTTTTGGAAAGTTATTTTAATTAGTTTTTTTCGTTTTTGATTGCAAAAAATTTCAAGTTTTAAAAATTCCTTATTTCAAAATCAAACTTAAAAAAATCAAATATTCATCGAATTATCAAAACTGATATCAAAGTAACAATATCAAAGTGAAAAAATGCGTTTGTGTCAACCTCGGAGTTTTATTATCTGATATTTGAACTGTTTTTAACAAAATTGCTATCTTAAAATTGCTATCGGATGGGTTTGGGGAAAAAGGGCGTGTGGGGACTAGATTAAGCTTCGGTTTCTTTTGACTCTTTAAAGGTGAACTAGAACTTGCTATTTTCAATCAAATGAGCCCTCTGAAGTTTATACGAGTATTCCTTCTATAACAACCATATATATTCCCAGAGTATAACTTACAACGCCTATCCCTGGGCCTTAGGGGGTTTTGTCGACCCTGGATTTTTAATATCTGATGATTGAACTATTTTTAACAAAATGGTCACCTGAAATTTTTATCGGATGGGTTTATCCATCTGATACGCCCAAAGGCGTGGAGGGCAGGAGGGGCTAGTTGCCCTCTGATCTTTGTCACTCTGAGAAAATGAACTACAACTTTTAATGTCAATTCAAATGAACCCTCTCTGAAATTTATACGAGCAAAGTTTATACGTTATAGTTTAAAGTTTAAATAATTAAAAAGTTTATAAAGTTTAAAGTTTATACGATACCTTCGACAAGAACCATATATGCCCCCAGAGCAATACTTACAACGCCTTCCCCGACCCCAGGGGGAGGGTTGTGTCTACACAGGACTTTTTCTTATCTGATCTTTGAACTATTTTTAACGTAATGACCATACGTGAAGGTGTTTTTGTTAAATGATCTTTGAACTATTTTTAACAAAATTGCTACCTCAAATTTTTCATCGGATGCATTTGGGGTAATAGGGCTTGGGGGCCAGTTGCCCCTTGATCACTTTTTGACTCTTAAAAAGGGCACTAGCACTCTCGATTTCCAATCAAATGAACCGCTTTTGAAGCTTATACGACGACCTCTTCTATATGATACGCTTCTGGAAAAAAATAGAGTGTGGAGGGAGACTAGCTGCCGTCCAATCACTTTTGACTCTTAAAAATTGAATTACAACTTTTAATTTCCAATCAAATGAGCCTTCTATGAAGTTTATACGAGCATCCCTTCCATAACAACCATATATGCCCCCAGGGTATAACTTACAATACCTAAACCCGGGCCCTGCGGAGCTGTGTCGACACTGGAGTTTTTGTTATCCGAACTTCGAATTTGATCTTTGAAATTGAACTTTGAACTTTGAACAATTAACTTTGAAATTTGATCTCAAATTTTTTATCTGGTGTATTTAGGCCGTGGGGGGGGGAGGGGGTGTGGTAGTTGCCCAACGATCTCTTTTGGATCTTAAAAAGTGAACAAGAATTTTCAATTTCCAATTAGTACAGCCCTCTCCGAAGTTTATACGAGCATCCCTTCCATAAGAACTATGTATGCCCCCAGAGCATTACTTACAATGCCTGCCTCCGGGTGCTGGGGGATTGCGCACACAGGAGTTTTTCTTATCTTACCGTTTAATTATTGTTAATGAAATGGTTATTTTAAAAATTGTATCGGATGGGTACTGGGAAAAAAGGTGTGTGGGGGGGGGCGAGTTGCCCTTGGATATTTTTTTACTCCTTAAAATTGAACTAGAACTTTAAATTTCCAATCAAGTGAGCCCTCTCTGAAGTTTATACGAGCATCCCTTTCATAAGAACCATATACGCCCCCAGGACAATACTTACAACTTACTTGCCCCCGGGCCCTGGGGGTTTTGTTGACACCGGAGTTTTTGTTATCTAATTTTTGAACAATATTAAAAAGACTGGCTATCTCAAAATTTGTAGCGGATGGGATTGGGGAAAAATGGCGTGGGGAAGGGGCTAGTTGCCCTTAAATCTCTTGACTCTTAAAGAGTAAATCTCTTGACTTAAAAAAGAACTTTGAATTTACAATCAAATGAGTCCTCTATGAAGTTCATACGAGCATCATTTTAACAATAACCATACATGCCTTTAGGCCATAAATTGGAACGCCTTCCCCCGGACCCTGGGGGTTTGTATTGACACCGAAGTTTTTCTTATCCGACCTTTGAACTATTTTGAACAAAATGCCTACCTCAAAATTTTCATCAGATGGGTTTGGAAAAAGAAGGCGAGGGGGGGGGGCTTGCCCTTCGATGTCTTTCGACTATTAAAAGTAAACTCGCACTTTCAATTTCCAATCCCATCAGCCCTCTCCGAAGTTTATACGAGCAATCCTTCCATAAGAGCCATATATGCCCTCAGGGCATAATTTGCAGCGCCTTTTCCGGGCCCTTCTGTGTTTGTGTCGACACCTGAGTTTTTTTTATCTGACCTTTGAACTATTTTTTAACTAAATAGCTATCTCAAAATTTTTAATGGATTCATTTGAGGGAAAAGGGGCGTGGGGGATAGTTGCCCTATGATCTCTTTTGACTCTTAAAAACTGAACTAAAACTTTCAATTTCCAATCATATGAGCCCTTTCTGAAGTTTATGCAAGTGTCCCCTCCACAACAGCTCTATATGCCCCCAAGGCATAACTTACAACGTCTACCCCGGGCACTGAAGGATTGTTTCGACTCCGGAGTTTTCGCTATATGATCTTTGAACCATTTAAAAAAAATAGTTCTCTCAAAGTTCTTATCAGATGGGTTTGAGGAAAATAGGGCGTGGAAAGGGGGGCTAGTTTCCCTCCGATTTCTTTTGACTTTTAAAAAGTCAACGAGAACTTTCAATTTCCAATCATATGAGCCCTCGTCCAAGTTTATACTAGCATCCCTTCCATAAGAACTATAAATGCCCCAGAGCATTACTTACAACGCCCGCCTCCAGGCCCTGGGGGTTTTTCAGACCCCAGAATTTTCATTATATGATCTTTAAATTATTATTAAAATATGGCTATCTCAACGTTCTTATCAGATGGGCTTGAGGGAAAAGGGGCTAGTTGCCCTTGGGTGGGGCTAGTTGCCCTCCGATCACATTTGACTATTAAAAGTGAGCTCTAACTTTCAATTTCCAATCAAATGAGCCCACTCTGAAGTTTATACGAGTATCCCATTCGCAATAACCATATATGTCTCAGGGCATAGCTTACAACGTCTGCCTCCGGCCCTTGGGGGTTGGGTCGACACCTGAGTTTCTGCTTTCTAACTTTTGAACAATTTTTACCTAATGGCTATCTCGAAAATTTTATCGGATGCATTTGGGGAAAAAGGGGCGCGAGAGGGGGAGAGGGCTAGTTACCCTCCAATCTCTTTTGAATCGCAATAACTGAACTAGAACTTTCAATTTCGAATAAAATGAGCCCTCTCTGAAGTGTTTACGAGATCCCTTTCAAAAGATCCATATATTCCCCCAGGGCTTAACTTAAAATGCCTGCCCTCGGACCCTGGGGCTGTGTCGACCCAGGAGTTTTCGTTTTATGGTCTCTGAACTATTTTAAAAAAATACCTATCTCAAAGTTCTTATCGGATGGCTTTGAGTAAAAAGGGCGTGAAGCAGGGGGGCCTGGTAGGTGCCCTCTAATCTCTTCGACTCTTAAAAAGTGAACTTGAATTTCCCATCAAATGAGCCCTGTTTTAAGTTTTTACGAGCATCCCTTCCATAAGAACCAGATATGCCACCAGGGTATAACTTACAACGCCTGACCACTGGCCCTGAGGGGTTGTGTTGACATCAGAGTTTTTGTTATATGATCTTTGAACTATTTTTTTTTTAGCAAAATAGCTATCTCAAAATTTTTATCGGGTGCATTTGGGAAAAAGGGCTTGGGGGGGGGGGGCTCGTTACCCTTCGATGTCTTTAAACGCTTAAAAAACGAACTAAAACTTTCAATTTCCAATCAAATGAGCCTTCTCTGAAGTTTATACGAGCATTCCTTCCATTATAACCATATATACTCCCACGGCATAACTTACAAAATCTGCCCCCGGGCCCTGGGGGGTTGTGTTGGCACCAGAGTTTTTGTTATATGATCTTTGAATTATTTTTTTTTTTAACAAAATAGCTATCTCAAAATTTTATCGGATGCATTTGGGAAAAAGGGTGTGAGGGGCTGGTTACCCTACGATATCTTTTGACGCTTAAAAAGTGAACTAAAACTTTCAATTTCAAATCAAATGAGCCCGCTCTGAAGTTTATACGAGCATCCCCTCCACAACAGCTCTATATGCCCCCAAGGCATAGCTTACAACGTCTACTCAGGGCACTGAAGGATTGTGTCGACCCCGGAGTTTTCGCTATATGATCTTTGAACCATTTTGAAAAAATGGCTCTCTTAAAGTCCTTATCGGATGGGTCTAAGGAAAATAGGGCGTGCAGAGGGAGCACTAGTTGTCCTCCGATCTCTTTTGATTCTTAAAACGTGAACGAGAACTTTCAATTTCCAATCATATGACCCCTCTCCGAAGTTTATACAAGCATCCCTTCCATAAGAGCTATAAATGCCCCAAAGCATTACTTACAACGCCTGCCTCCGGGCCTTTGGGGTTTGTATTGACCCCAGAATTTTCATTATATGATCTTTAAATTATTTTTTAAAAAAATGGCTATCTCAAAGCTCTTATCGGATGGGTTTGAGGGAAAAAGGGGTTAGTTGCCCCTGGGTGGAGCTAGTTGCCCTCTGATCACATTTGATTACTAAAAGTGAGCTCGAACTTTCAATTTCCAATGAAATGAGCCCTCTCTGAAGTTTATACGAGCATCCCTTTCATAAGAACCATGTATGCCCCAGGGCATAAGTTACAGCGTCTGCCCCCCGGCCCTGGTCAGTTGGGTCGACACCTGAGTTTTTGTTATCTGACTTTTGAACAATTTTTAACCTAATGGCTATCTCGAAATTTTTATCGGATGCGTTTGGGGATAAAGGGGCGTGAGGGGGGAGGCGGCTAGTTGCCCTCCAATTTCTTTTGACTCTCAAAAACTGAACTAGAAGTTTCAATTTCCAATCAAATGAGCCCTCTCTGAAGTGTTTACGAGCATCCCTTACATAAGAACCATATATTCCCCCAGGGCATAACTTACAACTTCTGCCCTCGGACCCTTGGGGACTGTGTTGACCCTGGAGTTTTCGTTTTATGGTCTCTGAACTATTTTTTAAAAAATGACTGTCTCAAAGTTCTTATAGGACGGATTTGAGGAAAAAGGGCGTGAAGGGGGGTGCTAGGTGCCCTCCAATCTCTTTGACTCTTAAAAAGTGAACTAGAGCTTTCAATTTCCACTCAAATGAGCCCTCTTTAAAGTTTTTACGAGCATCCCTTCCATAAGAACCATATATGCCCCCAGGATATACCTTACAACGCCTGCCCCCAGGCCCTGGGGGGGGGTTGTGTTGACACCGAAGTTTTTGTTATATGATCTTTGAACTGTATTTTTTTTTTAACAAAATAGCTATCTTAAAATTTTGATTGAATGTGTTTGGTGAAAAGGTGGGCGTCAGAGGGATGTTAGTTGCCCTCAAATCACTTTTGACTATTAAAAAGGAAACTAGCCCTTTGAATTTCCAATCGAATGAGCCCTTTTTTAAGTTTCTACGACAAAGCTTACTATAAAAAGCTTATATACCCCCAGGGCATAACTTACAACCCTTACCCTGAGGGCTGTGGGGGGAGTGTCCTCCTTAAAAACATAGTTTCTTTCGGGAAATCAGCTACGTAGAACAAAATGGCTGTCTAAAAATTTTGATTGGATGTGTTTGGGGAAATGGTGGGCGTTGAAGGGGTGTTAGTTGCCTTCCAATTGTCTTTTGGGCACTAGAACTGTCGATTTCCAATCGAAGGAGCCCTCCTCCGAAGTTTGTGTGCCGGCCCCTTCCTTACGAAATGCCTCTGGAAAAAAAAATAATAATAAATAATAAAACATTGGAGCCGTACGGCCTTTGCTATAGGCAACGCTATAGCGTTGCCTCTGATAATTTTTTTCCCAGAGGCACCTAATATGCAAGAGGTTGTCACATAAGCTTCGGAGGGATCTCTTTCGCTTGAAAAAAGAGAGTTTTAGTGCCCTTTTTAAGAGTCAAAAGTCATTGGAGGGTAACTAGCCCCACCCCCAAGCTCTTCTTTTCCCAAATGCATCCGATAAAATTTTTTAGATACTCATTCTGTTAAAAATAGTTCAAAGTTCATATAAAAAGAACTCCGGTATCGGCACAACCCCCCAGGGCCCTGGGGTCTGCGCTGTAAGTTATGTCCTGGGGCATATATTGTTCTTATGGAAAGAATACTCGTATAAACTTCAGAGAGGACTCATTTGATTGGAAAACGAAAGTTCTTGTTCACGTTTTAAGAGTCAAAACAGAACGGAGGGTAATCAGCCCCCCCCCGCACGTCCTTTTTCCCAAATACATCCGATAAAAATTTTGAGATAACCATTTTATTAAAAATAGTTCAAAGATCATATAACAAGAGCTCCGGTTTCGACACAACCCCCCAAGGCCCGTAGGCAAGAGTTGTAATTTATGCCCTGGGGGCTTATATGGTTTTTATGGAAGGGATGCTCGTATAAACTTCAAAGAAGGCTCATTAGATTGGAAATTGAAAGTTCTAGTTCACTTTTAAAGAGTCAAAAGACATCGGAGGGCAACTAGCCCCCCTCCTTCCACGCCCTTTTATCCTCAAACCCATCCGATGAGAACTTTGAGATAAAATTTTTTTGAAAATAGCTCAAAGATCATATAACGAAAACTCCTGGGTCAACACAACCCCCCAGGGCCCGGGGCAGGTGTTGTAAGTTATGCCCTGGGGGAATATATTGTTCTTGTGGAAGGGATGCTCCATAAAAACCAGAGGGGTCATCTGATTTAAAATTGAAAGTTCTAGCTCAGTTTTTGAGAGTCAAAAGAAATAGGAGTGCAACTCGCGCCCCCCCCCCAAACTCACGCCCCTTTTTCTCCAAATACATCCGATAAAAAAAACGAGATAGCCATTTTGTTAAAAGTAGTTCAACAGTCAGATAACAAGTAGCCTACTCAGGTGTCACTACCCCCAGGGCCTGGGGGCAGGCGTTGTAAGATTTACCCTGGGGACAAATATGGTTCTTATGAAAGGGATGCTCGTAGAGGGCTCATTTGATTGGAAATTGAAAGTTCGAGTTCACTTTTAAAGAGTCAACAGAGATCCGAGGGCAACTAGCCCCTCTCCCACGATTTTTGCCACACCCATCCGATGAAAATTTTGAGATAGCCATTTTGTTAAAAATAGCTCAAAGGTTGGATAAGAAAAAAAAACCGGTGTCGATAAACCCCCCAGGGCCCGGATGCAGGCGTTTTAAGTCATGCTCTGAGGGCATGTATCGTTCTTATGAAAGATATGCTCTCATAAACTTCATAGATGGCTAATTTGGTTGGAAATTGAAAGTTCCAATTCACCTTTTAAGAGTCAAGAGATGGGAGGGCAACTAGCCCCCCCTGTTCTTTTTTCCCCAAACCCATCCGCTAAAATTTTGAGATAGCCATTTTTTTTTTAAATAGTTCCAAAATAAGATAACAAAACTCTGGTGTCGACAAAACCCCAGGGCCAGGGGGTTGGGAGCTGTATGTGTTGTCCCAGGGGCGTATATGGTTCATATGAAATGGAAGCTCGTATAAACTTCAGAGAGGGTTCATTTGTTTAAAAATTGGGATTTGTAGTTCACTTTTTAAGAATCAAAAGAACCCATCCGATAAAAATTTTGAGATAGCCATTTTGTTGAAAATAGTTCAAGGGTAAGTTAAGAAAAACTCCTGTGTCGCAATCCCCCAGGGCCCGGGGCAGGCGTTGTAAGTAACGCTATTGGGGCATATATGGTTCTTATGGAAGTAATGCTCGTATAAACTTCGGAGAGGGCTCATTTGATTGGAAATTGAAGGTTCTAGTTCAATTTAAAGAGTCAAAATAGGTCGGAGGGCAATTATCCCTCCCCTCCTCCTAGCCCATTTTCCTCAGACCCATCCGATAAGAACTTTGAGAGAGGTATTTTTTTCAAAATCATTCAAAGATTATTTAACAAAAACTCCGGGGTCGACAAAATCCTTCAGGTCCCGGGTTAGGCGCTGTAAGTTATGCTTGGGGGGCATATGACTAGAAACTGAAAGTTCTAGTTCAGTTTTTAAGAGTCAAAAGAGATCAGAGGGCAACTATGCCCCTATACCCCTTTTCCCCCAAATGCATCAGATAAAATTTTTGAGATAGCCATTTTGTTAAAAATAGTTCAAAGGTCAGATAAAAAAAAGCTCCGGTGTTTACACAACCCCCAGTGCCCCGGGGTAGACGTTACAAGTTGTTCCCTGGGGTTATATATGGTTCTTATGGCAGGAATTCTTTTACATCACCTCAGAGAGGACTCATTAGATTGGAAATTGAAATTTCTAGTTCACTTTTAAAGAGTCAAAAGGGATCAGAGGGCAACTAGCCCCCCCCCCCGCCCTCCCCTTCCACGCCCTTTTATCCTCAAACCCATCCGTTGAGAACTTTGAGATAACCATTTTTTAGAAAACAGCTCAAAGATCATATAACGAACACCCCTGGGTCAACACAACTCCCCAGGGCCCAGGGGCAGGTTTTTTAAGTTATGCCTTGAGGAAACATATGGTTCTTATGGAAGGGATGCTCGTAGAAACTTCAGAGAGGGTTCATTTGATTTGAAATTGTAAGTTTTAGTTCAGTTTTTAGAATCAAAAGATATTGGAGGGTAGCAAGCCCCCTCCCCCTACGCCTCTTTTCCTCAAATTCATCCGATAAACATTTCTAGAAAGTCATTTTGTTGAAAATAGTTCAAAAGTCAGATAACAAAAGCTCAGGTATCGACATAACCACCCAGGGCTCGGGGGCAGGCGTTGTAAGTTATGCCCTGGGGCATATATGGTTCTCATGAAATGGATGCTTGTATAGACTTCACACAGGGCTCATTTGATTGGAAATTAAAAGTTCAAGTTCACTTTTTAAGATTCAAAAGGGATCCGAGGGCAACTAGCCCCCCCCCCCCCCACTTACGCTTTTTTCCAAACCCATCCGATGAAAATTTCAAGATAGTCATCTTATTAAAAATAGTTCAAAAGTCGGATAAGAAAAATTCCGACGTCGATATACAAACCCCCAGGGCACGGGAGCAGGCATTCTAAGTTATGCCCTGAGGGTATTTATGGTTCTTATGAAAGGGATACTCGTATGAAATTTATAGAGGGCTCGTTTGATTGAAGTTGAAAGTTCGAGTTCACTTTTTGAGAGTCAAAAGAGATCCGAGGGCAACTATTCCCCCTCCCCCCAGCCCTTCTTCCCCAAACCCATCCACTACAAATTTTGAGATAGCTTTTTTTTAAATAGTTCAAACATTAGATAACAAAAACTCTGGTGTCGACACAACCCCCCAGGGCCCCGGGGTAGGCGTTGTAAGTGTTCTACTGAGGTTGTATATGGTCCTTACGAAATGGACACTCGTATAAACTTCAGAGAGGGCTCATTTGATTGAAAATTGAAATTTCTAGTTCACTTTTTAAGAGTCAAAAGATATCCCAGGGCAACTATCCCCCCCTCCACGCCCTTTTTTCCTCAAACCCATCCGATGAGAACTTTGAGATAACCATTTTTTTGAAAATAGTTCAAATATCATATAACGAAAACTCCTGGGTCAACACAACCCCCCAGGGCCCGGGTGCAGGTGTTGTAAGTTATGCCCTGAGGGAATATATGGTTCTTATGGAAGGGATGCTCGTAGAAACTCCAGAGAGAGCTCATTTGATTTGAAATTGTAAGTTTTAGTTCAGTTTGAGAGTCAAAGAGATTGGAGGGTAACAAACCCCCTTCCCCTACGCCCCTTTTCCTCAAATACATCCGATAAACATTTTTAGAAAGCTATTTTGTTGAAAATAGTTCAAAAGCCAGATAACAAAATCTCAGGTGTCGACATAACCACCCAAGGCTCGGGGGCAGGCGTTGTAAGCTATGCCCTGGGGGCATATATGGTTCTCATGAAAGGGATGCTTGCATAGACTTCAGAGAGGGCTAATTTGATTGGAAATTAAAATTTCAAGTTCACTTTTTAAGATTCAAAAGAGACCCTAGGGCAACTATCCCCCCCCACTTACGTTTTTTTCCAAACCCACCCGATGAAAATTTCAAGATAGTCATCTTATTAAAAAAGTTCAAAAGTCGGATAAGAAAAATTCCGACGTCGATACAAACCCCCAGGGCACGGGAGCAGGCATTCTAAATTATGCCCTGAGGGTATTTATGGTTCTTATGAAAGGGATGTTCGTATGAAATTTATAGAGGGCTCATTTGATTGAAGTTGAAAGTTCGAGTTCACTTTTTAAGAGTCAAAAGAGATCCGAGGTTAACTATTCCCCCTCCCCCAGCCCTTTTCTCCCCAAACCTATCCGCTACAAATTTTGAGATAGCTTTTTTTAAAATAGTTCAAAAATTTGATAACAAAAACTCTGGTGTCGACACAACACCCCAGGGCCCGGGGGGTAGGCGTTGTAAGTGTTGTACTGGGGGCGTATATGGTCCTTATGAAATGGACGCTTGTATAAACTTCACATAGGGCTCATTTGATTGAAAATTGAAAGTTCTAGTTCACTTTTTAAGAGTCAAAAGATATCCCAGGGCAACTAGTCCCCCCCCCCCCACACACACATCCTTTTATTCCCAAAGCCACCCGATGAAAGTTTTGATTGAAAGTTTGAGCCATTTCTTTAAAAATAGTTCAAAGGTCAGATAAGAAAAGCTCCTGTGTCAACGCAACCCCCCAGGGCCCGGGGACCGGCGTTGTAAGTAATGCTCTGGGGGCATATATGGTTCTTATGAAAGGAATGTTCGTATAAACGTCTGAGAAGGCTCATTTGATTGGAAATTGAAAGTTCTCGTTAAATTTTAGAGAGTCAAAAGAGACTGGAGGGCAACTAGCCCCCCCTCCTCCATGCCCTTTTTTCCTCAAACCCATCCCATAAGAACTTTGAGAGAGCCATTTTAATCAAAATGGTTCAAAAATCGTATATAGAAAACTCCGGGGTCGACACAATCCTTCAGGGCCCGGGGTATAGTAGGCGTTGTAGGCCTGGGAGGCATATATAGCTGTTATGGAAGGGATGCTCGTATAAAATTCAAAGAGGGCTCCTTTGAATGGAAAGTTCTAGTTCAATTTTTAAGAGTCGAAAGAGATCGGAGGCATTTTTTTTAAATAGTTCAAAGGTCAGATAATGAAAAACTCTTGTGTCGACACAACCCTCCAGGGCCGGGGGGACAGGCGTTGTAAGTTTTGTTCAGGGGCAGTACATGATTCTTATGAAAGGAATACTTGTATAAACTTCAGAGAGGGCTCATTTGATCGGAAATTAAAAGTGCTCGTTCTCTTTCTCAGAGTCAAAAGAGATCGGAGGGCAACTAGCCCCTCCCCCTTCCACGCCTCTTTCTTCCCCAAACCCATCCGATAAAAATTTTGAGGTGACCATTTTGTTAAAAATAGTCCAAACGTTAGATATTAAAACCCCAGGGTTGACACAACCCCCCGGGGCCCGGAGACAGGCGTTGTAGGTTATGCCTTGGGGGCATAAATGGTTCTTATAGAGGGGATGCTCGTATAAACTTCAGAAAGGGCTCACTTGATTGAACATAGAAAGTTGTAATTCACTTTTAAAGAGTCAAAAGACATATAAGGGCGATTATCACCTCCCCTACGCCCCTTTCCCAAAACCAATCCGATCAAAATTGTGAGATAGCCATTTTGTTAAAAATAGTTCAAACATCATATAATAAAAACTCCAAGGTGACACACGCCCATTTGTTTACTTTGATCTTGCTACTTTTATACTAGTTTTGATACTTTGATGAACATTTAATTTTGAAAAAAAAGTGTGATATTGAAATAAGGTATTTTTTAAAAACTTGAAACTTTTTTCAATCAAAACCGAACAAAATTAATTTAGAAAAAAAAATCCGAAAAAGAAGTTTTTCAAAGAAAAGTTAGGGCTCATTTTAAACTGAAGATCAGTAGAAACAATTACCATTTAAAATTCAAACTCAAAATAACTAAAAATTACTATTAAAGAATAAATGAAACCCTAAACGAACAGAAATTAAATACACAATCATAGCTAAAAAAACATACAACAAGTAACAATGTAAATGAATAAATAAACCTTAAAGCGAGTAATGTTTAAATTGAATATGCAAATCAAGCTTAATACGAAAAAAAATATTTTGCTATTGGAGTATAAATGAAACCGAAAACGAACAGAAATTAAATAAGAAATCAATGAAACAAATATACAGTAGATACTAATGTAAATGAATAAATAAATCTTAAAACGAGTGAAACTTCAATTGAATATGCAAATCAAGCTTGAAACGAAGAAAAATCACTACAAACTAGAGTTTGGGTATCACCTTCTTCTCTCACTGTAAAAGTCTAAAACCTACTGCGTCATGGCGTTTTTCTGAAAAATATAAGCGTCTTGAACGGTCTTGGAAAGTGTAAACAAAACCAAATTGAATATTTGATATATAATGGTATTAATCAAACAGTTCGTGGTAACGAACTGTAAGTAAGGAGCGACCCGGCTCAATGGTAACCGAAACTCTAGAAAACGGGTTTTTGATACCAATAGATATATCAAAAGAATCAGATTTCAATGCTGATTTCAAATATATAACTTTCATCAAGTTTAGTGCTACCCATCAAAAGTTACGCGCCTGAGAAAATTTGGCTGATTTTCAAAAAAGGGGGAAAGACCCCTAAAAGTTATAGAACCTTAATGAAAATCACACCATCATATTCAGCGTATCAGAGAACCCTACTGTAGAGGTTTCAAGCTCCTTTCTACAAAAATGTGGAATTTTACATTTTTTGCCAGAAGAAAGATCACGGATGCGTGTTTTATTTGTTTGTTTGTTTGTTTTGTTTGTTTTTTGTTTTTTTTTTCCCAGGGGTGATCGTATCGACCCAGTGGTCCTAGAATATTAAAAACAAAAAAAAAAAAAATTTAACACAGAAAAACGGGTTTTAATTTTCTATAAAGCAGTGAAATACAAAACAATTAATTATGCACAAAAGCTCCGAATATTTCGGCCCCACATCCGGGAGCCTTTCTCAACGGAAAAAAAATAAAATAAAATAAATAAATAAAAAAAACAAAAAACTTAACTTACATCACAACACTAAACACATAAAGAGAAAGAAAAAAAACAAAAGAAAAATATAAATAAATAAGAAACAAAACTCACATGTTAAATAAACACTTCCATGCACTGAATGTCTATAATGATTCAACTCGCCTCCTCCCAATGTATAAATGGAAATATATTAAATAAACACTTCCATGCACTGAATGTCTATAATGACTCAACTCGCCTCCTCCCAGTATATAAATGGAAATCTATCAAAAATGAAGAATATATTTATACTTAGACCAAAACAATAAAAGGTCAACTAACCCCCCGGCCCATAACCCCTAATTAAATTTCACAAGTTCATCAACCAATTTATGAATTATAAATTGAATGGATTCGTTTGGTTGCAAGCTTAGCTGCAGTTCGTTTACTTTTCTCATCATTTAACCCATTCTGACCTTTGTTCGCAAGGTCATCTTTCGTTTCAGAAATATTATTAAAATCAGTACTGGTTGAATATCTTGCCTGCATTTTAATTAAACTATTATAAATTGAATTGATCCCAAATTCCCCTTCATCTCTATTTATACTAGTACCCCCATATATTATCTTTTTTATTTCTATAATTTCCCTGAAGCTTTGTAAAAGTCCTACAGACGTATCTACTATTTTTGTTTGATCAAATAAAATACTGTGATGAGGAAAATTATAAAGATGTTCTGCAACAGCTGACTCAAACGTTTCTGGTGTTTTGTTTTGTTTTAGAGCGCAATCTATTGCATTCTTGTGTTGTTGTAGCCTATTTTCTAAAGTTTGTTGCGTTCTTCCCACATAAATTTACCACAAGAACATGGAATTTGTATACTCCCTTTTGCAAATTTCTCGGTACCTTGTCTTTCCCTTTATTTAACAACAAGCTTATATTATGTCCTGATTTAAATGCTGTATTTATATTATGTTTTTTTTAATTCTCTTCTTAATTTTTGTGATAAAAGTTGGTATAAAAGGCAAAGTTATGTAATTTGTTTCTTGATTTGACCCATCTTCTTCTAATATTTTTGGTTCCGTCAACTTTTTTTTTCCTTTTTTCAATTATTTGAGAAATCATATTTTCCGGATAGCCATTACCTATTAGAATATCCTTAATAAAAATTAGTTCATTTCTTATGTATCCTGGTGATGCTAATTTTAATACCCTATCAACTAAAGAAATAACCACACCCCTTTTTACCTGGATTGGATGATTTGATGTGAAAGACAAATAACGGTTGTTACTAGTCGGTTTACGGTAAATTGAAAATGCTAGTTCGTTATTATTTCTATGGATCAAAAATATCTAGAATTATTTTGGTCCTAGAATATCGTGGGAGGGCTCATTGTTTTAAAAAATAAAGTTATGAGACAGAGTCAAACTTTAGCGTAAAGAGCGAGGCGTTGAGGAGGGGACAGCCCCTTTCATATACGGAAATAATTTCTGTTCGTTTTAAGTTTTAATGTCGCTCCTTACTTTCAGTTTAAAAAACTTGTTTTTTTTTATTTAATTTCTGATCGTTTTTTAGTTAATGCAGCTTTTATTTGCATAAAAATTTTACTTTTCTTTTGCTAAATGGATGTCTTTACAAATTAACTTACGTACCTAACTTCTATATTCGTATATTTTTCTTCTGGCAAAAAATACAAAGTTGCAGATTTTTGCAGATATGAGCTTGAAACCTATGTAATAGGGTTTTCTGATACGCTGAATCTGACGGTGTGATTTTCATTAAAATTCTTTCACTTGTAGGGGATGTTTCCCCCTCTTTAAAAATCGAGTAAATTTTTGTCAGGCTCGTAGCCTTTGATGAGTAATACTAAACTTAATAAAATTTATATATTTAGAATCAGCATTATAAACACATTCTTTTGATACATTTATTGACATCAAATTCCGTTTTTAAAGTTTCGATTACTATTGAGCCGTATCGCTTGTTTTTTTATTGTTTTTTTTTATTACGTATACGTTATTGCGTAAATGAGGGGGTTCTCCCCTTAGTCAATACCACGCTCTTTACGTTAAAAGTTAAAAAAAAAATTGATTCACAAACCCCTGAATCACAAAGGCCGTTTAATTAGAATAGATAGCTCTTTTGAAAGCACTAAAAAAAACTGTAGCGTAAAGAGCGAGGTATTGACTTGGGGAGAACCCCCTCACATACGTTATAATTTCTGTTCGGTTTAAGTTCTAATATTCCTTCTTACATTTCAGTTGAAATGTAATTATTCCGTATATGAGAGGGGCTGTCCCCTCCTCAACGCCTCGCTCTTTATGCTAAAGTTTTTTATGTTTAAAAAATAAAGTTGTGAGACAGAGTCAAACTTTAGCGTAAAGAGCGAGGCGTTGAGGAGGGGACAGCCCCAAACCCCTGAATCACAAAGGCCGTTTAATTAGAATAGATAGCTCTTTTGAAAGCACTAAAAAAACTGTAGCGTAAAGAGCGAGGTATTGACTTGGGGGAGAACCCCCTCACATACGTTATAATTTCTGTTCGTTTTAAGTTCTAATATTCCTTCTTACATTTCAGTTGAAATGTAATTATTCCGTATATGAAAGGGCTGTCCCCTCCTCAACGCCTCGCTCTTTACGCTAAAGTTTTTTATTGTTTTAAAAATAAAGTTGTGAGACAGAGTTAAACTTTAGCGTAAAGAACGAGGCGTTGAGGAGGGGACAGCCCCTTTCATATACGGAATAATTTCTGTTCGTTTTAAGTTTTAATGTCGCTCCTTACTTTCAGTTTAAAAAACTTGTTTTTTTTATTTAATTTCTGATCGTTTTTTAGTTAATGCAGCTTTTATTTGCATAAAAATTTTACTTTTCTTTTGCTAAATGGATGTCTTTACAAATTAACTTACGTAACTAACTTCTATATTCGTATATTTTTCTTCTGGCAAAAAATACAAAGTTGCAGATTTTTGCAGATATGAGCTTGAAACCTATGTAATAGGGTTTTCTGATACGCTGAATCTGACGGTGTGATTTTCATTAAAATTCTTTCACTTGTAGGGGATGTTTCCCCCCTCTTTAAAAATCGAGTAAATTTTCTCAGGCTCGTAGCCTTGATGAGTAATACTAAACTTAATAAAATTTATATATTTAGAATCAGCATTATAAACACATTCTTTTGATACATTTATTGACATCAAAATTCCGTTTTTAAAAGTTTTCGATTACTATTGAGCCGTATCGCTTGTTTTTTTATTGTTTTTTTTTTATTACGTATACGTTATTACGTATATGAGGGGGTTCTCCCCTTATTCAATACCACGCTCTTTACGTTAAAAGTTAAAAAAAAATTTGATTCACAAACCCCTGAATCACAAAGGCCGTTTAATTAGAATAGATAGCTCTTTTGAAAGCACTAAAAAAAACTGTAGCGTAAAGAGCGAGGTATTGACTTGGGGGAGAACCCCCTCACATACGTTATAATTTCTGTTCGGTTTAAGTTCTAATATTCCTTCTTACATTTCAGTTGAAATGTAATTATTCCGTATATGAAAGGGGCTGTCCCCTCCTCAACGCCTCGCTCTTTACGCTAAAGTTTTTTATTGTTTAAAAAAATAAAGTTGTGAGACAGAGTCAAACTTTAGCGTAAAGAGCGAGGCGTTGAGGAGGGGACAGCCCCAAACCCCTGAATCACAAAGGCCGTTTAATTAGAATAGATAGCTCTTTTGAAAGCACTAAAAAAAACTGTAGCGTAAAGAGCGAGGTATTGACTTGGGGGAGAACCCCCTCACATACGTTATAATTTCTGTTCGTTTTAAGTTCTAATATTCCTTCTTACATTTCAGTTGAAATGTAATTATTCCGTATATGAAAGGGGCTGTCCCCTCCTCAACGCCTCGCTCTTTACGCTAAAGTTTTTTATTGTTTTAAAAAATAAAGTTGTGAGACAGAGTTAAACTTTAGCGTAAAGAACGAGGCGTTGAGGAGGGGACAGCCCCTTTCATATACGGAATAATTTCTGTTCGTTTTAAGTTTTAATGTCGCTCCTTACTTTCAGTTTAAAAAACTTGTTTTTTTTATTTAATTTCTGATCGTTTTTTAGTTAATGCAGCTTTTATTTGCATAAAAATTTTACTTTTCTTTTACTAAATGGATGTCTTTACAAATTAACTTACGTAACTAACTTCTATATTCGTATATTTTTCTTCTGGCAAAAAATACAAAGTTGCAGATTTTTGCAGATATGAGCTTGAAACCTATGTAATAGGGTTTTCTGATACGCTGAATCTGACGGTGTGATTTTCATTAAAATTCTTTCACTTGTAGGGGATGTTTCCCCCCTCTTTAAAAATCGGGTAAATTTTCTCAGGCTCGTAGCCTTTGATGAGTAATACTAAACTTAATAAAATTTATATATTTAGAATCAGCATTATAAACACATTCTTTTGATACATTTATTGACATCAAAATTCCGTTTTTAAAAGTTTTGATTACTATTGAGCCGTATCGCTTGTTTTTTTATTGTTTTTTTTTTATTACGTATATGTTATTACGTATATGAGGGGGTTCTCCCCTTAGTCAATACCACGCTCTTTACGTTAAAAGTTAAAAAAAATTTTGATTCACAAACCCCTGAATCACAAAGGCCGTTTAATTAGAATAGATAGCTCTTTTGAAAGCACTAAAAAAAAACTGTAGCGTAAAGAGCGAGGTATTGACTTGGGGGAGAACCCCCTCACATACGTTATAATTTCTGTTCGTTTTAAGTTCTAATATTCCTTCTTACATTTCAGTTGAAAAAACTTGTTTTTTTATTTAATTTCTAAAAAACCAACAAAGAGAAAAATCTCTAAAAAAAAAAACAAACAAACGAGACTGTGGCCAGTGGAGAGAAAAGAAAAACAACAGAAACAAAACAAACGCGGATATTTCGCCTGTATACAAACAAGGCGTCTTCAGCACGAAAAACACAAAAAAAAAAAAACAAGATAAAACTAAAAACCAATAAAACCACCACCAAAAAAAAAAAACAAAAATGTACAATCGGCGCAAACTAATCCACGTAGGGAAAAGATGCTAATATAGAGTTACTTCAGTGAGGACACCAGAGTAACTGAGGAAAAATAAAAAAAAACTGTAAATTACTTTAATTATTCAGTTGCGAAATAATCCTTTTGTTAGCTATTACTGAAGCAAATCGTTTTGGTCTAGCAGGTAAAATAGTCCCCTGGTGATTATTTAAAATCTTTACTCCCTTATTGACAATTGATTCACTCTTTAGAAGGTTATCATAAATTGGGTCAATATTTAAATTACCCGTGTCCCTATTTATGGAAAGGTTAGCAAACATATGTTTTTTAATTTCTATGGCTTCCCTGGCCCATTGGGTGTACCCCTTATCATTAGAAATAGCCAAGGCTTCATCAAATTTTACAAAATGATCTGGTTGAAGCCAAATATGCTCTGCTAAAGCTGAAACGAAAGTTTCTGGAGGCTTGCTTAATTGTAGGGTTTTTTCTATTGAATTACGGTGTTCAATAAACCTTTCAACAAATTGTTGGTGAGTCCTACCAATATAGAACTTCCCACAAGAACACGGAATTTTATACACCCCACTTACTAAATTTCCCCGAGTTAAATCCTTACCAGAACTAAAAAAACTACTCATTGGCCTCAGCGATTGGAAACATGTATCAATACCAAATTTACGTAAAACCCGTGAAATTTAATTCACGGTCGTATTTAATTTCTGATCGTTTTTTAAATAATGCTTGGAAATCCGGCGCCCCCTTCATAGAAATGTCCCTTACCCGAAAGAAACATCCTCCACGGAAATATTCTCCAGAGTAACCCCCTCCTCTAGCCCCCCCCCCCCTCCAGAAAAAATCCTTCTTGAAAATGGTTGTATACTTCCCAATAACCAATAAATAATGCTGGCAAGTCCGGCGCCCCCTTCATGGCAATTTCCCTTCCCCCATGAAACTTCCTTCATCAACAGATCCTCCAACATAACCACCGACCCACCTTTCCTCCCACTACCAGAAAAAAAAACCTCGTGAAAACTTCTGTATACTTCCCAATAACCAATACTATATGTTAACATTGGGTAAAGTTCATAACTTTTAGCCCTCCCTCTGGGAACTTCGGGGGATTAAGTCATCCTAAAAGACATATTCATCATATTTTCGACCATGCTGAACAAAATGGCTGTCTCAAAATTTTGATCGGGTGACTTTGGGAAAAAAATAAGCGTGGGAGGGGGCCTAGTTGCCCTCCATTTTTTTGGTCACTTAAAAAGGGCACTAGAACTTTTAATTTCCGTTCCAATGAGCCCTCCCACGATATTCTAGGACCACTGGGTTGATACGATCACCCCTGGGGAAAAAAAAAACAAACAAACAAATAAACACGCATCCGTGATCTTTCTTCTGGCAAAAAATGTAAAATTCCACATTTTTGTAGATAGGAGCTTGAAACCTCTACAGTAGGGTTCTCTAATACGCTGAATATGATGGTGTGATTTTCATTAAGGTTCTATAACTTTTAGGGGGTCTTTCCCCCTTTTTTTGAAAATCAGCCAAATTTTCTCAGGCGCGTAACTTTTGATGGGTAGCACTAAACTTGATGAAAGTTATATATTTGAAATCAGAATTGAAATCTGATTCTTTTGATATATCTATTGGTATCAAAAACCCGTTTTCTAGAGTTTCGGTTACCATTGAGCCGGGTCGCTCCTTACTTACAGTTCGTTACCACGAACTGTTTGATTGGTAATTACTGAGCTGCGTAGCTCTTTACTCACAGCTCGTTTGCGCGAACTGTTTTGATCTTGTTTATTAAGATGATTTTGGTGTCAATGTTTTAAAAATAAGGCCCATACCGTTTAAAGTAAAACGAATAAAAGGAAATAGAACTCAAGCCATTTAGAGAGTTTCAAGTGGAAAAATCCCTACTCTTATTTGTAGACCTTGATTAGTCTTGTGATGATAATTTCTTTTTTGTGTTATTGTTGAACTATTAAAAGTTTAAAACCCACTGTTTGACGTTTTCAGCAAAGCACATATGACGCTCTGGCTTTTAGAAGCTTCAGGGGGTGGTTGTCCTGCTCTTGATTATGGTAATTTCTTTTCGATTTTTGGTTTGACATAATTTTTTGTTTTAATTTCTCTTCGTTTTAGAATTCATTTATTTTCCCCATTCCAAGTGGCCCACTTACCTTGCCGACTCACTCACTTATCTGCAGAATCTCCCACCTTTCGCCAGCCATCAGCAGCAAGTGACACTTGATTCTCAGAACAGAAAATAGTTTTTACTACTTTTCATCTACCGAGTTTTGTAAGTTTTTATCCCTCACCAGCTTTAGACCAGAATGGACAGGTAACCCCCCCCCCTAAAAAAGGAGAAGAGTCTCTCGCCATTCAGCAACCGTCAGTGGCAAGTGGCACCTGATCCTTAGAACTGATAAAGCCAACAGAACTTCTTTCCGAAAATTCAGATTATTCCCCGAAAGAATCATTTCTTCCTTCGCTGCCAGTGCTGCATGTGTCCATTAAGAGACGATTTCCATCATTAATCTCTGGCAATGCATAGTTCATTTTCATTTATGTTCTTACATAACCTTGAATAGATTATAGATCCTATAGGAGCTTATAGTGCAATGAAGTTTAAATGGATCATTTTTTTAGCTTCCATTCTCTTTCATCTTCCTAAGAGGTCCATTTGATCTTCCCAACACCCCCCTGGAATTTTTCATTTGAAATTCCGAGCTATGCCCAAGATATTGCAGATACGGTATTTTCATGACCTGATACCATGAAACGTCTTTTGATTTTCTTCACTAGTTATATCCAGATAAATTCTGATTCCCATTGGGGCTTTTAGGCGAAAAAATTAAAAAACTGATTGGAGACATAGAATTTCTAGCTACCTCCCCCCCCCCCCCTCAACACAAAATTTGAATCCCTCCTTTCCCACACAAACTACCGGAAAGTTTCAACTGCAATCTTCAAGTTGTTTCTGACATGTTGCAGATACGTTATTCTGATGACCTGAATATGCATGCCGTATAAGTTTATGTTTATTTTTTTCCGCATTTGAAATTGTTGCTGTATTGATTGGGTCCCCTACAAGCTCAGCTTTTGGGGATACAATATCTGATGTATTTGTTTTCCTTTTTCTTTTACTCTTACAGTTTTTTTTCTTATTATTGTATTTGTTATTTGATAGTACTAATAAAAATGAAATTTATGAACAATTAAATAGAAGATTTAAGACACAATTTCTAGAAATTAGAAGAGATGGAAGCTCACAAGGCCGTATCCAGGGGGGGGGGGTTACCCGGTTTGAACCCCCCCCCCCCCAAAAAAAAAAAAAGTTTTTGACCGAGTCGAAAGTAAGTCGAAAATTAGTAAAACCTAGGTAAAAATCAGTAAAATTAGTCGAAAACTGAGTCAAAAATTAGTAAACCCCCCCCGAAAAAAATCCTGGATCCGTCCTTGGAAGCTCAAGCCACAGTTACGCCCTCATAATGATAACCTGGGAAAACATTCAAAGAAATAGTTTTAATTAGTAATAATTAGGAACCAATTAGTATTAATATAAGTTTTTCAGGTTAAATTTCTTGCTATTTAAATTGTCATTACGGGTACATATTTGATGGTACAATCGAAGCTAAGCAAATATCAATCTAAAACATGGATTTTTTTTTATAAATAAGTGTGGTTATGGTGTTGCTCGGGCATACCGTAAGAATAACGTGCAAATTAATACAGTTCCATGAATGGCCGATACTTTCAACACCAAAAAAAACTTATGCAAACCAGCTTTCGAATATCCTTCTGTGAAACTGTCACTTTCATCATATTTCTTCATCCCTATCATAGTTTCTTTTTAAGATGCGGGATGTCAAAACTAAGATTTAATTCAGTATTCGTGCTACAGTCCAAGAAATCAAAGCTTAACTGAAAATGCTACTTTTTGTGGCATTGTCCTTCACATGGATTTTGTTAACCCTCATGCTAATCCAGTCAAGAAGAAGGAAAAACTTTCCTCCAGGTAATAATTTGTTTCACTTTGCAACCTTTTTTGTCCTTTTTTTGCCCTTCAAATTTCAGAAAATTTCAACATTTTTGAACTACAAAAATTTCAAGAGGAAAAAGTAATAACCTTTTTTTCCTTCGAATTTCGGTAAATTTCGAAATTTTTGAACTATAAGATTTTCAGGAGGAAAACTTTTCCTCCTGGTAATAATTTGTTTCACTTTGCCTTTGAAATATCTTTTTTTCTTTTTTTTTTATTGATCAAATCTATAAAATTCAGAAACATACCAAGGAATTTAGTCTATGGGGGGAGGGCTATTCATGGGTACAACAATACTTACCGAATATTAGTCACGGAGATTGAATTGGTGACCCTTCCATAAGTTGCACGAGCTGCCAGAGACTATCTCAGCTGTTTACGTACCCCTTGTCCCATTCTGTCAAAAGCTTCACTCTTAACCCCACTTATTAAGTTTACTTTAAATCTTTTTTATGACATCCCCCCCACCCCCGTTTGAGAACAATTTGTTTTTCGTTTCACCCCAGATGCATGGCCAAAAAGTGAAATTTTGGCAATTGGTCATCTTTCCTCCATTGTGTAATTTGTGATGGCCTCCATCATTCCATTAACTTCACCCATAGAAAAAAGATAGGCGGAAAGAAAAAAGAATGAAGGCAACCGACCTCTATTCAACCTATCTATTGAGGAAGAATGGAGTAATCTCAATCCAGAGTTAAGCTATATAATTGAAGTGGAATCTTCATCAGGGGCGGAACCAGGATTTTTTTAGGGGGGGGCTCAAAATGGGTTGATCAAAAAAAAAATTTAGGGGGGACGCAAAATAGGTTGATCCGATAAACTTGCGTTAGAAGTAAGTTTAATTAACGCAAACTTGAGTTAATTAAGTAAATAATACTACTTTAGACTACGCTAGGGGGGGGGGGTGCACCCACCCTCGTCCCCCTCTGGATCCGCCACTGATCTTCATTGAGGAAGAATGGAATAAATGACCTCGATTCTTTTTTCTATCTCTTTGATTTCTACACATTGACTGTAGTTTATCTATTTGTCGGAGAGGATGTGGGTTTTTGTCAATATTCTTAATGTATTGGATTGTAAAATTTCAAAAGAATTAAAATAATATTGTGAGAAACATACCCGAACTACACTATAGTTACCAGCAGTGGCGGCGGTAGGTCTTTTGGGGCCTTGTGCAATATGACTTTGCAGGGCTAAAATGGATATTACGACAAACCAGAGAATAGCATTTATCCCATTCATTTGATTAAATCTTATTGTTTAGGCGTTTTTATGGTCTCAAATGCGATTCCAGGACAAGTTTTCGCCATGCAGTATAAAGGTGTACATTCTATGCTGCACAGATGGCAGAGCATTGACGCTCTCTTGTATTTTTGGTTATGTCTACGCTGAGATCCAGGCCTCTGGTTGGCCGAGGCCCTGCACAGCCGCTAGGTAACACATGCCTAACGCCGCCACTTATCGCAAGTATCAATAGAAAAAAAATACCAAAGCGTACGGATGGCTTGTGGTTTTCCATGGTTTCAATGTCAGAGATGTACTTTAGAAGCTGAAAATTGAAATATTTTGGTTTAAAAGTCCTGTATCAATGCTAATTAATTTCCAATTATCGCTAACTATTACTGTGTTTTTGTACATTTAGCTGGATTTGTCTTACATTTAGAGAAACTGCTTTTTCAAGCTTCCATCTTTTGTATCTTTAAAAAATGACGCTTTAGATCATTTTGATCTTATATTATTTTACAAATGGAAGAATGATGACTTACTGCTAAAATTATACTTTTTAATCAGCCATCTGGTGTCAAGACCAAAAGAAAATCGTCTCCAATAGAGTACATAGACACAGAAGTAATTCTAAAAGACCACATTTTTAGTTTCTAAAGGACAACAATTTCGATATCATTCCATAGCTGGGATTCAACTGTGTCCATCTGCCAAGTTATATGTTACAGATTTGGTGGACATGGTTTCTTAGATTGAAAATACATCGAAAATTGGTTTAAAATCGCTGACCCGCCACCCAGGGCCTTATCCAGTTTTTTTTTGGGAGGTTGCACAAAAGGATTTTTTCCGGGGGGTGTATAAAAAAAACTTTAAGAAACGCATCAAAAATTTGTTTATATTCAATTTGTTGTGTTTTTACGAGTCGAACAAACATTTCAAGGGCATTAAAACCCCCTATCCCTCCCCTGGATATGGCCCTGCCGGTATTAATTCAAAAATTAATCTCAGGAGCATATAGATATCCAGGGAGGACGTCCAAATAATATTTTATTATTTGTATCTTATTGTATATTCCATCTTTTGTACCATATCAAAATGTGCCTTCGATAATTTCCATCTTAGATTATTTGACCTTTTTGGAATGATAGAGGCCATTTCAAATTCCGTTTTGAATATTTTAAGGCCGATTGACAAAATTGTATTTTTTTTTGGCCAGCCAAATGAAAAGCAGATCGTCCCAAAAGGGGCACAAGAGCACACAGATACAGAAACGGTTCCAGTAGATCATTTTTAAATTTTCAAACAATGCCTCGTAACAAACAAAGTAAGGAGTGATGCGGCTCAATTGTAACCGAAACTTTAAAAAATAGAATTTTGATATCAATCGGTAGGCTATATCGAAGGGATCGGCTTATTGTGCTTGTCCCGAATATATAAAATCTATTCAGCTAGGTTTTACCCATCATAGGTTACGAGCCTTAGAAAATTGCCTGATTTTCGAAAAGGAGGGAAACACACGATAAGAGTGAAAGAATCTTAATGAAAATCACACCGTCATATTCAGCGTATCAGAGAGCCTTACTGTAGAGGTTTCAAGCTCTTATGTGCAAAAATGCAGAATTTTGTATTTTTTACAAGAAGAAAGATCACGGATGCGTGTTTATTATTTTTTTTTTTTTATCCCAGGGGTAATTGTATCGAAATAATGGTCCTAGAACATCGAGACAAGGCTCATTCGAACGGAAATTAAAAGTTCTAGTGCTCTTTTCAAGTGGTCAAAAAGATTGGAGGGCAATTAGCCCCCCTCCCATGCCCCTTTTCCCACAATTGTCAGATCAAAATTTTAAGATAGGCATTTATTTTATCATAGTTGAAAGGTCCAGAAACTATGCCTTTTAAGATAAAATCACCCCACACAGCCCCTGGGGATAGGTCTTTAAGCTATAAATTTGCCCATTGGTTACGTATAGTATTTGCTATTGAGAAGTATAGAGACATTTGGAGGGGGGATTTTGTGCTTGAGGTAAGTTTTTATGGGGAGAATTTTCCATGAGGAGGTAAATTTCTGGGCTGAATTTTCCAGGAGTAATTTTACACTGGAGGGATTTGACAGAATTCCTGTACAAAATTCTTTTTATATGTCTTACTTTCTCTTTGCCAATTCAATTTTGCATGTTTAAATGTTCTTGGGAAACTGTCAGGGGGAAAGTTTCAGAGGGCTTAGATTTCCGGGAAAGAATTTCTATGGAATGGGATATTTCCGGAATAATCAGAAAAAAAATAGAAATCAAATTTTTTTTTTTCAAATTAAAGTATTCTAAGGAGAATTTTTCAGGCTGAATCGTCCGCAAGAACGATTCAGCTCAATTTTAATAACAAATTTAATCAAAGTTTTGGGAGCAGTTTTTCGTTGTAGGTGGGAAACATGACTTTAATATAAGTTTCGCCTAAAGCCCCTTAATAAGCTCTAAGAAATGAAGCTAGAAAGCCCCCGACGCTCATTAACAAAGATTTATAGTTTTTCAGAAGGGGCTGGGGATCATCTTTTTTAGCCTGGCGAGATCTCAAAGCAAAAGTTCAAAGCAAAAAGGCTTTGACTGCGTGAAACAATCTTATACTGCTTGTTTAATTTTAGGGAAACAGTCATGGTCACCCCAAGGATCGTCTTGGAATGACCCTTACTCTCTCTCCCATATAGTAAGTTCCTGTGTAAAAGATTGTGCAAGTTTGAAGATTGCTTTTCTGATATGTAGGACTGCTACTTTACATGAACTAAGCCTCGGGTTTCATATATCCTGGGGGAGGATATATGACAGGAAATAGATGTAATTTTTTGGGAGGTAGCCAAAGCAGAAGCAAGGTATGAAGAAGGAATGTTCACCAGTCGGTCAGCCTTAAGCGGTTAACGCTGCGATGAGTTTGTAGTAGTCGCAACCAGAATTCGCACATCACAATAAGAAATGCGGTACTTATTGATCTGGCAGCTGAAAGGCAGGCTTACGAGCAAATACGCTGGCCTTTTTTATGAAGACCTCTTACTTATTGACATATCTATAACGTCACAACACACTAGGCTACTTGTGCAGAACATTTAAAGTATTTTAAAGTATTAAAGTGTTGTACGGAGGAGAGGGGAGAGTTTTCAGCGAGGATGGAATTTTCCGGAGGGAATTTTACGGGCAGGGATTTTTTGCTTGGGAGGAAATTTCCACGGTGGAGTTTCCCATGAGGGGAGGAAACTTTTCATTGAGGGTAAGCCAGAATAATCGGTATTATTTGAAAAACGATCAGAAATTAAATTAAAAAAAAAACAAGTTTTTTCAACTGAAAATAAGGAGCAACATTAATCCTCAAAACGAATAAAAATTATTCCGTACATAAATATACTGTATTTTGCTCTTTACGCTAAAGCTTGACTGTTTGACCCATTTTTTAAAGAACGAATCCTGAAACATAAGGGCCTTTTAATTCGAATAGGAAGCTTTTTCAAAAGTACTAAAAACCATAGCGGGAAGAGCAAGGTATAGAGGAGGTGGGCAACCCCTTCATATATAGGATAGTTCCTGTTTCTTTGAGTTTTAATGTTGCTCCTTACTTTCCGCTGGAAAAACTTGTTTTTTTTCTTATAAACTTAATCATGGTACAAACTAGTATACTAAGAAGTCTGTTTTCGATGCATTTGCTAAGCCTTGGCTTTTTTAGTCACAGAAAAGGGGGGTCAAGGTTCGTTTGTAGCCAAAGTTAATTGCAGCTTATGTGCTGCAGCTCATGATTGCCAGTAGAAGCTCATTGACGTAAGAAATCAGAGACAACGCTCCAGTATTGCCTGCAAAAAGGAGCCATATTCCTGCATTGTATTGACTATTGTTCCTTTTTTATAGAGCTATTTCACATTGGGGGGGGGGAGGTTGGTGGAAACATTGGACCGGACCCACTTGATAGGAATGAAATAGTTTTAATGCCTTTTTAAGAGTCAAAAGTGATTAGAGGGCAACCAGCCCCCTTCTCGTGCCCTTAATGCTACTCTGCCCCCACAACCCTTAAGACAGTCGATCAAAATTTTGACACAGATATTTTTTTCAAAATATTCGGTAGGACCCATAAATATGCATCCAGAAATGACATTTGGCGCCTATAGACCCTGGGGACGTGGGCCATAAATAATATAAAATACCAATTGTTTAACTGTAGCTTTCTATATTTGAAAAGTGAGGGGGGGGGGGCTTGTTTGTTGTTGGCTGTGCAATTGGCTTGAAACTCTTAGGGTCGCTCTTTTTATCAAAAGAATCAAATTTTGTTCCGGGGAAGGGGTACAAAATTGAGCCAAAAATTGTTATGCCCCTGATCAGTTTGAAACTTGAAGTCGCAAGTCCTTGAGCCAAAGAGGAACATAGTGTACAAAAAATACCGGGACATAACCCCTCCCCCCCACAAAAAAACAACAAAACAAAACAAACAACTTGGCTCCAAAAAAGAGATAGAGTTTTTGTTGTTTCCTGATCAGCTCGAAATTTATATATTTCCTTGGGTGAAACTTAAGGAAACCCCAAGACAGAAGGAAAAATAGATAAAACCCAAAACTCATCAAAGGGCCAGGAAGGAGACAGAAAATTCTTTCTCCAGCTACCTCTCATAAAAGGGTGGTCATAGAAACTTAGGAGGGGATTCAAGTGGAAATTTAATGTTCTAATAGCCTACCCTTTTTAACGGCAGAATGTGGTTTGAGGGCAACCAATGTCTCTCCCGTGCCGTTTTCTGCCACCAGGTTCCCTCCTCTAGTAATTCCAATGGCATTATATCCAAATTTCGAGACACTCATTTTATTCATGAACATTGAAATGTCTAGTAAGTATGCCTCAGGGGTAAACATGACCCCCACAGCCCCAGGGAAATGACATAAAAGTAAGTAAATTAATCATTGTTCATAGATAGGTTTTACTAGAAAAGGGATCGTCCACAAGATCAAAATTCCCAGAGTTTCACATGGGCAAAATCTGGGGAACGAAACAGGTGCCTGAATGTTTCAGGCAGTGTTGGGGGGGGGCAAGTGGATCCTTAGTTTTCACTTGGCAAGAGGGAGGGGGAGGTAGCTCAAAAGACTGTGTATATTCAGACCATCAAAATGGCATATGGGCAACATCTCGGCCACAGCTAGGTGGACGAAGTTGAAACTTTTAGGCAATTTTGGAGAAAAGAGGAGAAAGGATAGGGTAAGAGGACTTAATATCTTATGTTGAATGAGGAGGAAGGGGCTAGCCATTTCTATTTGTTCTTCATCAAATTTTTTGAACAATAAGCTCCAATGGGAATTACAATCAAATTGTGAAGTAAAACAAAAGACACTGTGTCGTGACAGGTTAGCGTAATAACCTATACACAATACCTAGGGAGCAGCTTGGGGTATGAAGTTGAAACTGTCAGGGAGTATTAAGGGGGAAGGATTGAAGTAGACCTCAAATTTTAACTCAGGGAAGGAGGCAACTTGATCAAGACACTATGTGTAGCCAGACCAACGATATAGCATATCTTCAATATATCGGGAATGGCTTGGGGCATGAAGTAGAGACTATCATGTACTGTTAGGAAATGAAAATATAGGGGTAGTTTTGGACAATAGGATTTCCAATTTTGTCTTGGAGGAAGGGAAAGGGGTCAAATAATTTGTGTCTCTGATCCAGAAACCACTTATGTACTACCAGCTCCTATGGAATGTATAATCTGTGCACAGTTAATTATCAAGGTAAATCAAAAGACAGTACTTAAGGGCCAAGTTACTAAAATGGCGTATCCGTAATATCTAAGTAGCGGCTTCGGGTATACTGTTCAAACTTTCTGGGAGTGGGGAGGGGACTATCAGCGAATATTGAAGTATGATTTGCGGGTGAGGGTAGAGGAGAATCAAAAGGGAATATGTGCATTTAAGCTATCAAAATACGGTGTTACAAATATATCAGGAAAGGCTCGGGGAATAGAGTTGAAACTTTCAGGTAGTATAGAAGGAAGCGGGGAGGGCAAAGGGGTAATTCCAATTTTGTGTTGGCGAGAAGTGCTAAATATGTTATGTCTCCGTCTTAATTAAATAAAAAAACAAGTTTTTTGTTAAATAAAAGTAAGGATCAGTATCAAAACCTAAAACGAACAGAAGTTATTACTTATATGAGTGAGATTGCCCTCTTCTCAATACCACGCTCTTTACGCTAATTTTTTTTTGAACAATTAAAAAAGCTTATCATTCTAACTAAGTGGCCCGTGTGTTTCAAGAGTTATTTCTGAAGAATTGGGACAAAAGTCTAAGTTTAGCGTAACAAGCGAGCCCTCATATAAGTAATAATTTCTGTTCGTTTTAAGTTATGATGCTGCTCCTTGCTTTCAATTGAAAAAAAAAACTTGTTTTGAAATAATGCCGGGAAATCCGGCTCCTCCTCCATGGAAAATTCCTTCTCCCCAAGGGCAATCCCTCCATGGAAAGTTTTTCCCCCGTAAAATACCCGCCACCCTTCCACCAGGAAAATTCCTCTCAGACAGTTCTATTCTAGCTCAATATTCCCCCCGAAAAATTTCTTGCTGATGGTTCCAGTTGAAATTTTTTTCTTAGCACACTTTCATTTGAAAAAGATTTTCATTTGAAAAGATTGCTTTTAAAATCATGCCGGAAATCCTCTACTCCGTGGAAAAGTTTTCCCGCAAATAACCCATCCCTAGTTGAAAGTTGGCCTTGCAGAAAATTGTCTCTGAAGACTTTATCCTATGGAAAACTCCCACATGGCGAATTTCTCCCATGAAAAATCCTCTTTCCAATGGAAAGATACCCTAGACAACACCAACCCGGTAAAAATTTCACCCCGGATAATTCTCCTTAACATCTCCACAGGTAAAATTGAGTCGGTGAAGAGAAAGTAAGACTAATAAAAAGAAATTCGTATAGGAATTTGGGAAAATTCCTCAGTGTAAAATCTCTCTTGGAAAGTTGACCCCCCCAGATACTTCCCTTCCCATAGAAATTCTCCCCGTAATAAATACCCCCAGCAGAAAATTCAGCCCCCCCCCCCCCCGAAAAATGTATGCATACTTCCCAATAACAAAAACTAAGCGCAACAATGGGCCAATTTCATAACTTCAAGGCCTTTCCCCAGGGTCTGGGGGAGGGTATTTTTATCTCCAAAGGCATAGTTATTCGGCCTTTTAACTGTGCTGAACAAATGGCTATCTCAAAATTTTGATCGGACGACTTTGAGGAAAAAAAGGGTAGGAGACGTCAAGGCCGTATCCAGGGGGATATATATATATCCAGGGGGATATATAGGGGAAATATTTTTCTGGCTCGTAAAAACGTAACAAAAATGGACATAAACAAATTTGTATGCGTTTTTTGAGGCTTTTTTGACCGCAATTTTTTTTTTTGAGTAAAACCCCCTCCGAAAAAAATCCTTGGTATGGCCTTTGGAGGCGGGCTAATTTCCCTCCAATCTTTTTGGTCCCGTGATCTTTCTTTGGCAAAAAATGCAAAATTCCACATTTTTGCAGACGTGAGCTTGAAACCTCTGCAATAAGGTTATCGAGTACGCTGAATGTGATGTAATTTTCATTAAGATCTCTTGACTTTTAGTGAATGTTTCCCCCTCTTTCGAAAATCTGGCACATTTTCGCAGGCGTGTAGCTTTTGGTGGGTAGCACTAAACTTAATGAAGCTTATATATTTAAAATCAGCATAATAAGCCAATTCTTTTGATCTATCTATTGAAATCTAAATTCTGTTTTTTTAGAGTTTCAGTTACTATTGAGCCGTATCTCTCCTTACTTACTGTTGATTACCACGAACGGTTTGATAAACTTTTCAAACTATAAGCTACTATAGGGCTTAAAATTTATTCACAGTAGGTAGCAAGATAAATCAGAAGATAATATGTGTTGCCTGATTTGCCTAAACTTAGGAACGACTTTGGAAATCAAGTTGAAACTTTTAAGAGGTGTTGCGGGGTCAAGTGGACATCAAACTTTGAGTTTGGGGGAGAGGAGAGATAAATCTAAAGTAACTATCCATATCCAGGCTGTCAAAATAGCATATCTGCAGTTTCCTGGAAATAATCCTGGCGATCCAGTTCACAATTTCAGATAGTGTTTGTGTGTGTGTGGGGGGGGGGCAGGGGGGCTTTGTATTTTGTTTTAGAGGAGGGACGGCTAAAATTGTTGTCTCCAATCCATCTAGACGTTGTTGCAGTAAAAGTACCAATGGTTGGGTGTCCTGGAAATGTCTTTTCTCCGATCCAGCTAAACTTTTTTCTACTATAATCCTTTATAGCACCCATAACTTATTCACTTTTAAGTAGCAAAGTAAATCACCTGTGTTACCACATGATGAAAACAGCGTAACTGGCAACAGCTTAACTTGTTATCAAAATAATGTATCTGTATTATATCAAGAAGAGCTTGGGAATTGAGTTGAAATAATCAGTGGGCTTTCTTATAACGGAGGTGGGCAAGGGGATTTGGTTTGGGAGATGGGCAGAATTTAGTAAGAAAATCTTCGCATCAAGGTTATCCAAATGACATATCTGTGTCATCTTGGGAACGAAAGTATGCATTGAGCTGATTTATACAGGTTGTCAAAATAATGTATCTTTAATATCCCAGGAACTACTGAGGGAAGGGAGGGCAGAATTAAAACTTTCAGACTGTATTTTGGGAAGGTAAGAGGACTCAAAACATTTTGTTTCGGGAAAGAAATGAGGGTGTAGAAACATTTTTATTTCTCCCATTGACTCGTCCAAAAAAGAGCCGACAATTTTTCTTGAAAGCATGAAACATATACCCATGAGCTACTGGGATCAAGAGAGCCCTTATGCACAGAAAAAACGTGAAGAAAAACACGAACTGCTACTCCTGAGGCCCCAAAAGTTTTTTTTTTCCCGATCGACTGAGATGAGTAATAATTTTTATTCAGATAGAGTACTTGACTTCTTATGTTTTTTATTATTCCAGACTAAAATACTAAAAGACTTGGAATGAAAAAAAAAACGGGACGTTTTTTCGTCTCCCCAATCATCATTATAAAGACGCTCACCCCAGGTGGACCCCTATGCAAAAACAAGTTTGAAACAAATTTTGACTCCATCTTTTTGCTACGCCCAACAATGGGCCAAAAATTTGGCTCACCTGTGATAGGTTTTTAATAAATTGGCATGTAGACTTGTAGACAGTAGCGGCATCAATTCACAGAAAAGTAAACAGTGGCGCAAAAGTGTATCTTGAAAATCTAGGAGGTGGTTCTAATTTGTTGCTTTGAGATTTTTCAATGAAAATACAAAAAAAGGGTTTCTCAATAACAATACCAAAAAGTGTGTTTTTAAAACTTATGGGGTGGGACAAAGGCCCTCCCCCCAATTGAACGCACTGGAAAATATATTAGAAAGGGTAAAACTTGTTGTAAGGCGGCAGTTTCCACTGTCTTAATTAAAGGTTTCACCTAGTCTAATATATTCATTTCATTTTAACTATCACTTAATATCACATTAATATCCATTTAGTAAGACTTGTACTAGTGCAGTGGATTGATCTCTTATTGTCAATATGGGGCCCGGGTTCGATCCCAGCTACCACAAGCCCGTTGGGGTAGGAGACCCGTTGCTTAAATAAACTCTCAAAAAACATTTATGGATGTCCTATACCCCACAAATGGCCTAGGAGGAAAAACTTATTTTATGTTATTATATTTGCATTATCTACTTAATATTAATCCTTATTGCAGAAGAGAATTGCCCCTCGTGTGGCCTCTCCAAGTGTACTATGATCTGTAACGTAAATTTTAACCACAATGCACAACTACTATTACTGCTAACAACAACTCGCTGCCGCATTGAGCTACTTAGGGCCGAGCCGGCTCCTCCTCTAACAGGAGCGTGGGAAAGAAAACCAAAAAATATTCCACAGACTACTAGCACCTATAAAATCTAATCAGTGGTTACTTTCAATAAATAATTGAATACGGATTACTTAAATCCCAATAATCATCAACTGCTCGTGACCGTTGGCAACCAGTTTCTACCTTTTGACTGGTGAAGAATTGCAAAACTTATTTTGCTGGTGTTGTCAAGCGGCGTTCACAAGCAAGTCCACCAAGACTTCCATGCCCAGACATGTATGACTGGCCATCCACTTGCTTAAGCATAGAAATTCAGCCAGACCTACTTGTGAAAGACACTCTTAAGCACTGATGATAAATGTAGTGCAAAAGAGGCTTCCTGATTGGTAGGATTTTTAACCGGAGTTATAGACTTCAAAACTGGATGCTTTGCTGCAATTTTTTGCAGCCAAGCACCGAGTTTTATATGTGAACAGAAATTGCCATGATATAGATGCCTGGTCAGAAACATGTCTGGGCATAAGAGTCTAACTAGACGTGCATCTAAACGCCGCTTTAAAATCAATAGTTGTTTGAGCCTTGTAAACGGCAACTCTGCTTTGCCCTCTTGGGCTTATATTGAAGTATTTAAGTGTTACAATTCAAAGCGCAAGACTATAAGGACCAAAAAAAAAAAAAAAAAAATTAAGAGATGGACACAACATAGGCATCTTGAATTGACCTTCCTGGAAGGAGTCATGTAATTTCACTCGCCCAAAAGCCCAGACCAGCTCTTTTCACATCATACTTACAACTTCTTCATAATCATTATTTTAGTTTTTTTGTAAGTAGTAACTGACACTTTTTTTTTCAGGGCCACCTCCATTACCCATTATCGGGACTATACCTTACATGTCAAGAAACTTAGTCCAAACATTTGAAAGGCTTGGCAAAAAATACGGGGATATAATATCGCTTCAAATAGGAGTATTTGACGCCATCGTGCTAAATGATTATAAAATTATTCGCGACGCGTACAAAGACGACGTTATGAACGGTCGCCCCAAATTCCATTTTTGTGACGCTCTTTGTGAGGGAAATAACGGAATCCTTTTTGCTGAAGGACCTGAGTATGAAGAGATCCGTCGTTTTACCTTCAAACAATTAAGACACTTAGGACTTGGCAAGTCAACTCTAGAAGATACAATAGTTTCAGAGATCAAAATTATTGAAGATGATTTTAAAAAGTTCATTGGGGTACCTACGGATATAAGAAGCAAGTTTAGTGTACCGGTTGTGAATGCACTGTGGACAATCACAACAGGAGAACGTTTTTCTAACACAGATAATCGAGTGCATGAAGTATTGGACGAAGTGTTTATGTGTATGCAGACCGGTGGAGTGGCATGTGTTCGTCATTTATTCCCATATTTACGCCATTTGCCACCGTTGAAACGTCAAGCAGAGCTTAGGTACTTAGCTGCAAAGCATATGAAGGACTTATTCAACGAAACCATCAACAGACACTTAGAATATGAGTCAGAAGATTTTGTGGGTTTATTTTTGAAGCAGATAAAAGAAAGTGGAGAAGGCTCACCTTTCCATGGAAAACAAGGACTATTGCAACTGAAAATTGTCCTGATGGACCTCTTTTTAACAGGTGCTGACACAACCTCCACATTCTTAGGCTGGTTCTTCCTTTTAATGGCAGCTCACCCGGATATTCAGAAAAAAATACAGGATGAGGTTGATGCACACGTAGGTCAAGAGCGAAAACCAGGCTTAACTGACAAACATAACCTAAAATATGTGGAAGCTTGTATTCAAGAAGCTCTTAGATTTATATCCATGGCCCCAGTGATAACCCACAAAGTTACCGACGATAAAGTATTCCACGGGTATGACTTCAAAAAAGGTACTTTATTATTTGCTAACATAGCTAAAGCTATGCGAGATCCATTAGTTTGGGAGAAACCGAATGAATTCTACCCTGAGCACTTCTTGAATGGAAGAAAAGTACCAGATGCATTTATGCCCTTTGGAACAGGGAAGAGAGTATGCATCGGGGAAAGTTTGGCAAGAATGGAGCTTTTCCTTTTCATTACACACTTACTTCAGGTCTTTACATTTTCTTTGAAGGATGGTGAAACGCCCTGTTTTGAACCCATTAATCCAAATGTCTTAGTTCTAGCTCCAAAGCCGTACGAAATAGTTCTTAAAACGCGCTATTAGAAACAAAATGATGTTACAGATGTTTTTTGAATCTTTTGTATGTTTAAAAAAAATATGATTTTTCAGTTTTTTGGTTTCTCTTTCCTCCGAGTTCGTGAAATAAATTTTACTCTGTATTAATCATGGTGCAGTATGAGATAGAGGCAGGGTGGCCGCAGGAAATTAATAAAATTTTAGAGGAAGTAGCATATTTGCATTTTTGGAATGAAGGTCAGGGATCGAATTCGGACACAGTGGTTGATAAGGTAAAAGAAAGGTTACACGAACAAGGAATACAGCAGTGACAGGGTCGGAAGGAGGCCTCGGGATATCTCAGGCTGTATAGTACGGTGAAAGACACGTGAGGGGAAGAAGTTTATTCTAAGTTGGGGTTGAAAGGGGAAGAAATAAAATGGATTTTGAACTAAAGGGGAGGGTCGATTGATATTGGGGAAAGAGCGAGGAAATTTAGGGGCAAAGTGTTAACCCAGTCCCTTGTCCGATTTGTGGGGAAGATGATGAGGATATTATTCATTTTTGGGGGGAATTGTAATGGTGGATCTGAGAAATGAGTGTTTTTCGTTAGTGTTGAGAGATAGAAGGTGGGTGGGAGGAATTGTTAGATCACGAGTTAAATTGACATTAAGGAATTTGGCTAAGAATGTTGATGAAGGGCTGATGCATCGTGAAAGATGTATCTCTGTATAACTAAATTCTTGAAGATTCGTAAATAAGTGAGCTTTTCTTTTTGATTTATTTGTGTTTTTTTATTGGTTTTGTTATGTTCATGTTCTATTTTTTTCCTATAACCCGACGGTTCTTTTTTGGGAATTAGTTACAAAAACTTTTTCCGCAAAATAAGTATTTCAAAAAAAAGTAAAAAACTCCATTAAACCAAAAGTGAAAAAAATGAAATAAAATCAAATAATCTACCAAGCATACAACTTCCACAAATCAGTATCAATAGATAAATGAAACCAAAAACGAACAGAAAGTAAAATAAATACTGAGTCAAACTCAAAACGAGCAGAAACTAACAGGAGTAGGGCTCAAACCCCTATGCTATTTAAAAGCCAGAATATAAGTTGTACTTTAACTGAAAAAAAATCAAATGAATGTGCATTGTCAGTTTAATATGCATATGCTGATATTTATTCCTTAAAATCTTAGTTAATTTTTGATTTTTTAAAGTTATAAAAGTCAAAACATTTAAAAGAATTTTTCAGTAAAGTACAAATTATATTCTGGCTTTTAGAAAGTATAGGGGTTTTGAACCCTACTCATATTAATTTCTGCTCGTTTTGAGTTTAACTCTGTTATTTATTTTAATTTCTGTTCGTTTTGGGTTTCATTTATTTATTGATATTGATTTGTGGTAGTTGTATGCTTGGTGATTATTTGATTCTATTTTTGTTCATTTTTCGTCTAATGGAGTTCTTTAATTTTTTTTTTTTTGAAAACTTTTTTTGTGGAAAAAGTTTTTTTTTAATTAATTTCTGTTCGTTTTATATTTACATAGTCTTTTTCAGGGTAAAAGAAAATAATAGTTTGAATCTTCCCGGTTTTCCTTTAAGAATTTATAGTTTGGACCTTTACTTATGTGCTGGAGAAACTTTTCCAGTAATTTTTAACAACATAAACTTTTTTTGAAAATCATGACACAAATAGCAGTGTTAAATTTAGTCATATACATCCTCTAGTTGACTTGATACCATAAAAAATTATATATATGCTCTTTCACAGCCGGGATACACTTACACTCTTTTGATTAAGAAAAATTTTAAGAGCAGAAGTAGTAATAAAAGTAACCTCGAAAATTTGAACTTAATACCCTCAGTCGTTCTTGGTATATTGCTGAGATGTCTTATTGGCAACCAGCATACAAACAGTGTGTTTTGATTTAATTTTAGAGCAAAACTTTTTAAGCATAATGAGCAAATTACATAACTGTCGGTAGGTTGACCTACCGTATAACCCAAGATATATAGTTACTAGACCATTCAGCTATGCTGAACAAAATGGCTGTCTTAAAATTTTGATTGGTATTTCTCGAAACTTGTGAGCTAAAGAGGAGGTCTGATTGCCTTCCAATCACTTTTGACTCTTAAGAGGGTACTAGAACTTTTAATTTTCAATCAAACTAGTTCCTTTAAAATAACAATGATATTACTAGCAATGATAGAGCATCGCTACCGATGTCCTTATATGCCCTATAGTGCTTAAATGCCCTTTTAATACTTGCATGCATATAGGTTTTTTCGTTTAATTGAAACTCCTTCTAAACGTTCCCTAAGAGTTTCAACTTAATGCCATTAGTGTCGTTAGTTACAGTAACCGTAGAAGCAGCATTAAATGAATACACACAGTGTCTTATGGCTTTCTAAAAATCCACAACCTATGAAGGTATGAAGGTGAAATTGTCACAGAATATTTCTGTTGCACGGATGACAACCTGCCATCCGTAAGCAGGCTGTCAAAAGGGCACATCAGCAATATCTTAGGAACAGTTTCGTGTGTGAAATTCAAACTTACAACGCTTGTTGTGGGCGATGTTGAACAAACCGAAAGACAATATTTGCATCATAATACTAATGCTTCTACTCCTACAATTTCTTCTACTATTAGTGTTACTGCTACTAAAGATAATACTACTACTCTTATTTATACTCCTACTGCTACTGCTATATTTACTGGTGCTACTGCTACAACTATTAAACCTAAGGATATTAGGGCGAAAATTTTGGCAATATTGTAACTGTATTGAAATAACTCGAAACACACTATGCCCATATAAGTTGTGAAGAGGACGTATCAGCAAAGCTTCAGGTCCGGTTGATGATATTAAGTCAAAAATTTCATCGTTTGTTGAAGAGGATGTTGAAAAAAGGTGCTATTTGCGTACCGCTATTAATACTGCTACTACAACTATTGCTAAGAATATTTACTGAACCTTTCAACAATGCTGAAAAAATTGATGTCTCAAAACTTTGTTTGGGTGTCTGTTATGCGAAATGATAGGTATGGGGATATCTTTCAAATCATTTTGACTCTTAAAAAGGGCACTACAACTTCCAATTTAAAATCGAATGATACCCATCTGAATTTAAAACGACCCTCCATTCCATAAAAACCTTATATGCCCCCAGGGCACAACTTATAGTCCTTGCCCCAGTGCTCTGGGGGATTGTACCAGCCTTGGAAGCATAGTTATATGTTCTTTGGACTACTTTAAAAAAATTGCTATTGCACAATTTCAATCAGATGCATTTGGTGAAAAGAATGGTAGTTGGGGGAGGGGGGTGTGTTACTTGACCTCCATCACTATTGACTCTTAAAAGGAACTAGAACTTCCAATTTCAACCAAATGAGCCACCTCTAAAGCTTATACAACCACCCCTTCCATAAGAACCTTAAATGCCCCACGGGCATGACTTACAACCCTCAGGCTCTGGTGGTTTGTATCGACCTTAAAAGCTCTGTTATATGATATTTGGACTATTTTAAATCAAAGGAATGTCTCAAATATCTATTGGATACATCTCAGGAAAACACGACGTGTTTGTGTGTGTGAGGGGGGGAGGGGGGTAGCTGCGCTCTGATCGCTTTGACTCTTAAAAAGGGCACTAGAACTTATGATTACCAATCCAATGAGTCCCCTCCAAGGTATATACGACCACCCCTTGATTTTTATTCCGTTGATCTTGAATTGAAAATCAAGTATTTTGCAGTAGGCAATAAGAAATGGCTAATCATTGGCAGCGCAATAGCGCTGCCTAAGTAATGAACGATGTGGGCACAATGTATTATTTATTTTTGGTTCTTGGTCTTAGACCAGGGCACTTCGTGCTGAAGGAGTTGTCGTAGAAACTTCGAAAAGGGCTCATTCAATTGGATATTGAAGTGGCTTGTGCCCTTTTTAATAGTCGAAAGTGATTGGAAGGCAATTAACACCCCTTCCACGCCCACCATTTCCCCAAACACACAAAATCAAAATTTTTAGATAGCCATTTTGTTCAGCGTAGTTGATTTCCAATACAAATTATGTTTTTGAGGAGGACACTCCCTCAAAGCCCTTAGGGCAAGGGTTGTAAGTTATGCCCTAGGTGGCATATAAGGTTTTTTATAGAAAGCGTTGTCGTAGAAACTTCAAAAAGGGCTCATTTGATTGGTTATTGAAATGACTAGTGCCCTTTTCAACAGTCAAAAGCGATTGGAGAGCAACTAAACCCCTCTCACGCCCACCTTTTCCCCAAACACATCCAATCAAAATTTTCGGATAGCCATTTTGCTCAAAGTAGTTGAGAAATCCGGAAATTATATCTAAGAGAATGACACTCCCCCCACAGCCCTCGGGGCAAAGGTTGTGTTGTGCCTTGGGGTTATATAAGGTTTTTATTGAAAGTTTTGTCGGAAACTTGAAAAGGGCTCACTCGATTGGAAATTCAAAGGGCTAGTGCCCTTTTTAATAGTCGAAAGTAATTTGAGGGTAACTAAGCCCCCTCTCACGCCCACCTTTTCCCCAAACACATCCAATCAAAATTTTTAGACAGCCATTTTGTTCAACGTAATTAAAAGTTTTATAAATTAGGTTTTTGAGGATGATAGACCCCTCAGAGCCCTCGGGGCAAGGGTTGTAAGTTATGCCCTGGGGGCATATAAGGTTTTTATAGATAGCGATGTTGTAGAAACTTGAAAAAGGGCTCATTCCATTGGAAATTAAAAGGGCTTGTGCCCTTTTTAATAGTGGAAAGTGATTGGAGGATAACTAACACCCTTCTAACACCCACCGTTTCCCCACATACATCCAATCAAAAGTTTGAGATAGCCATTTTGTTTGACGTAGTTAAAGAATCTGGAAATTATTTTTTTGAGGATGACACTCCCCCTACAGCCCTCAGGACAAGGGTTGTAAGTTATGCCCTGGGGGCATAACTTAACATTAAGGGACTGTGAGGGATTAAGTCATCCTCAAAGACATAGTTGTTATATTTTTCGACCATGTGCACTTTATTTGCACTTTACTGAAAAAATACAAATGAATGTGCATTGTCAGTTTAATTTACATATACTGATATTTAGTAATCAAAATGTTAATATTATTTGATTTATTAAAGTTATAAAAGTAAAAACATATATATTTTTTCAGTAAAGTGCAAATTGTGTGCACGATCGCGCTGCCTAAGTAAAGAACGGGGACACTCGAGAACGAGACAAGAAACAGGGACTAAGTAAAGAGGAGGACACTCCCCCGCAACCCTCAGGGCAAGGGTTTTAAGTTATGCCCTGGGGGCATATAAGTACGATGTTGGCACAATGAATTATTTATTAATTTTTTCCTTAGGAGCAGGACACGTCGTATCGAAGAAGTTCGTATCGAAAAGCGCTCTTTCAATTGGAAATTGGAGTAGCTTGTGCCCTTTTTAATAGTCAAAAGTGATTGGAAGGCGACTAACACCACTCTCACGCCCACCATTTCCCCAAACACATCCAATCAAAATTTTGAGATAGCCATGTTGTTTAACGTAGTTTGAAAGTTCTGGAAATTTTGTCTTAGAGGATGACAACCACCCTAACAGACCTTAGGGTAAGGGTTGTAATTTATACCCCGGGGACATATAAGGTGTTTATAGAAAGCGTTGTCGTTTCAAAAGGGCTCATTCGATTGGAAATCGAAAGGCCTAGTGCCCTTTTTAATAGTTGAAAAATGATTGGAAGGCTTGACATTTTTATAGTAAAGATCGAAGTGGGTATAATGTATTATTTTTTGTTATTGTTGTTGTTTAGACCAGGGCACTTCGTATCGATGGAGTTGTTGTGGGAATTTCGAAAAGGGCTCATTCGATTGAAAATAGAAAGGGCTGATGCCCTTTTTAATAGTCGAAAGTGATTTGAGGGCAACTAATCCCCCTTCCACTTCCACCCTCCCACGCCAACCCTCCCATTTCCGCTCTTAAAATTTAACCAAATCAAAATAGCGTAAGTGTATCCAAGCTATCAAAGAAAGTAAACAGATTTTTTTTATGAATGGTATCAAGTTTTCAATTTCAGGTCAACTAGAGGATGTATGAAACTAAATTAAACAGTACTATTTGTGTCCAGATTTTTAAAAGGGTGTATGTTGTTTAAAATTGCTGAAAATTTTTCTCCAGCATACAAATAGCAGGCCAAACTATAAAGTCTTAAAAAATAAAGTATTATTTTCTTTATCCCTGAAAAGACTATGTCAATATAAAACGAACAGAAATTACTTTAAAAAACTTTCCACAAAATAAATTTTTCAAAGAAAAGTAAAGAACTCAATTAAACAAAAAATGAGCAAAAATAAAATCAAATAATCTACCAAGCGTGAAACTACCCTAAATCAGCATTGATAAATAAATAAAACCCAAACGAACAGAAACTACAATAATTAACCGAGTCAAACTCAAAACGAGCATAAATTAACCTAAGGCCAGAACAAAATTTGCACTTAACTAAAAAAATACAAATGAATGTGCATTGTCAGTTTAATATACATATACTGATATTTAGTAATCAAAATGCTAAAATTATTTGATTCATTAAAGTTATAAAAGTAAAAACATTTATATGTTTTCAGTAAAGTGCAAATTTTGTTCTGGCCTTGGGAAGGCATAGGGGTTTGTCGCCCAACTTATGTTAATTTCTGCTCGTTTTGAGTTTGATTCGGTTAATTATTGTAATTATAGTTATTGCCAAGACAGATAGTCCGAGTAATTGAGAAGCAAAAATGTTTAAATGGCACGGGTAAATGGTGGGAGTAAGTATGACTCTCTTATTGGACCTTATATGAGAACCTTATATGCCCCAAGGGCATAACTTACAACCCTTTTCCTGAGACCTATAGGGGAGAGGGGTTGTCTTCCTCACAGATATAATTTCCGAAACCTTCAACTACGATGAGTAAAATTGTTTTTTCCAAATTTTAATTAGAGGTATTAAGGCAAATGATGAGCGTGGAGGGGAGGGGCTGTTTGCTCTCGGATCACTTTGACTGATCCGAATCATTTTGACTGATTTTCAAATCAAATGAGCCCCATCTGGTGTTTATACGACCGCCTTTTCCATAAAAAACCTTATTAGCCTTAACAAAATAACTTACAACGCTATTCCCAGGGCGCTGGGGGGTTGCGTCATCCCTAAAGACATTATTATTTGTTCTTCGGACTATTTTTAAAAATATTGCTATCTCATAATTTCAGTCAGATGCGTTTGGTGAAAGGCGGGGTTGTAGGAGAGGGGAGGGGCTAAATTCCATCCATCACTTTTGACGCTTAAAAAGAAATTAGAACTTCCAATTTTCAACCCAATGAGCCTCTTCCTAAGTTAAACAGCCATCCCTTCCATAAAAACCTTAAATACCCCCTAGGCATAACTTACAGCCCTTGTCTTTCTTCAGCTTCATCCCCGAGAGGTATCAGAGATTTTGATATAGAAGATTAAACAATTTAGAAGAGTCTTCTTTAAATCTCAAGCTTATTTTTGATCAAGAAATTGGTCAAGAAAATAATTTCCATTTGTTTGATGATAAAAATTTTCCTAGAAGTAAATATGTAATTTCTAATTTAATTACTGGGAGGTCTTCCGATTCTCGGCTTTCGGTATTTCATTCTTATTGCCAAGGACTGTATTCCTCATTTTCTGATCTAGAGTCGACACGTCGGGAGCTTAGACCAGATTGTATAGGTCTATGTGAAACATTTATTACACAACAAACCGAAAGCCTTTTGGATATTCCAGGTTACACTAGCCATTTTCTCCACAGAAAACAGATGAAAAGGGGTGGTATAGCGATTTATATCCGCGACAGACATACGGTTCAGGCTAGGCAAGACCTTACACGAAATATTGAAGGAATTTTCGAGTCGTTGTTCCTAGAAGTATGGCTGTCCCCAAATAAAAAATTTATTGTGGATGAAATTTATCGTTCTCCGTCAGGGTCAACGTCTCAGTTTATGGAACATATGGCTCAAGTTCTGGAGCTAGCACAGTGTCAAAAAAATGAGTTTATTCTCATGGGAGATTTTAATATTAACCTCAGTATTCCGCTTAACGGCCGAAGCAGCAGATTTGCTAAATAATATGGCAGGTTCAGGCCTATATCTTGCTGTTACGATTCCGACACGGGTTACTGAGAGTACGCATTCACTTATCGACAACATATTCAGCTCCTTGCTCCCAGAGTCGGTGGCAGTCCTCGTCAGCGAAACATCAGACCACTTCCCCATTCATGCAACACTCGCCCTTTCAGAACCAGCTAAGATAAGGTTACGAATCAACCCTATGTTACCGATTATATGTTTAGCAGAGGAAAACTTGAAGAATTTAAAACAGAAACTAGAGCAATTAAACTGGGATAACATGGAGATTCAAGATGTAAACGAAGCATTTGGGTCATTTTACTCAACGTTCTTGGATGTATACAGTAGATGTTGCGTGAGAAACCCGAGAACTAATAAACGAAAAAAAGACCAGCCAATTAGCCCCTGGATGACGGATGGTCTTCTGGCCTGTGTGAATAAGAAAAACCACCTTTGGGAGAGTATAGACGCTTTCCGAGCTTAGCGCGGCTAGAGGAGTATGAGCAATACAGGAAAGTCCTTCGGACTGTGTTACGAAGAGCAAAGCGTGGCTTCCTGCAGCAAAAGCTGACGGAGAGCGGGAAGGATGGTCGAAAAGTTTGGCAAATTATCAACTCTGTACTACGGCCAACCACTAAGTCTTCCACATTACCAGCGAAATTGGTCGCGAATAATGAAGAAATTACCGAACCTACACAGGTTGCCGCATCGCTGAGTATATTTTTCGCAAATATCGGCGATACCACAGCAAATTCCGTCGGGATACCATCTAAATCATACAAAGAATACCTTGGCCCTAAGTGTATGAAATCAATGGCAGTGAGTCCTGTAACACCAGGTGAGCTCGAATTACTCGTAAAAAATTTGAACGCTCTTCTGCTTCAGGTTTCGACCTGGTCCACACAAAGGCAGTGAAAGCAGTAGTGACGACCATTGCTGAGCCGCTAACTTACCTTGTAAATCTTTCATTAGATAAAGGAGTCTTTCCTGAAATGTTAAAAAAGGCAAAGATAATACCTCTTCACAAAGGCGGAAGTCATAAAGACACAGAAAACTATAGACTAATCTCAATCTTATCAGTTTTCTCGAAAGTCTTTGAAACGCCAATGAAAAACCAGCTTTACCAATATTTAGAGGCCAAAGGCTTTTTTAACAGCCGCCAATTCGGGTTTAGGGCTGGCCATTCAACCGAAGACGCCCTTACTTCACGAAGTTTATTCGTAAACAGAATCCTAGATTCGGGTGCTTTACCTGCAGCAGTGCTTCTCGATATTAAGAAAGCGTTTGATAGCATGCACCACGAAATATTACTAGGAAAGCTGGATCATATCGGAGTTCGTGGCCAAGTCCTAGATTGGTTTAAGTCTTACCTGGAAAATCGTCAAATGTACACAGGAAATAACCATACAAATGATGTCGTAGTTATCTGCGGGGTGTCACGGGGCTCTAAATTGGGACCGGTATTGTTTCTTGTTCACGTAAATGATCTTCAGCAAATACTGACTCCTGCAAGTCGTAGCCCTTATTGCTGCAAACTGTGTCACCCACAAACGACGCCGGGGTCTATAGTAGAAGCCGAGGACGAACTAACGGCATTTGCGGATGATTCATTTATGGCAAGCTCAGAAGGGAACATCAAGTTTCTCAAAACAAAGCTACGAGACATTCTTGAAGAAACGTACCTGTGCATGGACGCAAATCGTCTAGTCATCAACATTGACAAATCGAGTGTTTTATTTTTTTCACGTATAAATTCGCTGGCTCCTGATGTGATTGGTATTGAAACCTCTCGTGGACTTATCAAGAGACCAGAAAAAGGACACTTTCGTTACCTAGGTGTTTTTAATCGACGAAAACCTCTCGTTCAGACACCACATAGCAAGTGTCGAGACGAAGCTTTCAAGGAACCTTGGAATCTTGAGAAAACTCAGCCACCATTTCCCTAAAAAAATACTGATCCTGATTTACAATGCAGTTATCAAGCCTCACATTCAATATTGTTCTACAGTTTGGCAATCTAATTTCAAGACACATTTACAGAGACTAAACTCACTTCACAACAAAGCACTTCAAATTTTAGGCCTATCACCGAACAGACTATCAATGGCATCACTTTACAGACTATCTTGCACCGTTTTTTGTTTTAAATATTTTTCAGGAACACTCCCATCACCATTTAAAGGCTTATTCACACTAGCATCACAAATCCATAGTTTAAATACACGATCTTCATCAGACATTTATATACCCCGCGACAACCGACAGCTAGGTCGGAATTTTCTCCTAGAATTGCGTGTGCTAGAGAGTGGAATGCACTTCCGCAAGAGCTGAAGTCATATAGGTCTCTCGGCTCCTATAAAAAGAATGTGAAAAAATATCTAAAAGATTAAAAATGTATTTACTAGATTAATTTTCTTATTATTATGATTAAAAGTTCTAGTGCCCTTTTTAAGTGACCAAAAAAATGGAGAGCAACTAGGCCCCCTCCCACGCTACTTTTTTCCCAAAGTCACCTGATCAAAATTTTGAGATAGCCATTTTGTTCAACATGGTTGAAAATATGATAACTATGTCCTTTAGGATGACTTAATCCCCCGAAGTCCTCGGGGGGAGGGCTGAAAGCTATGAACTTTCCCCAATGTTAACATATAGTATTGGTTATTAGGAAGTATACAGGCGTTTTCAGGGAGGATTTTTTCTGGTAGTAGGGGGTGGGGGGTCGGGGGTTATGTGGGAAGATCTTTCCATGAAGGAAGTTTTCAAGGGGGAAGGGGTATTGCTATGAAGGGGGCGCCGGATTTCCCAGCATTATTAAAAAAAGATCAGAAATTAAATATAAAAAAAACAAGTTTTCCAACTGAAAATAAGGAGTAACATCAAAACTTAAAACGAACAGAAAATATTACGTGTATATTTGGGTTCACACCATAGTCAATACCTTGCTCTTTAAGCCAAAGATTTTTTAGTACTTTCATAAGAGCTATTTATTCTAAATAACGGCCTTTGTGATTAAAGGGTCATTTTTAAAGAATTGGAACAAAATTCGAACTTTAGCTTAAAGAGCAAGGTATTGACTAGGGGGCGAGCCCCCTAATATACGTATTAAAAATATATGATATAGAAGTTCGTTACGTAAGTTAATTCGTAAGTTACGTATATTTATTGCTAATAAAAACGTTCGTAAATAAAATTAAACAAGTTTCGAGAAAGCCATTTAACCAAATAAAAGTAAAGTTAATGTGCAAATTTTGTTTTAATTTTTCATGTATGGTGAGCCAAAATAAGAACCTGCATTAATTCAAAAACGTTCAAAAATTAAATAAAAAAAACAAGTTTTTTTGACTGAAAGTAAGGAACGACGTTAAAACTTAAAACGAACAGAAATTATTCCGTATATGAAAGGGCCTGTCCCCTCCTCAATGCCTCGCTGTTTACGCTAAAGTTTGATTTTCTCACAACTCTTATTTTTTTTAAACAATAAAAAACCTTAGAGTAAAGAGCGAGGCGTTGAGGAGGGGACAGTCCCTTTCATATACGGAATAATTTCTGTTCGTTTTAAGTTTTAACGTCGTTTCCTTACTTTCAGTTAAAAAAACTTGTTTTTTTAATTTAATAGTCAAAAGTGATTGGAGGGCAACTAACCCCCCTCTCACGCCCACCTTTTCCCCAAACATAGCCAGTCAAAATTTTGAAATAGCCATTTTGTTCAACGTAGTTGAAAATTCTGGAAATTAGGTCTTTGAGGATTACAACCCCCCAACAGCCCTCAAGGCAAGGGTTGTAAGTTATGTCATAAGGGCATGAAAGGTTCTTATAGAAAGCGTTGTCGTAGAAACTTCAAAAAGAGCTCATTCGAAAAGAAATTGAAATCACTAGTGCCCTTTTTAATAGTCGAAAGTGATTGGAAGGCAACTAACACCCCTTCCATGCCCACCATTTCCTCAAACACATCAAATCAAAATTTTGTGATAGCCATTTTGTTCAACGTAGTTGAAAGTTCTGAAAATTATATCTTTTAGAGGGACACTCCCCCCGCAGTCTTCAGGGCAAGGGTTGTAAGTTATGAACTGGGGGCATATATGGTTCTTATGGAAGGAATGCTCGTGTAAACTTCAGAGAGGGCTCATTTGATTGGATATTGAAGGTTCTAGTTCACTTTTTAAGCGTCAAACGATATCGGAGTGTAACCAGCCCCCCTCCCCCGCTCTTTTCTCCCAAATACATCCGATAAAAATTTTGAGATAGCTATTTGATTGAAAATAGTTCAAAGATCATATAACAAAAACTCCGGTGTCGACTTAATACCCCAAGGCCCGGGGGCAGGCGTTCTAACTTATGCCCTGGGGGCATATATAGTTCTTATGGAAGGGATGCTCGTATGAACTTCAAAGAGGGCTCATTTCATTGGAAATTGAAAGTTCTAGTTCACTTTGTAAGATTCAAAAGAGATTGGAGGGCACCTAGCCCCCCCCCCACCTTCACGCCCTTTTTTCCTCAAATCCATCCGATAAGAACTTTGAGATAGCCATTTTTTTAATAGTTCAAAGACCATATACGATAACTCCGGGTCGACACAAGTTATGTCCTGGGGAAATATATGGTTCTTATAGAATGGATGCTCGTAAACACTTCAGAGAGGGCTCATTTGATTGGAAATTGAAAGGTCTAGTTCAGAACTATGAGATAGCCATTTTTTTAATAGTTCAAAGACCATATAACGATAACTCCGGGGTCGACACAAGTTATGTATTGTAAGTTATGTCCTGGGGAAATATATGGTTCTTATAGAATGGATGCTCGTAAACACTTCAGAGAGGGCTCATTTGATTGGAAATTGAAAGTTCTAGTTCAGTTTTTGAGAATCAAAAGAGATTGGAGGGCAACTAGCCCCCTCCCCCCTCCCTCACACCCCTTTTTCCCCAAATGCGCCTGATAAAAAATTTTAGATAGCCACTAAGTTCAATATCTTTCAAAAGTCAGATGACAAAAACTCAGGTGTCGACACAACCCCCCAAGGCCCGGGGGCAGGCGTTGTAAGTTATGCCCTGCGACATATATGGTTCTTATGAAAGGGATGATCGTATAAAATTCAGAGAAGGCTCATTTGATTGAAAATTGAAAGTTCGAGCTCACTTTTTAATAGTCAAAAGAGATCGGAGGGTAACTAGCCCCCCCCCCCCCCACGCCTTGTTTTTCCTAACCCATCTAATGTAAATTTTAAGATATATATGGCTATCTCAAAGTTTTGAAAATCAAATTTTGAGATAGCCATTTTGTTCAACGTAGTTAAAGTTCTGGAAATTATATCTTTGAGAAGGACACTTCCCCCGCAGTCTTCAGGGCAAGGGTTATAAGTTATGAACTGGGGCCATGTATGGTTCTTATGGAAGGAATGCTCCTGTAAATTCAGAGAGGGCTCATTTGATTGGACATTGAAGGGTCTAGTTCACTTTTTAAGCGTCAAAAGATTGTCGGAATGTAACCAGCCCCCCTCCCCTACGCTTTTTCTCCCAAATGCATCCGATAAAAATTTTGAGATAATATTTGATTATAAATAGTTCAAGGATCATATAACAAAAACTCCGGTGTCGACATAACCCTCCAGGGCCCGGGGGCAGGCGTTCTAAATTATGCCCTGGGGGTATATATCGTTCTTATGGAAGGGATGCTCGTATAAAACTTCAAAGAGGGCTCATTTGATTGGAAATTGAAAGTTCTAGTTCACTTTTTAAGATTCAAAAGAGATTGGAGGGCACCTAGCCCCCCCCCCCCCCACCTTCACACCCTTTTTTCCCTCAAATCCATCCGATAAGAACTTTGAGATAGCCTTTTTTTTTAATTAATTAAAAAAAACTTTCCGAAAAATAAGTTTTTCAAAGAAAAGTAAAGGCCATTTTAAACTTAAGCTCAGGAGATACAAATACCTGTTAAAATTCAAGCTCAAAACGACCAGAAATTATTATTAAAGAATAAATGAAACCCAAAACGAACATAAATTAATAAACAATCATAGCAAAAAACATACAACAAGTAAAAATATAAATGAATAAATATATCTTAAAGCGAGTAATGCTTGGATTGAATATGAAAATCAAGCTTAAAACGAAAACAAATATTTTGCTATTAAAGTATAAATGAAACTTAAAACGAACAGAAATTAAATAAACAATCAATGCGAACAAACATACAATATATATTAATGTAATGAATAAATAAATCTTAAACGAGTGAAACTTAAAAAGAATATGCAAATCAAGTTTGAATCAAATAAAATAACTACAAACAAGAGTTTGGGTATCGTCTCACTGCAGAAGCCTAAAACTACTGCGTCATTGGCGCTTTACTGAAAACGAATTATATTACAAATGTTTTCTTTTGTACTTAATATTGAAAATAAATATTAAATTACAGTAAACTTTTGAACTGATGAGCTTTTAGCAATTAATATCATTATGCATCAAATATTCAGTTTAATCTATTAGTTCTTTGAAGATTGGTCAAGACAAATATAGTTTCACTACAAGCAAAATTTGGATACTGCCCCCTTCTTTAACTGTAAAAACCTAAAGCTTCTGCGTCATTGGTGCTTCACTGAAAACGAATTACTCGTATATTACAAATTTATTATTTTCCAGTTCTTACAGCATTGAAAATGAAAATAAAAATTACAGTGAAAAAAAATCTTGAACTGATGGATCTGTCAACAATTAATATCACTATATATCTAATATTCAATTTGATTTTGTTTATACTTTCCAAGACTGTTCAAGACTCGTATAGTTTTGCCATTATTTTTAACTCTGCCATTTTTTGTAACTAATCGTGTTAGTTTGTTATGAAAACATTCTATGGCTTCTAGGCATTTCTATTTGAGCGGAAAACTGCACCTCAAACTTTGTGGAACATGCATTTTCTTGCATGAAACACCAAAATATAGAAAATATCAAGTTTCAGAGTGTTCCACCACTCGCAAGCAAGTGCCGTTGGTATTTTGAATCCGCATGGTCAATTTACGGGGGTGGAGGGTAGGCTAATTCTCGTAGCAGCCCCATTCCGTCGTGGTATGGTTCACGTTTATTCTTTATAGTAATTTCTGGTCGTTTTGAGTTTGAATTTTAACAGGTATTTGTATCTCCTGAGCTTAAGTTTAAAATGGCCTTTACTTTTCTTTGAAAAACTTATTTTTCGGAAAGTTTTTTTTAATTAATTTTTGTTCGTTTTTGATCGCAAAAAGTTTCAAGTTTTTATGGCATGGGGGGTGCTTACTGTCCGATTATTCTTGACTTTAAAAAACGGATCTAGAACTTTCAATTTAAATCGAATGAGGCTTTTTTCAAAGTGTATACGATTACCTAGTATAGAAAAAAAAAAAAAATAATCAGAGGCAACGCTGTAGCGTTGCCTATAATAAAGGCCATACGGCTCCAATGTTTTATTATTATCATTATTATTTTTTCCACAGAGGCACTTCATACGGAAGGGGTCGTCATAGAAACTTCAAAGGGGGCTCATTCGATTGGAAATCGAGAGTTCTAGTGTCCTTTTTAATAGTCGAAAATGATTGGAGGGCAACTAGCCCCCCTCACGCCCATCATTCCCCCAAACACATCCAATCAAAATTTTGAGATATCCATTTTGTTCAGCGTAGTTGATTTCCAGATAGAAAATATATTTTTGAGGAGGACACTCCCCCACAACCCTCAGGACAAGGGTTTTAAGTTATACCCTGGGGGCATACAAGGTTTTTATAGAAGGCGTTGTCGTAGAAACTTCAAAAAGGCTCATTAGATTGGAAATTCAAAAAGCTAGTGCCCTTTTTAATAGTCGAAAGTGATTGGAGGGCAACTAGCCCCCCCCACGCCCATTATTCCCCCAAACACATCCAATCAAAATTTTGAGATAGCCATTTTTTTTCAGCGTAGTTGATTTCCAGATAGAAAATATATTTTTGAGGAGGACACTCCCCCACAACCCTCAGGGAAGGGTTTTAAGTTATGCCCTGGGGCATATAAGGTTATTATAGAAGGCGTTGTCGTAGAAACTTCAAAACAGGCTCATTCGATTGGAAATTAAAGGGCTAGTGCCCTTTTTAATAGTTGAAAATGATTGGAGGGCAACTAGCCCCCCCCCACACCCATCATTCCCCCAAACACATCCAATCAAAATTTTGAGATAGCCATTTTGTTCAGCGTAGTTGATTTCCAGATAGAAAATATATTTTTGAGGAGGATACTCCCCCAAAACCCTCAGGGCAAGGGATTTAAGTTATGCCCTGGGGACATATAAGGTTATTATAGAAGGCGTTGTCGTAGAAACTTCAAAACATGCTCATTCGATTGGAAATTAAAGGGCTAGTGCCCTTTTTAATAGTCAAAAGTGATTGGAGTGTAACTAGCCCCTTCCCCCCCCCCACGTTCATCATTTCACCAAACACATCCAATCAAAATTTTCAGATAGCCATTTTGTTCAGCGTAGTTGATTTCCAGATAGAAAATATATTTTTGAGGAGGACACTCCCCCACAACCCTCAGGGCAAGGGTTTTAAGTAATGCCCTGGGGGCATATAACGTTTTTATAGAAGGCGTTGTCGTAGAAACTTCAAAACAAGCTCATTCGATCGGAAATGAAAGGGCTAGTGCCCTTTTTAATAGTCGAAAGTTATTAGAGGGCAACTAGCCCCCCCCCCACGCCCATCATTTCCCCAGACACATCAAATCAAAATTTTGAGATAGCCATTTTGTTCAGCGTAGTTGATTTCTAGATAGAAAATATGTTCTTAAGGAGGACACTCCCCCAGAACCTTCAGGGCAAGGGTTCTAAGATATGCCTTGGGGGCATATAAGGTTTTTATAGATGGCGTTGCCGTAGAAACTTCAAAAAAGGCTCATTCGATTGGAAATTCAAAGGGATAGTGCCCTTTTAAATAGTCGAAAGTGATTGGAGGGCACCTAGCCCCCCCCCCCAAGCCCATCATTCCCCCAAACACATCCAATCAAAATTTTGAAATAGCCATTTTGTTCAGCGTGGTTGATTTTCAGATAGAAATTATGTTTTTGAGGAGGACAATCCCCCATAACCCTCAGGGCAAGGGTTTTAAGTTATGCCCTGGGGGCATATAAGGTTTTTATTGATGGCGTTGCCATAGAAACTTCAAAAAAGGCTCCTTCGATTGGAAATTCAAAGGGATAGTGCCCTTTTTAATAGTCAAAAGTGATTGGAGGGCAACTATCCCCCCCCCCCCTACGCCCATCATTCCCCCAAACACATCCAATCAAAATTTTGAGATAGCTATTTTTGTTCAGCGTAGTTGATATCCAGATTGAAAATATAGTTTTGAGGAGGAAACACCCCCACAACCCTCAGGGCAAGGGTTTCAAGTTATGCCCTTGGGGCATATAAGGTTTTTATAGAAGGCGTTGTCGTATAAACTTCAAAACAGGCTCATTCGATTGGAAATTAAAGGGCTAGTGCCCTTTTTAATAGTCGAAAGTGATTGGAGGGCAACTAGCCCCCCCCCACGCCCATAATTTCCCCAAACACATCCAATCAAACTTTTGAGATAGCCATTATGTTCAGTGTAGTTGATTTCCAAATAGAAAATATGTTTTTGAGGAGGAAAACTTCCCCATAACCCTCAGGGCAAGAGTTTTAAGTTATACCCTGGGGGCATATAAGGTTTTTATAGAAGGCGTTGTCGTAGAAACGTCAAAACAGGCACATTCAATTGGAAATTCAAAGGGCTAGTGCCCTTTTTAATAGTCGAAAGTGATTGGAGGGCAACTAGCCCCCCCACACCCATCATTCCCCCAAACACATCCAATCAAAGTTTTGAGATAGCCATTTTGTTCAGCGTAGTTGATTTTCAGATAGAAAATATGTTTTTGAGGAGGACAATCCCCCACAACCCTCAGGGCAAGGGTTTTAAGTTATGCCCTGGGGGCATATAAGGTTTTTATAGAAGGCGGTGTCGTAGAAACTTCAAAAAAGGCTTGTTCGATTGAAAGTTCCGAGGGCTACTGTCCTTTGTAATAGTCGAAAGTGATTTGAGGGCAACAACCCCCTCTCACGCCCACCTTTTCCCCAAACACATCCAATCAAAATTTTAAGACAGCCATTTAATTAAACGTAGTTTTAAGTTCTGGAAATTAGGTCTTTGAGGATTACAACTCCCCCAAAGCCCTCAGGGCAAGGGTTGTAATTAAAGGACTCTCCGAATCCTTCATATTATTTCTTATGGAAGGGATGCTCGCATAAACTTTAGAGAGGGCTCATTTGATTGAAAATTGAAAGTGCTTGTTCACTTTTTAAGATTCAAAAGAGATTGAAGGGCAACTAGCCCCTCTCCCTCCTCCACGCCCTAAATGCATCAGATAAAAATTTTGAGACAGACATTTTGTTAAAATAGTTCAAAGTTCTGATAACAAAAAACTCCAGTGTCGACACAGCCCACCAGGGCCCAGGGGTAGGCGTTGTAAGTAATTCCCTAGGGCATACCTTATTAAGGAGGGTTTATACCTTATGGGAAAGGGTTTTGTATGGGAAGAACACATAGGAAATCTATTATAATTATCCAATTATAAGGTTAAATTACATACTCTGTGATAGATGCCAAATTGCTTTGGCATACAAATTCCTTTTAAGGTCAATTCCAAACAGTCTTGGTCCCTTTGTGTCAGCAAGTGAAATGGTCTAAACCCCCTTATTGGAGCTATTTTTTCAATCCATTCATTGTTGTCAATCGCTGTCCACAAGTTATGCAAGCTGTCTATTGTTCATATATAAGGTTTTTATCAAAGAGGTAATCGTATAGACTTCGAAAAAAGCCTCATTCGATTTAAACTGAAAGTTCTATATCCGTTTTTCAAAGTCAAGAATAATCGGACAGTAAGCAACCGCCCCCCATGCCATAAAAAAGTGAAACTTTTTGCTATCAAAAACGAACAAAAATTAATTAAAAAAAAAAAATTCCGAAAAATATGTTTTTCAAAGAAAAGTAAAGGCCATTTTAAACTTAAGCTCAGGAGATACAAATACCTGTTAAAATTCAAACTCAAGACGACCAGAAATTACTATTAAAGAATAAATGAAACCCAAAACGAACAGAAATTAAATAAACAATCATAGCAAAAAACATACAACAAGTAATAATATAAATGAATAAATAGATCTTAAAGCGAGTAATGCTTGGATTGAATATGAAAATCAAGCTTAAAACGAAAACAAATATTTTGCTATTAAAGTATAAATGAAAACGAACAGAAATTAAATAACAATCAATACGAACAAACATACAATATATATTAATGTAAATGAATAAATAAATCTTAAAACGAGTGAAACTTAAATTGAATATGCAAATCATGTTTGAATCAAAATAAAATAACTACAAACAAGAGTTTGGGTATCGTCTCACTGCAGAAGCCTAAGACCTACTGCGTCATTGGCGCTATACTGAAAACGAATTATATTACAAATGTTTTCTTTTGTACTTAATATTGAAAATAAATATTAAAATTACAGTAAAATTTTGAACTGATGAGCTTTTAGCAATTAATATCATTATGCATCAAATATTCAGTTTAATTTATTAGTTCTTTTAAAGATTGGTCAAGACAAATATAGTTTCACTACAAGCAAAATTTGGATACTGCTCCCTTCTTAACTGTAAAAACCTAAAGCCTTCTGCGTCATTGGTGCTTCACTGAAAACGAATTACTCGTAAATTACAAATTTATTATTTTCCAGTTCTTACAGCATTGAAAATGAAAATAAAAATTACAGTGAAAAAAATCTTGAACTGATGGATCTGTCAACAATTAATATCATTATATATCTAATATTCAATTTGATTTTGTTTAATACTTTCCAAGACTGCTCAAGACTCATATAGTTTTGCCATTTTTTTACCTCTGCCATTTTTTGCAACTAATCGTGTTAGTTTGTTATGAAAACATTCTATGGCTTCTAGGCATTTCTATTTGAGCGGAAAACTGCACCTCAAACTTTGTGGAACATGCATTTTCTTGCATGAAACACCAAAATATAATAAAATGTCAAGTTTCGGAGTGTTCCACCACTCGCAAGCAAGTGCCGTTGGTATTTTTATCGCATGCATTTAGGGGTGGAGGGTAGGCTAATTCTCGTAGCAGCCCCATTCCGTCGTGGTATGGTTCACATTTTCAACACCTGGCGTCCGGACTATCATATAATCTACCAAGCATACAACTACCCCAAATCAGTATCAATAAATAAATGAAACCCAAAACGAACAAAAATTAAAATAAATATTAGAGTCAAACTTGAAACAAGCATAAATTAATGTGAGTAGGTTTCAAAACCCCTATGCTTTCTAAAAGCCAGAATATAATTTTTACTTTACTGAAAAAAAATTCAAATGAGTTTACTGAAAAAAAAATGTGCATTGTCAATTTAATATACATATGCTGATATTTATTCCCTAAACTCTTAATTAATTTTTTATTTCTTAAAGTTACAAAAGTGAAAATATTTCAAAGAATAGTTTTCAGTAATGCGCCAATGACGCAGTAGGTTTTAGGCTTCTGCAGTGAGACGATACCCAAACTCTTGTTTGTAGTTATTTTTATTCAATTCAAATTTGATTTGCATATTCAATTTAAGTTTCACTCGTTTTAAGATTTATTTATTCATTTACATTAATATATATTGTATTTTTGTTCGCATTAATTATTATTTAATTTCTGTTCGTTTTAAGTTTCATTTATACTTTAATAGCAAAATATTTGTTTCCGTTTTAAGCTTGATTTCATATCCAATCTAAGCATTACTCGCTTTAAGATCTATTTATTCATTTATATTATTACTTGTTGTATGTTTTTTGCTATGATTGTTTATTTAATTTCTGTTCGTTTTGGGTTTCATTTATTCTTTAATAGTAATTTTGGTCGTTTTGAGTTTGAATTTTAACAGGTATTTGTATCTCCTGAGCTTAAGTTTAAAATGGCCTTTGAAAAACTTATTTTTCGGAAAGTTTTTTTTTAATTAATAATAATAAGACATTGGAGCCGTATGGCCTTTCGGAGGGCAACTAGCCCTCTCCCCACGTCTTGTTTTCCTAACCCATCTAATGAAAACCCACCAGGGCCGGGGGGAAGGCGTTCTAAGTTATACCCTAAAGGCAGGTATGGTTCTTATGAAAGGGATGCTCGTATAAACTTCATAGAGAGCTCAATTTGATTGGAAATTGAAATTTCTAGTTCAGTTTTTAAGAGTCAAGAGATTTAAGGGCAACTAGCCCTCCCAACGCCCTTTTTTCCCCAAACCCAGCCGCTACAAATTTTGAGATAGCTAGTTCTTTGAAATTTGTTAAAAATTTAGATAATAAAACTCCGGTGTCAACACAACCCTGTTGTCTTGGCGGTGTATATGGTTCTTATGCAAGGGATGCTCATATAAACTTCAGAGAGGGCTGACTTGATTGGAAATTAAAATTTCTAGTAAACTTTTTAGGAGAAAAAAGAAATCCGAGGGCAACTCCCCCCCCCCTCACACACACACCCTTTTTTCCCCAAACCCATGCGATTTTTTTTTTAAGATAGCCATTTCATTAATATAGTTCAAAGGTCAGATAAGAAAAACTCTTGTGTCGACTCAACCCCCCAGGGCTCGGAGGCAGGTTTTGTAAGTAATGCTCTGGGGATATAGTTCTTATGGAAGGGATGCTCGTATAAACTTCGTAGAGTCAAGAGATTTAAGGGCAACTAGCCCCCCCACGCCCTTTTTTCCCAAAACCCATCCGCTACAAATCTTAAAATAGCCAGTTTTTTTGGAAATTGTTCAAAAATTAGATAATAAAAACTCCCCCCAGGGCCCGGGGATAGGCGTTGTAAGTGTTGTCCTGGGGGCTTATATGGTTCTTATGAAAGGGATGCTCGTATAAACTCGAGAGGGCTCATTTGATTGGAAATTTAAAATTCTAGTTAAATTTTTAAGAGTCAAAAGATATCCGAGGGCAACTAGCCCCCCCCCCCCACAAACCCTTTTTCCCTAGCCCATCCGATAAAATTTCTATAATAACTATTTCATTGAAAAGAGTTCAAAGGTCTGATAAGAAAAATTCATGTGTCGACATAGCCCCCCCAGGGCCCGGGGGTAGGCGTTGTAAGTTATGCCCTGGGGGCATATATGGTTGTTATGGAAGGGATGCTCGTATAAACTTCATAAAGGGCTCATTTGATTGGAAATTGAAAGTTGTAATTCACTTTTTAAGAGTCAAAAGTGATCGGAGGGCAGCTAGCCTCTCCCCACACTCCATTTATTTTTTCCCAGAGGCACTTCATATAGAAGAGGTCATCGTATAAACTTCAAAGGGGGCTCATTCATTGAAAATCGAGAGTTCTAATGCCCTTTTTAAGAGTCAAAAGTGATAGGATTGCAACTAGCCACCCCCTCAAGCCCTTTCCCCCCTAATGCATCTGATAAAAATTTGAGGTAGCCATTTTGCTAAAAATAATTCAAAGATCATATAACAAAAACTCCTTTACGTATGGTTATTTCGTTGGAAATAGTTCAAAGGTCAGATAAGAAAAGCTCCTGTGTCGGCGCAACCCCCCAGGGCCCGGCAGGCGTTGTAAGTATTACCCTGGGGGCATATATAGTTTTTTATGGAAGGTATGTTCGTATTAACTTAAGAGAAGGCTCATTTGATTAGAAATTGAAAGTTCTAGTTCCCTTTTAAAGAGTCAAAAGATATCGGAGGGCAACTAGCCCCCCCCCCCTCCATGCCCTTTTTTCCTCACACCTGATCGATAAGACCTTTGAGATAGCCATTTATTTAAAAATAGTTCAAAAATCATATAATGAAAACTCCGGGGTCGATACAACCCCCCAGGACCTGAAGGCAGGCGTTGCAAGTAATGCTCTGGAGGCATATATAGTTCTTATGGAAGGGATTCTTGTATAAACATCGGAGAGGGCTCATATGGTTGGAAATCAAAAGTTCTCGTTCACTTTTTAAGAGTCAAAGCTATTTTGTTAAAAATAGTTCAAAGGTCAGATAAAAAAAATCCGGTGTCAACGCAACCACAAAGGGCCGGTGGGCAGGAGTTTCAAGTTATGCCCTGGGGGCATATATATTTCCTATGGAAATGGTCGTACAAACTTCAGAGAGGGCTGACTTGAATTGAAATTGAAAGTTCTATTTCAATTTTTATGAGTCAAAAGAGATCGGAAGGCCCCTAGCCCGCCCCCACCATTTTTCCCCAAACCGATCCGATACAAATTTTGAGATAGCCATTTTTTAAAATAGTTCAAAGGTCAGATAACAAAAACTCCAGTGTCAACACAACCCTCCTGGGCCCGGGGGGCAGGCATTGTAAGCTATGTCCTGGGCCCGTATATGGTTTTCATGAAAGGGATGCTCGTGTAAACAGAGCTCATTTGAATGAAAAGTTCTAGTTCATGTTCTCAGAGTAAAAAAGATCACAGGGCAACTAGCCCTTCCCATCCTCCACGCCTTTGGGTTTATCGGATGGATAAACCCATCCGATAAAAGTTTCAAGTGACAATTTTTTTAAAAATAGTTTTAAAATATAGTTCAGATATTAAAAATAGTTCGGATATTAAAACTCCGGGGTCGACACAACCCCCCAGGGCCCAGGTACAGGCGTTGCAATGTATACTCTGAGGGTATATATGGTTCTTATAGAAGGGATGTTCGTACAAACTTCAGAGAGGGCTCATTTGATTGTAAATAGAAAGTTCTAGTTCACTTTTAAAGAGTCAAAGAGACCGAAGGGCAATTAGCCCCCCCCCACGCCCTTTTTCCCCAAACCCATCCGATGAAAAATTTGGGATAGACATTTTGCTAAAAATAGTTCAAACATCAGATAATTAAAACTCCGAGGTTGACACAAACCCATTTTTTCACTTTGATATTGTTACTTTGATTCCAGTTTTGATACTTTGATTAAAATTTGTTTTTTATTTTTTTTAAATTGATTTTGAAATGAGGAATTTTAAAAACTTTTTGGTATCAAGAACGAACAAAAATTAATTAAAAAAAAATTTCCGAAAAATAGTTTTTTCAAAGAAAAGTAAAGCCCATTCTAAATTTAAGCTCCGCAGATACAAATATTTCTTAAACTTCAAACCCAAAATGACCAGAAATTACTACCATAGACAGCGCAATAGCGCTGCCTAAGTAAAGAACGATGTTGGCACAATGTATTATTTTTTTTTGTTTGGTCTTTGGTCTTAGACCAGGGCACTTCGTATCGAAGGAGTTGTCGTTGAAACTTCGAAAAGGACTCATTCGATTGGAAATTTGAATGGCTTGTGCCCCTTTTAATAGTCAAAAGTGATTGGAAGGCAACTAACACCCCTTCACCACCCACCATTTCCCCAAACACTTCCAATCAAAATTTTGAGATGGCCATTTTGATCAGCGTAGTTGATTTCCATATAGAAACTAGGTTTTTGAGGAGGACACTCCCCCATAGCCCTCAGGGCAAGGGCTGTAAGTTACGCCCTGGGGGCATATAAGGTTTTATAGAAGCCCTTGTCGTAGAAACTTCAAAAAAGGCTAATTCGATTGGAAATTCAAAAGGCTAGTGCCCTTTTAATAGTCGAAAGTAATTGGAGGGCAACTACCCCCCCCCCCACTCTCACGCCCACCTTTTCCCCAAACACATCCAATCAAAATGTTTAGATATCCATTTTGTTCAATGTATTTAAAAGTTTTAGATATTAGGTCTTTGAGGATGATAACCCCCGTCAGAGCTCTCGAGGCAAGGGTTGTAAGTTATGCCCTGGGGGCATGTAAGATTTTTATAGATAGTGATGTTATAGAAACTTCAAAAAGGGCTAATTCGATTGGAAATTAGAAGTGCTTGTGCCATTTTCAATATTCGAAAGTTATTGGAAAATAACTAACACCCCTCTCACACTCACTAATTCCCCTAAACACATCCAATCAAAATTTTGAGATAGCCATTGTGTTTGACGTGGTTAAAAAGACTGGAAATTATGTTTTTGAGGATAACACTCTCCCCACAGCCCTCGGGGCAAGGGTTGTAAGTATGCCCTTGGGGCATATAAGGTTTTTTTTATTATAGAAAGCGCTGTCGTAGAAACTTCACAAAGGAATCATTCGATTGGAAATTGAAACGGCGAGTACTCTTTTTAATAGTCGAAAATGATTGGATGGCAAGCAACCCCCCTCTCACGCCCACCATTTCCCCAAACACATCCAATCAAAATTCTGAGATAGCCATTTTGTTCAACGTAGCTGAAAGGTCCGGAAATTATGTCTTTGAGGATGACAACCCCCTCGCAGCCCTCGGATCAAGGATTGTAAGTTATGCCCTGGTGCATATAAGGTTTTTATTGAAAGGATTGTCGTAGAAACCTCAAAAGGGCTCATTCGATTGAAAATTAAAAGGGCTAGTGCCTTTTTTAATAGTTGAAAGTGATTGGAGAGCAACTAACGCCCCTCTCACGCCCATTATTTCCCAAAACACATCCAATCAAAATTTTGAGATAGCCATTTTGTTTAACGTAGTTGAAAGTTCTGGAAAGTAGGTCTTTGAGGATGAGAACCCCCTCACAGCCCTCAGGGCAAGGGTTGTACATAGAAAGGGTTGTCGTAGAAACTCAAAAAGGGCACATTCGATTTAAAATTGAAAGGCTTAGTGCCCTTTATAATAGTCGAGTTATTTGAAAGCCTGACATTTTTATAGTAAACGATGTGGGTTCAATGTATTATTTTTTTATATTTAGTTTTTTGTTTTGTTTAGAACTGGGTACTTCGTATCGAAGGAGTTGTCCTAGGAACTTCAAAAAGGGCTCATTCGATTGAAAAGAGAAAGGGCTATAAAAGGGATAGTAATTGAAAGTGATTGGAGGGCAACTAGTCACTCTCCCACGCCCACCCTCCCATTTGCCTATTATGTTAAAAACTAAATGTTGCCTTAACATTAAATGAAAATGCACTTTGTTAATGCTAATTCCCAATAAGGCATCTCAGTAATATCCCAAGAACGACTGAGGGTATTATGTTCAAACTTTCGGGGCTACTTCTGCTCTTAAAATATGACCAAATCCAAGTGTATCCAAGCTGTCAAAGAAAGAAAACAGTTTTTTTTTGCGAATGGTATCAAGTTTTCTATTTCAGGTCAACTAGAGGAGGTTGGAAACTAAATTAGACACTACTATTTGTCTCCAAATTTTTTAAAGGGTGTATGTTGTTGAAAATTGCTGAAAATTTTTCTCTAGCATACAAATAGCAGGCCAAACTATAAAGTCTTAACAAAACAAAGGATTTAAAGAATTTTTTTCCCTGAAAAGACTATGTCAATCTAAAACGAACAGAAATTGATTAAAAAAAATTTTCCACAAAATAATTTTTTCAATGAAAAGTAAAGTACCCCATTAAACCAAAAATGAGCAAAAATAAAATCAACTAATCTAAGCGTAAAACTACCACAAAACAGCATCGACAAATAAATGAAACCCAAAACGAACAGAAATTACAATAAATAACCAAGTCAAACTCAAAAACGAGCAAAAATTAAGATGAGTAGGGCTTAAAACCTCTATGCCATCCCAAGGCCAGAACATAATCTGCACTTTACTGAAAACAATACCAATGAATGTGCATTGTCAGTTTAATATACATATACACATACATTTTGATATAGTAATCAAGATGTTAATATTATTTGATTTATTAAAGTTATATAAGTTAAACACTTATATTTTTTCAGCAAAGTGCAAATTATGTTCTGAACTGGGGATAGCATAGGGGTTTTGAGCCCTACTCATGTTAATTTCTGCTCGTTTTGAGTTTGACTCGGTTATTTATTGTAATTCCGTTCGTTTTGGGTTTCATTTATTTGTCGATGCTGATTTGTGGTAGTTGAATATTTGATGTAAGAATATTTGATGTAGGAAATAATATTTTCCTATTAAAGTATAAATGAAACTTAAAACGAAAAGAAATTAAATAAACAATCAATGCAAACAAACATACAATAGATATTATTGTAAATTAATAAATAAATCTTAAACGAGTGAAACTTAAATTGAATATACAAATTAAGCTTGAAACGAACAAAAATTACTACAAACAAGAGCTTGGATATCACCTCCTTCTCTCACTATAAAAGTCTAAAACCTACTGCGTCATTGGCACTTTACTGAAAACTATATGCGTCTTGAACAGTCTTGGAAAGTATAAACAACATCAAATTGAATATTTGATGTATAATGATATTAATTGTTGAAAGATCCATCAGTTCAAGAGTTTATTTCACTGTAATTTTATTTTGATTTTCAATGCTGCAAGAACTGGAAAAAAAAATATTTGTAATATAGTTCGTTTTCAGTGAAGCGCCAATGACGCAGTAAGCTTTAGGTTTTTACAGTTAAGGAAGGGGGCAGTATTCAAACTTTTGTTTGTAGTGAAACTATATTCATCTTGAACAACTTTAAAAAGAGCTAATAAATTAAACTGAATATTTGATGCATAATGATATTAATTGCTGGAAGCTCATCAGTTCAAAATGTTACTATATTTTTTTAATTAGCATTAACCAAACTTGACTTCTTTCGTGTGTACCATTAAGTGCAACAGTACCGAATAAATAGCTCTTTTGAAAGTACTAAAAAAAACTTTTGCGAAAATAGCGAGTTATTGACTAGGGGGGACCCCTCGTATACGTAATAATTTCTGTTCGTTTTAAGGTTTAATGTTGCTTCTTACTTTCAGTTGAACAAAGTTGTTTTTCTTTTTAAGTTCACATCGTTTTTTAAATAATGCTGGGAAATCCGGTGCCCACTTCACAGAAAATTCCCTTCTCCCATGAAGAATTAATCCATTAAATTATCCTCCCACGTAACCCCTCCCCCCGAACCTCCCCCCACCAGAAGAAATCTCCCTAAAAACGTCTGTATACTTTCCAATAACCAATACTAGATGTAAACCACAGTTTCTATAATTAGCAGTATGATCATTCTCTATCTCTCCCATTATAAAAACCCGGACAGGGGTGCGAGTGCTCCGGAGAACGTTTTTGCAGATAGAAACATAGGCGTTATCAGATCTTTTCGCGGGTAGACAAGTCAGATTTCTCTTGGACGCGAAACTTGGCTTCAACGTTGGAACACTAATTTTGAAGAAACTAATTTTAAATTAATTTATTCCAATACATACATGAAAATCGGTAGTTAGTAGTGTAATGTTATTATTAGATGTTTTTAGGAATTAAAAATAGGGTTCGAAGTCTCAAGTTGGTTTCAAAGGCATTTTGAGAAAGTTTCTGCCAAAATACGTGTTCCAGGGTAATTGGACCGCTAATGGCAGATCAACTGAGAGGAGTTGTTTGTACGCGCCGATATAAATATAAATATATATATATATATATATATATATAATATATATATATATATATATATATATATATATATATATATATATATAATATATATATATATATATATAGATAATATATATATATAGATATATAATATATATATAGATATATATATATATATATATATATATATATATATATATATATATATATATAATTATATATATATATAGATATATATATATATATTATATATGATATATATATATGATATATATATAGATATATATATATATATATATATATATATATATATATATATATATATATAGATATAGATTATATATATATATATATAGTATATATATATATATATAATATATATATATATATATATATATATATATATATATATAGATATATATATGTATATATATATATATATATATATATATATAATATATATATATATTATATATATATATATATATATATATTATATATATATATATATATATATAGTATATATATATTATATATATATATATATATAATATATATTATATATATATATATATATAATATATATATATATTATATATAATATATTATATTATATATATACATATATATATATATATATATATATATATATATATATTATATATATATTATATATATATATATATATATATATATATATATATATATATATATATATATATATATATATATATATATATATATATATATATATATTATATAATATATATATATATATATATATATATATATATATATATATATATATATATATGATATAAATATCATACGCACTACAATCTGAGAAAATAAATATCACGACGTGAAAAAAAAATGATAAACTATCCAGTTGCGGATCCAGAGGGGGGGGCGAGGGTTACCCCCGTAAAGTAGTCTAAAGTAGTGTAATTTACCTAGTTAACGCAAGTTTGCATTAATTAAACTTGCTCCTAACGTAAGTTTGTCGGATCAACCTATTTTGCGCCCCCTCCCCCCAAAAAAAATCCTGAATCCGCCCCTGAAACCATCACACCTACCCCACCAGTTATTAGAAGAAGAAAAAATTCCTTATTTTCACAAATTTCATCAACCCCCCCCCCCCCCGCCCCCTTTTTTTATAAAATCCTACATAGGCCGATCAGTTGAGTCCACGTAAATAATAGATTAAGTCATAATTTGTATATAAATTAATTCATACCTGTGAGATGGGACGCTTGCAAACCACTTGGCTGGCTCACCAAGTTTTTTTCTGCTTTCGCAATTACGAATAATGCACTTGGTAACCATTTCTCAGTGATTGACGATAACAGACTAATCCGCTAAGGCAGAAACAAGTGGGAGGAGCTTTTTGTTCGCACCGAGACCGAAGACCAGAAATTATCTGCGATAAGCTTACTGTCTATAAACTGTGATGTAAACAGTGGGCAAAGTTCATAATTTGCAGCCCTTCCCCCGGGGACTGTGGGGTTTTTCATCCTCAAAGACATAGTTATTAGATTTTTCGATTTTGCTGAGCAAAATGGTTATCTTCAAATCTTGATCAGGTGACTTTGGGAAAAAATGAGCGTGAGAGGGGGCTTAGTTGCCCTCCAATTTTTTGGTCACTTAAAAGGGGCACTAGAACTTTTAATCTCCGTTCGAATGAGCCCTGTCACGATATTTTAGGACCACTGGGTCGACACGATCATCCCTGAAAAAAAAACAAAAACAAATAAACACACTTCCGTGGTCTTTCTTCTAGCAAACAATACAAAATTCCACATTTCTGCAGATAGGAGCTTGAAACTCAAAAAGGTCTCTGATACGCTGAATCTGATGGAGTGATTTTCATTGGAGTGATGGAGTGATTATATGAGTTTAGAGGGTATTTACCCTTTTTTTTTAAAAAGAAGACAAAAAATTTCTAACTTTTTATGGGTAATACTAGACTTGATTAAACTTATATATTTGGAATCAGTATTAAAATCTAATTCTTTTTATACATTTAGTGGTATCAAAATTCCGTTTCTTAGAGTTTCGGTTACTATTGAGCCGGGTAGCTCCTTACTTACAGTTCGTTACCACGAACTGTGTTGATGATTGTTTAATGTATGTTTACTGTTTATAATGTATTGCATAATGTTTTTTCACCAAGTTGCGTCTGTTAAATAAAAACTGTTCTTCACTACCGATTGAAAAGCACCTACTTCAATAACACCCCTCTTGCCCTCCCCCGCCCCCCCCCCCAATAAAAATACTGTAGCTGCGTCCCTGTGTATAGGGTTGTGTAAATTACCAATGGACAGCTCGAAGCAGCTAAGTTTTATTTTGACTGTCCCTAGTGCTTTAAGTTTAACGTGGATAATAGTTACCATTCCTGAATTGGTATCAAATTGCGATTATTTTAAATTTGAAAATTTATTTTTAAAAGCTTGTATTAATTCTTGGCTATTATGAGACATTATTTGCTCTGTGAACATTTCATTTGGGGGGGGGGAGGAGAGAAGGAGTGAATATTCGGGTGGCCTGAAAGGGGAAAGGAGGATTTCCAGGGTCCCTCTCCTAGAAAATTTTGAATAATAGAAGCCTAAACATGTTTTCTTGGCATCAAATCGGTATCAATAATCGGTATCAAATTGCGAATATTTTAAATTTGAAGATTCATTTTTAAAAGCTTTTATTAATTCTTGGCTATTATGAGGCATTATTTGCTCTGTGAACGTAATTTCAACATTTCATTTTGGGGTGGGGGGAGAAGGAGTGCACATTCGGGGGGCCTGGAAGGGAAAGGAGGATTTACAGGTCTCTCTCCTAGAAAATTTGAATAATAGAAGCCTAAACATGTTTCTTGGCATCAAATCGGTATCAATAATCGGTATCAAATTGCGAATATTTAAATTTGAAGATTCATTTTTAAAAGCTTTTATTAATTCTTGGCTATTATGAGGCATAATTTGCTCTGTGAACGTAATTTCAAACATTTCATTTTGGGGTGGGGGGAGAAGGAGTGCACATTCGGGGGGCCTGGAAGGGGAAAGGAGGATTTACAGGGTCCCTCTCCTAGAAAATTTTGAATAATAGAAGCCTAAACATGTTTCTTGGCATCAAATCGGTATCAATAATCGGTATCAAATTGCGGATATTTTAAATTTGAAGATTCATTTTTAAAACCTTTTATTAATTCTTGGCTATTATGAGGCATTATTTGCTCTGTGAACGTAATTTCAACATTTCATTTTGGGGTAGGGGGAGAAGGACTGCACATTCGGGGGGCCTGGAAGGGGAAAGGAGGATTTACAGGGTCCCTCTCCTAGAAAATTTTGAATAATACAAGCCTAAACATGTTTTTAAGTTGTCTGAACACCTGTTCTGAGAAATTGTTTTATATTGGATAACAAACACAAAATGATAAAAAAAAAAAATTAAAGATGGCGTAGACCTGCCCTAAGTATTCAAAGACACATTTTTCAACCGATTACGAAGGAAATCTATTATTTAGCGAAGACGCTACCCAGTTAACGACAAAGAAATTACACAATAGCCTACATAATAGACAATACACACACATCAAGCAAACGTAAAATTAAGCTGGTAGTCCTGCTTCTGCGCCCATCCGGTGGCGGAGTACCACAAATGCCGTATTCAGGGAATGGGGTTACCCCGTTTAAACCCCCAAAATCCTGTGTCCGACTCGTAAAGACGAAATAAATGCATATAGACAAATTATTTATGCGTTTTAAAGTTTTTTTTTGTAAGCCTCCCCCTCCAACCAAAATCCTGGATACACCCTTAAGTCCCACCCAATGTGGCATGGTGCGTATACATTTTTTGTACACTTACCCTACACTATCAAATTTCAAACAGAACTAGCACTATCATAGTTTGTACCGTATCAACGTTAATTTGGTAAAAATTATTTTGAGATGCACCACTAAACCTAGTTCAATTATCAATATGTTTGAAAATTGTTCAATATGTTCAAAATGTTTGTTCAATAGTTGAATATGTTTCCGCAAAAAAAAAAAATATGTTTTCATAAAAAAAAAGAACCTGACACCATATAAACCAGTTTCTTACCAATTTGAAATTTTACGGCTACTTAATACATTACAATATTTCCCAAACTATTAGAGGGGCAACTGCCCACCCTTAACCCTCCCAATGTCGCCTATGGCCTGTTGTTTACTATCTTGCATCTATTGCTGCGGTCATGATGAAAATTGGCGAGAGGGTAGTAAAGTCACTTCTGAAACATGATTTAAGTTTAATAAATCAAAATCTACTTACCTTATAAATAAAAATTGTTTAGCATATGTGCCTGTTTTATTTCTTATTTGCTGCAGCGTAATAGTGCAGTAAAACTGTCTTATTCTGAGAGAGTAATGCTTCAAAATCTTTCTTTTAACGAAAATTGTATACATGTATCAACTAAAAAATTGAACCTTTGCAAAATACTCTTTGATAAGTTGATATGCAAGAATTTCTTTGGAGAGGGGCTCGAAAAAAGCATAATATCTGAGTACTGGATGGGGAATATAAGACTTACAGTAATTAATGGAAAAAAAAAATCAAATAGCAGAGAAAAACAAGGGTAGTGTTAGCCAGTGGAATGATATTAAACGAAAATAAGCAAATATTTCGACAAGGACCTCTGCCAAGTCGTCCTCAGTGCTAAGAAAAAATTAAAAACGCAAAAAAAAACAATCTAACAAATTTAACAATCTAACAAACAATCAATTCATTTTGATAATTAGCTGGGGAGAAGGGTTCAAAGCCCCCGTACACAGGACTGCTCCTTGTATAGCAGCAAAACAGAGCTCTTCAATTTTACCAATATTTCCGGGAAGTAAAGTTACTTTTAAAGACATGATTCTTCCCCCCCCCCCTTATTTCTAAGTTTGTTTCCCCTGAAACAGATTAATCTGATCAAACATGCCGACAACGAGAGGATTATAATTACTTACGTATCTGATAAAAAAGTTAACATGCTCCTCTTCTCTCGCCTACCCCCCCCCCCCCTCGAAGGAAATCTCAACCCCGTCAAATTTCTTGGGATGTAGAAAAAAAGAAAAAAAACATATTTACATAACAAAAGCTAACTATCTTATGCAATAAACTTATTCAGAAATTCGCCTTTCTCTCCCGCCCCTCAAGTAAAATAATGTTTGTGGTACAGTTAAATTTCTTGGGACATACAGATTTCCCAAGGAAACGTCAGAAATGAGAAAAGCTGCTTCAGAATATACCAAAATGTTGATCTAACTGTTTCTATTTGCTGTAGCACGATAGTGCAAACAAAGCATCTTCCTCTTAAAATGTTAAGACTTCAGCAGAAAATTAACACTGAACAAATTTTCCACGTTTCAAAGAAGCAAATCATAATTTATTATGTAAACCAGCAAATAATATTCACGGAATGCGTCATTAAAAAAGTGCATGGCTCATTACGTAATTTTTTCGCATACTTGGGATGTCTGACGTCATCGGCGATCTAAACGATTATTGGTTAGCCATTAGGTATCTCTTCGAGATGTACCTTTATAAAAATTCTAACTGGTTTGATGTAACTTCACTAAACCAGAAATTAACTAGCGTTAGACCATTGTGGATACATAGGAGGCTTCGACCATAAGGTAGGCTATTTGATCAGTACCCAATCTTTATCCACCCCGTATCAGAGGTAAATTTTTAGTTTGGTCTAGAAGTTGGGGCATACAGGCCCAGGGGTCTCGACCTATCCAAAGTGTGATCGTATTATTTTATGACGCAAGTTCTTTTTTCTGTTTTGACAAATCCCCCCCCCCCCGGTATTAAAGTTTGACCACCCTAAAATGATACAGATTTAGCGGTTATAGACCCCCCTTAATGGTCAAATATATACCCTGGATTTTGTATACGTAATTAATTTCCCATGTGTCACTCCTATCTTATATTTACTTTAACGGCAAACAAGTAATATCAGCTGCATCAAGTGATGAGAAAATTTATAGAGAATATAGAAGTTCAGCTATGTAGTTAATCATTAGAGGGAGGAGGGGGAAATAAATTGCTGCACTTCTAGAATTAAGATAAGTAAGTGTTCTAGAATTTTAAAAGCAGTTTTCATAATTTTATTGTGTTTCTTTCTGGTAGGGCCAACCACTAAAGTAGTACCCCTAAAATAAATTAATTCATACAAACAAATATGTTGACAATTTTTCCCCCGCACTATTCAATTATTACCCCTTTTAAAGGGATGCATTCAATTTTCTTAAATTTGTTATGATTCTTCTTATTTTTTGGCAGGTACTTAACACCATCAACCACCCCCCCCCCTCTATTGATGTCCTTTTTGCAAGAAGGCATAGGCTACTTGATAATCGGAAAACAATTTGATAAACCAATTGATAAACTAACTTTTGTCTACTTTATATCAGAAACATCATTCCCGTTTGGTTTAAACCAGTGGTTCCCAACCAATTTTGGGCCATGCCTCACCTAGTCATTTCTAAAATCCTGATGCCCCCCTCGTAATATATGAATATCGTTATTCGAAATGTTGTATATATTCACCGGAAAAAAGCTTTAAAGGCCATTAACTTGGTATCTTTTTACGGGTCGTCCTCGTCCTCTAGGCATATTTAATACTAATTAAAAAATATTGTCTGAATACAACGCCTATTCTACGACATATGATATATATATGCAATATTATCGTTCCAATACTATCATGCATCTTTTTTGCTCTTTAAATGTATATGAATGTGACGTCACTCACACGAGACACATTTATTTAAAAATTAAGTCTCTAAAGTTTAGTCAGCCGAAGGACACGTCCTGCCCATGACCCATCAAAATATTGCCATGCTCCACCGGTGGGGTCTGTACCCCACGTTGGGAGTCACGGGTTTAAGCGGTTGGGAACTAAATGGCACGAATTTTCAAAGTAAAACAGGTATATATATATACAGGAAGAGGGGATTTAGCCCTTCCAAGTTATTTTTTTATGATCCAAATGTTTTTATTTTCATTTGTAAGAGCCCCCTCCCCCCTTCCTTCTTAAATTTGACCATGATAAAACAAATTAATGCTTGCAAACGTACCGACAGTCAGAAGATTATGCTTTTTCTTTAGCATTCAATTCTTGCCCCATTTTTAGAAAAATATTCCGTTTTGTGAATTTCTGGGTATTCTATTAATGAATGTCTTATAGACCCCCCCCCTAGCAATATTCCTATTGCCAAGGTGACTATATAACCAGTGGCGTCGTTTGGGGGTGGCAAGGGGGAGCAGTTGCCCTCCCCCCAATAAATTGGAAAGAAACTATTATATAGCCCATGCCCCTTGACTCTCTGGATGTGGAACTTTTTTGCCCCTTAAATAAAAATGCTGGAGCTACGCCCCTGTATATAACTGTTCAGGAAATTTCTCCATCATGTTGTCAGATACCTGCGAAAGTTTTAATTATTTTTCTTCACTATATACTTTTCTTCACCTATACATCTCAATCATTAATTTATTAGTAAAATGTGTATTTTTGTCACGATTTCTTAATTTTTTTCAGGAGGGGGTCACTAGATAATCACGATATGAATTTTCTCTTTTTCTGCTTTGTGCAGATTTTAAATTGATTCATGAACACTGGAGGAATCAACCAAACAATCTCTTGGACTGCACTGTCACTGTATGTCTTGCACTGACTGCAATGTGCTGCCATTAAGATTAATTCATGAACACTGTAGGTACCAAGGAAATAATTTCTTAAACTGTGCTGTCACTGTTTGCACTGCACTGATCTGTGCAAGGTGTTTAAATTAATTCATGAATACCGAAGGTGCTAAGTAAATAATTTCTTAGACTGCACTGTCTTTCCATTAAGTTAGTAAAAACATAAATATTAAATTATGTTTGATAAATTAAACTAAAATTGAATTAAACTAAGGATTAAGATTGAAAAATAAGAACTCAAATATAGACTAAATACTTCCATTGTACGTCCGCAAACCTCGTACAATAGAAAAGTAAAAAGGATTACATTTTAAGAAAACATAACAGAGTAGAAAACTCAAAAACGAAAATCAGCAATACACTAACGTCCGACAGGTGGCCCACTTTCCACATCTGGTGTACATCTTGAGAAGCACTTGTTCTGCCACACGCGGTACGATTTTAACCAAACAACACATCTTTGGGTATTTGTGCATTTTATGGTACACCGCTAAGTCAAGTTTGGTTAATTCTAATGAAATATAATAAAATAGGATGAATATATAATAATTTAGAAACAAGTTTGGGCTATATATTTGCACATTAGGGGGGGGGGGTAAAGCATAGCATATATTAATTACCTAACCTAACCTAGTTACCCCCCCCCCTAGACCCCAAATAACAACAGTTTATATATTGTAAACGCAATGAAAACCATGCTTTGCATTCCATTTCTCTATTGCAAATACCCGTTTGACGGGTATCCATTAGTAGTTCCGTGTACAATATGTAGTGGTGTGTGCCATAAAGTGCACAAGAACCCATCTTTAAATGATTAATGATACAAACTGTGCCTCTCGCTCCTGTCAAAGCAAAACCCAGGTTAATTCTTTGGCCCTTAATTACTTCACTTGATGTTAAAATTTTGCGCTTATGTTCTTAAAATTGTTCTGTAGTCACTTTTAATTGCGATACATTCATAGTTAAATGTGAAAGACGGCTTGAATCTCGGCAATAATAGCCGAAATTCACATTCATTATTATCTCGTCTATCACTTTTTTGTCACTTAAGCGTCTGATCCTTAATAAATCTTTAATAGTCACACAGTTACAATTGAGCAGTTTCAAGGGGTGGCCCACTCTCAAAATTATTACACACCTTGTGGAATATGCCCTCATGTGGAAGTGTACCATGCGTGGCGTGAAAAAGTTCCACATTGTGAAAGTATGCGAACAATTGGATTTTGCCACACATGGCAGATGAAATGGCGCTCCAATGTGTAAACCAAGTGTCGGAGAGTGGGCAATCCCTCGGCCAGTTCTGTGTATAGCACAAGGTTAAATGTATAATTATACCCTATTGTGTTAGAATGAAATTGCAAAAATAAATCTTTTATATTCATCATATGTTTTGATTTATTGGTGATATGATAAAATAGGAGTTCATATACCTCTAAATTTCCCTATTTTTATCCTTGGAACCAAGTACTTAGTATAAGAACTTTGACTTATAAGACTAACTTTTGTTCGTGAGGTATAATACTCTATTTACCAGGAAATAAATAATTCCTGGTCCTGGTGACTTGGTGTCTAGCTTCTAAAGGGGAAGGCTGGCAACTGTTCATTCTAACTTGCTGGTATTCTAATAATGTTTCGTGTTTCAGAACCCGCTCACTAAGTGTGGAAGATATATTAAAATAGGAATTTTAGAAGAATTTAACTTTATCTTCTGTAGTTTGGAAACACTTTTTGCCCCTTTTGCTCATACTTATTTTTTTTTCAGTGGCCGGTAATTCCAGGAGAGAGGCAGATGTTTAAAAAGGATTTGTTTTAAAAAAAAAATTTCCCCCCCCGTAAATGTTACACTGTTTTATGTATTTTTTGAAATTCGTAGTCTTTCAAAGGGGGGGGGGGATTATGCCTTCCCTTACCGTCGAGTGTGGATACCCTTGTGAGTTTTGCAGCAGCTTTTGATTCTTGTTTTTTTCCTTTTTTGCTTTCTATTTTTACTGTTTTTTCTCGTTTTGTGTAGCACTGATTGGAGTCTATTATAATCTACTCAATTTTATTTGATTAATTTAATGTTTTTAACTTTTGTCTTCTATTGATTTAGTTCTATTGAAATTTATGTATTCCCTCTCTTCTACTGGCCTTAAACCTTTATGGATTACCACGATGTAAATTGTAAAATTAATTAATTATGAATAAATTTATCTCTGTCCCGCGCGCGCCACCTGTGACATTTTTTACTCTTATGCACCCCTTGTGACGGCATGTCTGTAAAATATAACGTTTAGTCTTAGTGCAGGCCCTATCATGGGCGTAGGGAGGGGGGCTGGGGGGGGGCAGCTGTCCCCCTAGACCTTCAAATTTACATTAGATATGGCTGAAAAAGCAGATGGTGGGAAAAGAAGTTGATAAAGGCCCTCCATCACACTATTGACTGCCCCCCCCCTAAATAATAGGCTGCCTACGCCCATGGACCCGATATTTTTAAAATGAATATGCTGAAATTACTACTACTACTAATAACTCATCGCAGCACCAAGCCGCCTGAGGCCAACACAGCTACGCACGCTCCTCCTCCACCCCAATCTATTCAAAGCCTCCCTTTTTACACCCGCCCACGAAGTTCCCATTTCCTTTAAATCTTTCTTTATGACGTCCTCCCACCCCAGACGGGGACGACCTGCTTTCCGTTTAGCCCTAGATGGTTGGCCGAAAAGAACAATCTTCGGCAATCTGTCATCCTTCATCCGCACAACATGCCCTAACCACCTCAACCTTTCTTTCATTATAGACCTAGAAAGCGGTATTGAACCACATTTTTCGTATAGCCTATTGTTTGAAATACGGTCAGTCAGCCGGGTACCCAGAACAATCCTTAAGCAATTTCTCTGGAAAACATCTAGCAAATCTTCATCCGCTTTTCGGAGCGTCCATGCTTCAGAGCCATATTTGACCACTGTCATCACTGTAGCTTCTAATATTCTAATCTTGGTTTGCAGACTTATCTTCCTATTCTTCCAGACTTTTTATAACTGTGAAAAAACACCCTGAGCCTTGGCTATTCTATTTTTAACATCTTCACTGCTCCCACCATCTTAACTAATAATACTACCAAGGTAAGTGAAGCTGCCCACCTGATCAATCTTTTCATTACCCAACGTCACCTTTTCATCTTCACTTATTCCTAGCCTTAGTGACTTAGTCTTCCTAACATTAATTTTCAAACCAATACTAGCACCCTGAACTCGCAAAACCTCTAAAACTTCATTCATTTTGCTCACACTTTCATCTAGGATGCTTAAATCATCAGCATAATCCAAGTCCAGGAGACTTTTTCCTCCCCATTTGATTCCGTGGTCTCCCATTGCCTTTCCTGTGCTCCTTAAAACAAAGTCCATCAAAATAATCCATATAAAGGGGGATAGAACACAACCCTGCTTAACTCCTGATTTAATACAAAACCAGCTGCTAACCTCATTTCCTACCTTAACCGCAGCAGTGTTATCCTCGTACATAGCACTAATCACTTTAATGTATTTGTCTGGTATACCATACAAGGATAAAACCTTTACTAAAGCTCCTCTATCAACAGAATCGAACGCTTGCTCATAATCTATAAAACTGAGGACCAAAGGTGTTTGAAAACTTAGGCACTTCTCAATTATTAGCCTAAGAGTGAAAATTTGGTCAACACATCCTCTACCTTTTCTAAACCCGACCTGCTCTTCTCTTAAAACCTTGTCTACGGCATCTCTCAGTCTAAAAAGTATCATATTACTAAGCAATTTGCTACCTACAGAGACCAGACTAATGCCTCGATAATTACCACACTCACTTTTATCACCTTTCTTATAAAGTGGCTTAATTAAGGTTTTCCTAAAATCGTTAGGTACTTCCCCTTTTTCAAAAATTATATTCATAATCTTCAATAAATTATTTCTAACCTCAGAGCCACCATATTTAAGAAACTCATTTACTACCCTATCAGCACCTGGAGCCTTATTATTCTTTAATCCTTTTAGTACTGTTGCTAATTCCTCCTCACAAAACAAATCTTCCTTCACATCCAAGGTATCACAAACTTTTTCATTTTCCTCTATATTTTTTCCTGCAACTCTATCTCGGTTAAGCAAGTTCTCAAAATGTTCGGCCCATCTCGCTTTAGGTTTTTCCTTATCACTAATTGCCACCCCATTCCTATCTTTAACTGGGACAAGTCCGGATTGACTACTACCTCTCAATTTGTTAACATGCCAGTACAATATTTTACTATTATGCCGTCTAGCTCCATCTTCTAAATCCTCGGCAATTTTATCCGTGGCCTCCACTTCACACCTCCTTAGTTCATATTTCAATGCTTTCTCCACTTCTTTACATTTCTTTTGTTTTCATGCGATCTATCACTCAGATAATTCTTGTACAAGTCCTTTCTCCTTTCTATTAAACATAGAGCTTTTTCACTAATATTGTTAGCTGCAGTTCTAGCTTTCTTCCCTAATACACCTTCAGCAACTTCACAAATTATTTTTCTAAAATTATTCCAACCATCTTCCACATTATCAAATTTTAAACTCTCAAGTTTAGTATTCAACTGTTCCTGGAAAGTTTCTCTCAGATTCTCATCCTGGAGTCTACTAACATCATAACGTCCCGGGAGGTAATTACCCTTCCGATATTTCAGCTTTAAATTAACCCTTGACACTACTAGATGGTGATCTTTACTTTTAACATCAATAACAGCACTCCTATATACCCTAGTATCTTGTATTGATCCTGCCAGTCTTCGGTTTACTATAACATAATCAATAAGGTTTGCTGTCTTACCATCACGTGAATACCATGTTAGCTTATGAGCCATTTTATGACCAAACACCGTATTGGTTATAACTAGATTGTTATACCTACAAAATTGCAAAAGTCTGTATCCATTACTGTTTTCTTTTCCTACACCAAATTTACCTAAGCTGGGATACCATCTATCCTTATTTCTACCAACCTGGGCGTTAAAATCTCCCAGTAATAACATCATATTTCTACCTGGGACCTTGTCTATTTGCTCCTGTAACTGTAAGTAAAATTCATCTGAGTCACTAGTATCTCCGTCAGTCGGTTCTACAGGGGCGTATACTACTATAACTGATACCCTGAACTTTCTAGTCATAAAATGAGCAATTAGTATTCTATTATTAATACATTCCCAGCCTAAACAAAACTTAGCAGCTTCCTTATTCATCATGAGCCCTACTCCCTGTCTATGTACCCCATCCTTCCTGCCTGAGTAAACAAATTCTATATCACCTAATTTCATGCTTCCTACCCCTGGGATATGAGTTTCTGAAACTCCTAATAAATCCAGTTCGAATCGTCTGAATTCGTCAGTCAAAATGTCGATACGATAGTCATTTTTTAATGTCGTAGCATTCCAAGTTCCAATTTTCATGTTCTTTAAATCATTGAAATTATTTTCGCCTAAGGAAAAGCAATGATCCCGGATACCAGTGCAGGACGGGGATCACATATCTTCTCAAGTCTACACCGAAGTGCTTAAGCCGGCTTAGAACCGGATAGCAAGAAGTCCCTGGGACCTCCATGAATGGAGGCTTTGTGCAATCCTGGGCCCATCTTGGTCACAACATGGTTTTCAGCACTTGGCGATGCTCTTCTATCAACAAGAGTCGAAATCCTGCACAGACAATCTCAAGCCTATTACCTCCGACTCATTATATATTCATGCCTACAAATATTATGCTACTACGGGGAGGCAACCCGTAATAGATAAATTAGCTAGGAAGAGGTTTTTCAGCCCAAAGACGCCCATCAAAACATACCAATCCCAGAAGAATTGTCCATTAGTCAGAATCCCGTGCGAATGCTGTGTCGTTTACTAGGCTATAATTTCCTCGAGGGGCGCCACTCCTCAAGTGGGAATAGAGTTGATCGCAAGGTCCCCAGTCCTGCAGGTACCCCGAAAAGGTCGAGGCAGCCCTTTGCAGAGGTCGTTGTCCATAGATCTGGATCTTACGCCCTGCCACAGTTGTCCTCCTGTAGAGGATCCTCCCGCGATGGTGTTCTGCATCACCATGCAATTTAACCCATTACTGGGAGAAGGTTTGCAACTCATGGAACTTGTGGACAAACCAATGGGCCCTTTTGAGTGTACATTTGAGGGGCCTTCTTCCTCCTCCGCCTGTATTTATGACCCCGGGCGAGGGTGCCCCAGATTCTATTATGGACCCCCAGGGACAAGGTCCCCCCTTGGTCCGTGCCTCCTATGGAGGTACCCTACATATCTGTAGAGCGTTCCCCTATCACCACCTGGGGACACGCTGAATGGCCTGGGGGAGGCCAGATAAACGGATCACTTGTTTTGCAAAGGCCATAACTGCTGAAATTAAACATATGCTGAAATTAAACAAAGAAAAACTAAATAAAGTAAAAAGTAAAATAAATATGACAATCAAAAAGGGGGGGGGGCTGAAGCAGAATGCTTCTCTGAAATCGGAAGTAAACAAAGTACGCCAAACAAATCTCTTTTAGGAGGGGGTGACATTTTAGGGAGAATTCAAATACCTAGATAAAAGGCAAATTACAAGAGAAACTGAAATAGCATTTTTTTTTTTCATACTTTACAATTTGTGCTTTTTTACTATTTAACTTTCAAACTCTAGGTGACTTTGCATCCCCTGTCACTCAGTAGATTCAGTGCGTAGTCAGGATGTTGGGAATTTCGTTAATAGATTCTATATTTTGACAAAGGCGGTCTTAGAGTATTTAAAAAGGACTCCATTTAAATTTCTCTGAAAAATTTGTTTGGAGCTGGACTCTTGCCTTACTGACAAACATAGACTTTCGACATTCAGACCTTGTCAGATCTAGGATTGACTTGACGGTCAACTAGGTTACAACCAACTACCGTAGTTCAGAATATAATTGAGAGGATTTTGTTTATACGGAATTATATACGGATAGGATTTTGTTTAGGATTTGTTGTACGCGTCCCTAAAACTATCCCCTAAATCTGCTTCTTGTGCTGATATTTGCAATGTCAGAATGAGGGAGGTTTGGGTCTCTGGGTCCAGCTTTAGGTCCTACAAATTTACAGAAAAAATTTTGCAGATAAAAAACCCTTCGAAGACCATCAAAGACCATTATGGCAAGTATGTACTTACCTCTATTTGCCTTAGCATGCTTCTCTGATCATTTAAAAATAATCTCAGAATATCCCGTAAAAAGTAATACGAAGAACAGATAAACTACTAAGCTGGCGGTGGGGGCAGATCTGAACAGATAAACGACTAAGCTGGCGGTGGGGGCAGATCTGAAGGTCCTGCAGTTTTTTGCATCATCTACGAGTGATATTCAAAACATATGCTGTAGATGAAAAAAGGTACAGATAATATTGTTGTTGACGCGGCTGCTTATGCTTTGTATTTAAAAATTAAAAATTTTTGCGCATAATTTCATGCAAGATTTGACAAAAATCTGTCTGTTTTATTATAGTACAAAAACAACAAAAATTAGGCGAATGTTATCGACACTGCTGCTTATGCCATGGTATTCAAAATTTTAAAATTGAACTTTTTTCCGCACAATTTTATGCAAGTGTTGCCAAAAAAAAATTCTTCAAATTTGTTTGTTTTAATATAGTGCAGAAAAACAAAAACAAAAACATTAGTCGAATGTTATTTGTAATTAAGGTTTTAAAAAATTCATTTATTTTGTCTCGTCGGTTGATGACTCAGTTTAATCGACCAAGAGTAGTCAACCCTGAGAAGCCCATATTTGGTCTTATGGTACAACACCCAAACAGGTCCGGCTTTTTTTGTAGATAACTTTTTCAAATTACTTCGGCAATTCGTTTTCCTATTTTTGGCAAAGGTAATATTACAGAATTCAAAACTTTGATGGTTTAAAATGGCCACAATGCATATCAAGATTACAAATAAAAAAAACTAAACACTCTTTAGATGATTTAAAATCATTTTAAATGATTAAATTATTAAAATGATTAAAAATGATAAAAAACAAAATTATTTTAAATGATTAAAAAAACAATCAATAAGTAAAACCTATGGAAACCTGTAGATTAATTGAAAGACATTATTTTGAAAGCTAGTACTACTTAGTGGATCATTCGAAATATACCTAAAATTAATTTTTAAAATATAAAAAAAATTATTTACAATATTAAATAATTTTCAATAAATAAATTCAAAATTAAATTAAATCAAACAAAATAAAATATTTTTAAAATTTATTTTCGTAAAAGTTGAAATTTAACGTTCATCCTTTAGCTTCATTGGGGGAGGATGGAGATGATAAATTTTCTGTTGAAACAAGGGTATTATTAGTGATGAAAGAGAAGAACAGAGAGATAAAGGAATGAAAGAGAGAGAACAGAGACATGAAGAAATGAAACCGAATGGCGGCACAGGGCAGTAATAAGATATGAATAATCAGGAAACTAAAATCTCTGATCCTAACATTTTGTTTAAAAACTTAAATATTATATGATACGGAAAACTTACTGCTTCATTTTGTTTTTCAGGCTATGAAAAGGATAAGTTTAACATTTACTCTTGTGACGGTTTTTGTTGGTTCAACTATTGCACAATTTGGTGAGTCTATAATATCTAGGCTATAATTTGGCTTTTAGTAAGGATTGAATTTGCGTCTGGACATTTTCCAATTAATTTGGCCCAGTGGGATCAATTGGGCGGGACCAATTGTGTAGGAGAATACAAGGTGATATTTGTCCTCCCCTAGATTCCCCCTCCCCCTTTTTGGGGGTGTTTTCATTGAAATGCACTTTTCTGTTATTTTATTGATAAAAATGAAAAATGACAAATTTGGCTCCCCCCTAGTTTCTAGAGATACATTTCCTCCCATCTCCATCTTCAACTAAATTTTCATAAGTTGACGCCACTGCTCTGATCAAAGTTGTCAACGCTGAATTACCACACCAAAAGCCCAGTCATTGCATTGTAGCTGCAGCTTACAATTTAGAAGCCAGATTAAAGGATCAAATTCTGATTATTTTTGTTAGTTTCTTAGAAAAAGCTATATAAAAGAGGTTAATATATAAAAAATTGGAAAGCAATGGAAAAATATAACAGTCATAAGATTCCGCTGAGACGCCTTAGGTCTGGAGGCTCTCTCGTGCAAATGGAGATTATGTTTAAACATAACCTGCAATATTATGATAACTAAGATCTCCCTGCCAAGCAGAGGTGTAATTTGCTATGGGACAGGCAGTAAACTACCCCTGGGCCCCAGTCCCTTTCCCCACCTGAAATATAGCGTCTTCAAAAATCTTGTCGAAGCTAAGATAGGCTTACATAATTCAAGTGTCCACAGTTTTCTTTAATATACTTTTGACTTTATGGTACTATATGGCTCAATTTTCATTTTTCACTTGGTCATTTTGGCTTGACTTGGGAAAAATCGGCACCAACTTTGCCCCCACCCCCACGATTTTGACGGAATTCCGCCCCTGCTGCCAACCATCCTTATAATGTCATAAATGCTACGATAATAGATCGACATTGTCAAAACTTGACAAAAAAATCTAAAAGAGAAAAAATTTGAATAAATAAAAGAAAAATATCTAAGGATGAGACAGTAAAATTTGTTTTAGAAGAAATAACATCCTCATAAGTTGAAGTATTTTTGGTTAAAAAGTCAAATTCTCGAAATTCCTCTCCTACTCCTGAAAAAAAAACTTTACGAAGTGTCCTGGTGGAGTTTAAAACCATAATTTGATCCACCTGAGCTCAAAATAGGGGGCGAAGCTAACATATTAATTTTTTTATAATATCAAGGACATCAAAGTAGAAACATTTTTTTGTTCCCTGAACCCATCCTAAGACGATTTATAACCAAAATGGAATTTTGGTTATAAATTTTCTAGGAATTTTTCGGAAGTTTTCTAGGAATTTTTCGCTACTTGTTTGTTAAAGCGAACACACCCAAGAAGTGAATTTAGTCTAATCCTAATAAAATATACCAAACATGATGATAAAACAATGATAATAAAACTAATATAAAAATATATAAATAATATATAGATATATAATATATAGATAATAAAAATAATATAAAAACATGATGATAATATAAACTTATTTAACTTATAAACTTATTAACTTATTTAACTTAAAACTAATATATAAGATAATATAAAAATAATATAAAAACATGATGATAATATAAACTTATTTAACTTATAAACTTATTAGAAAATTTATAAAAATATGAAACTTATAAACTTTAGAACAATATTATGGAAACTACGACAAATAATTATGGAAAGTAGGCTGCGCAGAACGCATTATATTAAATACCTAACTTAACCTAACCCCTAACACCTTCTAAATATTGAATATTTAATTAAAATATACCTAAATCGTAGTTTTCTCACTCAAAATAAGCAAATCATAACTGAGTCCAGAGAAGCATACCGGTTTTTGTCAGAACTTGGACAGCGTAGTTTTTGAGTGTGTTCTGTTTAACAGACAATTGTCAACTTTTCTTTTTCGTATTTTAAAAATTATGAAGTTGCTAGGGTATTATCAAAATTTCGTCAGCGTTGCCACATTGAGCCGTGAAAATAAGAAAATTGAACTAATTCGTTAATTTGACAACACGTATCTTCCTTAGAAATTCAAATGTTGATTCCAAAAGACAACTTCATCTTCATAAGGAAAGCTGCAACTTCTTAAGTTGTTGGTGCAATGGAATTTTGGCATAGTTTTTCTGATTTTGCCCTTTTTTAGTTTTGTGCTTCCTACTACTCTAAACTATATAAATGTATATGGAGGTATTTTTTATTCAAAATTGAATTCCCGATATTTAGTAGTTTTTAAGACATATAGTGGGTGTGTATATTTGTACTTAAACAACTAAAATAGCCAGATTTCATTATCACTGTCCTTGGTACTATTTTTATTTTTTTTATTTTTTTTTGGCTCAGAATTCCTATTTAAAATTTCGTATAACAAATCAGAATAGCATATTTACTAAGACAATAGCAGCGATGGAAATACAGAACCAATGTGTATCAAATTTATCAGCAAGTATTAAACAAAACAGGATTCAAAGTCATGGTTGCCAGGTGTTTTGGAATGTATTAGTCTAAATTGACATATTTGTTTTTCTTTTCAAGTGACCTAATTTAATATAATATTGGGATAATATAAACCTTATGACCCAAATACGAGTTTTGCAGCCCAATCAGTGGGCTACCTGATAAGACTGTAGAAGTTTCTCCCAAAACTTAGAAAATAGAACAAGTTCTAATTTTGTGACTACTGCCTAAAACTGAAAAATTCAACGCTCTAGCATTACCATTAGAATAATAACCGGCAGTGCCTACACAAGAAGAATGGTCTCACCAATCGAAATGATCGCACCCTAAGTTTAAGAAATGTTGCTAATATCCATGGTGAATTTAAATTGGCTGTCAATAACCGAGCTGACCTTGACATTGACACAAAACCCTAATTCGGGCAACGTATAATGAGTAATCGTCTCGTTACTGCTAGAATACTCTGCTGCAGCGTCATCACTTGAAGTTGGTCCTCTAACAATTAATTTTAAACGTTTTTATCTTCGCTCATGCTGATTACCGTGGCGTTGGTTATTGAAAGCGTTGGGGGGGGGGGGGGGAGATTGACTTTTCTTGGTAAAAAAAAAACAACAGAGATACAACAAAAAACTCGAAAAAATAATGCAGGAGGATAATTTTTTAGTTTTGTCGGTTTTCCGTTAGTGAAAATACAAAAAAAAATATTTTTGAAAATATACGAAGGGTGGCAAATGACATTCTGGTTATTTCTAAATTTGAATTTAAAATGATAACTAAGGTTGAGTTTCCAGCAGAACACTGTCAATTTTAAGATTCTTAAATTAGGTTAGTTAATGGTTATCAACCGGTACAAATGCATGTTGTTTTTTTTAGTGTGGGGGTCTCATACCATAGATCAAATTTATCAAAATGTCAAAACACCAGTGAATTACATGATTAAAAAACAAACAGCAACAAGAAAGGATGAACGTAGAACCTGTAGATTAATTGAATTACAGTTTGAAAGCTAGTATTAGTCAGTAGATCATTGAAAGCTTAGTAGATCATTCGAAATATACCTAAAATTTGTTTTTAAAATAGTTTCCAAGTTCATAAAAATTGAAATTGACATTCACCCCTTAGCTTCGCTGGATTAGGGGGAGGGACTAAAAAATTGCAAAGGAGGGAGAGTATAAAACTTCTTTTAAAATATGGGCACTATTAGTGACGAAAGAGAAGAACAGAGAGACATTTTTCTGTGATGACAAATGCGCCATTGCACAAGAGGAGGAATTAGTCCTAAACAAAATAGGAAAATATTGGCTTTTGAAATACGCTTTTCACCGGTCTTAGCACTAGCACCAACACCATCCAAAATATACTGGCAAGACAGCTAGAAAGTGTAAATAGTTTTAGATTTGGATTTAATTCATTCTTTTTGAAAGTTTTATCTTTATGTTGACTTTCTGGTGGGCTTAGTCCCCCCCCGCTGGTTCCGTTACTAGTCCGTTACTAGTTCCGTTACTAGAAAAAAAAACAGTTTTTGACACAGGTAGGCAGAGCCAAGCCATTTAAGAGAAGCCTTCTCGACGGATGAGCAGGAGATTATTTTTTCCTGTGAAGGAATTAAGAAATCCTAATCCGTACTCAACCTTTAGGGTATTCCCCTATTTATGCCTCAATTTGAGTATTTTTGAGTAAGTAAGAGAAATAGTAGCTGAATTAAAGGGTGAAATGAATCACCGTCTCTCGCTTCAACTACAAAACGATAATATTTGAGCAGGTATATGATGAGAAACAAGTGTTTTCAAAGTTCTGATACCTGGATTTTTCTACGTTCTAATGTTTTACTGACAGTGTCTGGGGTGAGCCAGGGTGTCAAGTACCAGACTTTCGTAGTTTTTGAAAACTTTTTTTACAGCATTGCGCTCTTTCCCTCTACGGATGGGAATTGCACTCTTTTTACCAATTTTTAGCTAAACTCCCTCTGTTTTGCACTCTTTTACAAAATGATGATAGAAAAAGCTCTAACGAAACAAAAAACTTGAAATTAAATTATTTGAGTGCAAAAGATATAACTGCTAGCCGGTAAGCTCTCTGTTATCTCTGTCGGTGCCTTCCGTCTTCCAGCGTTTCCATCCATTTAAGAAGAAGTAGATGATATTAAAGTCAAATTAAAGACCAGTGGAAACGGGGAAAGTGGAAATTCCAATTTAATAAAACAAGTCAAAAGCTATTTGGTGTAACCATTCTTCTTGGAAATGGAAAAGTAAGTATTGACCATGCAGTAAGGTGATAGAGAAGCAACAACAAAAAAAAAACTTTTAAAAGTCTCAAACCGATAAAATTCGGCAAAGACTTTAGGTCTATGCACGATTTTAAAGTGCAAATGGCCCATCTTTGCTTGTGATAGCCATTTCTTCTGAAAAATAATCTTACCTTACCGGCTAGGGGTCCAAGGGCCGAATAGACCTGACTGTTTGAAACGGGGTAAGTCCTGTGACGTCAATGGAGTGCAGAAAGGTGTTCATAGAGTCTTGACAAGTGTGTTCCCTTTAAAAGAACTTGTGACTGCGTTGTGCAGGTGCGAGGGGTTAAGAGCTCCCTTATAGCGTAGGTGTATCCAAGCTATCAAAGAAAGTAAACAGATTTTTTTTGGCGAATAGTATCAAGTTTTCTTTTTCAGGTCAACTAGAGGAGGTATGAAACTAAACAAACACTACTATTTGTGTCCAAATTTTGAAAAGGGTTTATGTTGTTAAAAATTGCTGATTTTTTTTTTCTCCAGCATACAAATAGCAGGCCAAACTACAAAAGTCTTAAAAAACACAAAAAGATTTAAAGAATTATTTTCTTTTTCCCTGAAAAGACTAAGTCAATATAAAACGAACAGAAATTAATTTAAAAAAACTTTTTCCACAAAATAAGTTTTTCAAAGAAAAGTAAAGAACCCCATTAAACCAAAAATGAGCAAAAATAAAATCAAATAATCTAAGCCTGAAACTACCACAAATCAGCATCGATAAATAAATGAAACCCAAAACGAACAGAAATTACAATAAATAACCGAATCAAAATCAAAACGAGCAGAAATTAACATGAGTAGGGCTCAAAACCCCTGTGCCGTCCCAAAGCCAGAACATAATTTGCACTTTACTGAAAAAAAAATACAAATGAATGTGCATTATCAGTTTAATATACATATACTGATATTTAGTAATCAAAATGTTAATATTATTTGATTTATTAAAGTTATAAAAGTAAAAACATTCACATTTTTCAGTAAAGGGCGAATAATGTTCTGGCCTTGGGATGGTATAGGGGTTTTGAGCCCTACTCATATTAATTTCTGCCCATTTTATGAATTTGTCTCGGTTATTTATTGTAATTTCTGTTCGTTTTGGGTTTCATTTATTTATCGATGCTGATTTGTGGTAGTTTCACGCTTGGTAAATTATTTGATTTTATTTTTGCTCATTTTTGGTTTAATGGGGTTTTTTACTTTTCTTTGAAAAACTTATTTTGTGGAAAAAAGTTTTTTTAATTAATAATAAATAGTACATTGTGCCAACATCGGTCTTTACTTAGGCAGCGCGATTGTGCTGCCCATGAGACCTCCGTACGACTGTATTTAGATGACGGTCAAGAACAGGGGTCTCATCAAAGGAACCAGGGGAATAAGATTTATTACTGTTTGTCTGATGTTTCAGTTTAGGTTTGACCCACGACAATTATTAAGAGATAAAGCAAATATATAAGAAATAGACACCATTTGAGTGGGTTTTTTCAAAGCTAAAGTTTACCATTAAGAATGCCAGTTGTGGCACGGGGATTATAAACGCTCAAAAGAAAACGAGATTCTATTTGAAGACGAAAGAGGAGTATCATGGTTATTGGTTTCAATGGAAAGCCAGAAAGATACAAAAGGTTATGCAAAGTAAAAGGTAAAATAGTAAGTAAACAAATAAATATTGCTCTTTTTATGTCCAGAAAAGGGATTTTAGATCACAGTTTCCGTTTTTTGTTGAAATTCCGTTCTTCGGTATAAATTCTCTTTCTTCTTGAAGCGGTTGACGGCCTTTGAAAACATAGTGCGTTACGTCTTAGCTCAAGATGCCCAACTCATCTTATTGGTGTATAAACTGTATAGCCTATCATTATTGACCACCGATTTCTTGGTGATCTTCGGTAAAATTTTGGTGATTGCTGGTGATTTTCTGGTGAAATGTTGATGACTTTTTCGGTTGTGGTTCCAACCCCGCCCCTATACTCCTCTTTGTGGTAATTTCTGTTCGTTTCAGGTCTAATTTATTCATTGATATTGATTTATTTTCATTTTAAGATTGAATTATTGTGTGATATTATTAAGAAGATGAGATAATGCTCGAGAAGAAGAAAGACGAGGATATTTCCAGCCAGTGAAAAGGAAAAAAAAAACAGTGCAAATTTTTTGTCCGAGACCTCCGCTCAACCAACAACCTCAGTTCAAAAAATGAAAAATAAAAACAGACCGTAAAAACAACCACTAAATTAAATAGACCACTACTAAAATAAATAGTAAAAAATAATTTAAAATTAATTTAAATAAGTATTTTAAAAATAAATAGTAAACAACCACTAAAATAAATAGTAACGGTGAAAATGCTACTGAATAAAACAACGCTACTGAATGGCAATTCAAGAAACTAAATCTTGGTTCATCTTATTTAATACCTTTTTAAAAGCTAATCGCTTACCAGGTCATGTGTTATCTGATATTTTATTAGGTTGCAAAATATAATAATGTTAAAGAAAAAAAAATTTGAATTAAGAAGTTCTTTATAAACAGGGTTCAAAAAGTTTATCTGGCATCTCTATGAACGACTATTTCTTGATATATATGTTTCTTAATTTCGACTGCCTCTGAAAACTTGCAAGAGACCTTTGACAGAAGCCATAATTGAGGTGTTTTTAGACAAAATGAAGTGGTGTGGGTTCTCGTACACGTGTTGGGCCAAGAATTTTTATTCCGCCTTGGCTCAACATGTGTATGACAACCCACGCTACTTCATTTTGTTTAAAAATACTTCCATTTTTGCCTATGTTGTAAAACGCAAAATAAAATACGAAATAAAAATAGGCCGCCGTGGAATTACTGTAACCACATGGTATTTCGTATTGAGGACCGTTGCTTCTGATTGAAGCATCCTTGGTTCTGGAACTTTAATTGAGGTGTTTTTGTGGTCTGAAATTTTAAGCCGACCAGCGTAGAAAAATAATATTTTTCACTAAGAATCAATACAAACACATTTTGCTTCAAAAAATTAACAACCTTGGTCAGCCTCTTTTGGACTCCCAAAGTCAAAATATAAATTTTACTTCATTCCACAGTCAAATATTTCCTCAAAGTTTCTGCTGGGTCTCTTAAGAAGTTAATTTATACCGTTAACGGCAGCTAAGATATTGCATATACGCCATTTTGACAACCTGGAGGTATATTGTATTTTTTAAACTTAGTTCAACATCTCCTCAACAGTCCCTAAACGTTTTAAATTAACACCCTTAACCATTTCTGAGATTAATTCATATGAACAATTTTGACAAACTGGACATGTACAGTCTCTTTTGATTTAGTTCAACATCCCCTAAAAATTTCAACTTAATACCCTTGATCGTTTCTAATATATTGCAGATACGCCCTTCTGACAACCTTAAGACATATCGCCCAGAATCTTCCCTAAAAGTTTCAGCATAATTACTTATGCTGTTCCTGAGATATTGCAGATCAGCCTTTTTGACAACCTGGATTCACATAATTTTTTTTAATTAATTTAACACATCCCCCTTAGCCTTCCCTGAAAGTTTCAGATTAATACCCTTAGCTGTCCCTGAGATATTGCAGATACGCCCTTTTGACAAAACGGATTAACACAGTGTCTTTTCATTTAGTTTAACTTTCAGATCCTTGTAACCCAAATCCCTGTGGACCCAATACAGAATGTTCAGCAGAGTCAGCTGGTGTGGCCAAATGTAGATGCAAGCCAGGATTTTTTCCTAAGCCAGATACAATTACAGGATGTGGTCCACAATGCGAGTCGTAAGTTAAAATCTTCCTCCTTAATGTAACTGTTCGTTGTTTAATGTAAACGAACAAATGTATTAAATATACAAAAAAGCATTAGAATACTTCTAAACATGTCTACTGCTTCTTTTTATTTGTATAGCACAAAAGAAAACATATCTTGCGCAATTGGTTTTTATTTACGTGGCCTTTTCAGACTACATTTTGGCTTTAAATTTTAAAGCGTTATTCTAAATATCATTGTTTTTCCTTCTGGATCATTTCAAAAAAATCTTAATTCTTGACCTAAACGAGGTTTTGGGTTATTTGTAACCAGTCGAAGGGTCATCCACTCTTCACCACTTGGTGTACATTTTGAGAGCACCACTTATTTTACCATGAGTGGCAAAACTGCACCTCACTGTACCTTTTCTTGCCACGCAGAAAATACTTTACACTACATATGGTACACTTTTGCTACACGTGGCGTGCACTTCCTGATGTATTTTGAAAGTATGCTTCCCCTCGTAACCCACCCTATTAAATAGAATACGTTGAACTGATAGGGGAAAATCCCCTTTCCTATATCTTATTTCGTTCTTAAAATAATGAGTACTTTTTTTCCAAAATTCAATTTCCTTTTTTCCTATATCTACTTTTGCATCTACTACTAAATATTTTTTCCCTAAACCTAATTTTCTAAACTGTCATATCTACTTTTCTTAGATGTTGAATTATGAGCTTTGGTCATCAAACTCTATTTATCTTATCTTGGAGGCTATAGAAAAAAAATATTTTATTCTACAAACAACAGTTCGTCACTAAAAATAAAAATAAAATTGTATTTTCAATTCATTTTCTCTTCCGTTTAAAATTCAAAGTGTAGAAAATATCAATTTTTGAGTTGGCTCAATCTATGTAGCATTAGGACTGCCACTTTGGAGAGTTTTACCCAAAATATTGGCATTTTATACATATTATATATATTATATAAACAAGTTTATATATTAAATATTGTTTTCTAAAAATATATTTAGCACATATACTATTATCTATCGTCTCAGATTTTTTTTTTTTTTTATAAACATATCTTTCTCAAGGGTATCGTGAGATATTGTCAAATTTTCAATGGCAGTCTCCTGTGCCATATGCGTTATTTCGGAAAAAATCTGAGTAATTTACGACCCTGATGAACTTTCATAGTGAGTTTTAAAAAAAATAGGTACCTTTGTGGTCTCTTGTTTTTTTTTTCTTTTGTGTGTGTGTGTCAGTGTTAACCAGGTTCAATTACGTTCTGCTATGAATCGTCCAACTCTGTGTATTCTGGAATTATTTTCAATTTCAAAGACCCATACTGTGAGGTCATATTTTAGTTCTCCATATTTGTGCAGTGTGGCTTGAAACTCAGTGCTTTCAAATATTAAAGTACCGTACCAAAAACATCAAAATAAACGTTTTTGCCCCCGAAACTATCTTAGGTTCTCTCATACTTGAAAACTGCGATTTTATAAAATTTTGCTTCGGTTGCTTTACAGTTTTTGTGTTTCTTAGGCGGCATCACAATTTCGTCAGCGTTGCCAAGTTGAAGCGGAAGATAAATAATTTCAACTAAATAGTTAAATTTGACAGCGCTCTTATTGGTAAAAATTGAACATTAGTAATATGTTGATTCTCAAAGACAACTAAACTTTCAAAGTAAACCTACAGCCTTATAGGCTGTTTGGCATCATCTGATTTTAGCTTATTTTTTGCCGATTTTCACCCGTGTTTCTTTTCTTAATTTTGGTACCCGCTAATGCTAAAACAGCATAACCGTTTTTGAAGATTTTTTTTTATTAAAAATGGATTTGGCGATTTTTCATTATTTTTTAAAGATGCATATGCTTGTGCAAGTTTCAACAAATTTCAAACAAATTCCGATTCAAACAATAAGATTTTATTTTCACTGTCATTGATACTTTAAGGATTGCCACTCACTCGTGGTCTTCAAAAGATCAATGAAAGATTACTTTAAATTTGTTGTTGTTGTTGTTACTGTTTTTTTCCACTGGTTCAGTCTTGTGCATTATTTTGTTAAATTTGTTTAATCCTTTTTTTCTTTTTTTTCGTCTCCAGTCTCTAGGGTATTAAAAATAAGTTAGTAATTGATCAGTTGTTATTTTGTTTCCTGAGTAACTTTTTGTGTGACTTTTATTTGTGTTTCTGTGTGACTTTTGTGTTTCATTTGTGACTTACGCTGCAAGTGGGTGCACCAATTCACGAAAAAGAAGGGGGAGGCAGGGATTTTTTTTTGAAATGCTTAAAAAGGAATTTATCAAAATTTAAAGGGGGGGATCTTTTTGATTTTACAAAAATTAAAAATACCCAAAATAGTTATCAAATTGTCAAAATAGGTCAAAATAGCTATTTTTTATGATTTGAAGCAAAGAAATACTGATTATTCCCTTGTGGTAAAAAAAAACCTTTTTTAATGAAGAAAATATTTCATTAACATAAATTATGACTTTACATGACCTTGATAAAACGCTAGATTTAATCGACTTGATTCTTCTTTTTTTTTATCGTTGCGTTATATGGCTACTTCGTTATGGCCAAGAATGTCAACCCTTTCCTGCCTTGAGATGAAAATCAGCTTTTTTTCAGGACCCGTTATGTTATACCTCAAGAAGATAAATAAAACTTGTTTGAAAACCAATTCCACCTTTTAACTTGAAGGTGATTGACCCCAGTGTATGTTTTCCAAAAGCTATTATATTAAGACCGTAAAAATGATCTTTAGCATGCTATGAATAGTTTAATGATTATCATATTTCGGCATGTTTAGTTTCATAAAAACTTTCACATTCAAAGTTTGGAAAACTTGTGCTTTTTCTGCTAGACTGTTTGAAAGGAATGGCTTTCGACAGTGGCAAAAGGTGTTATGTGTTTTTTCAAAGGGGTATTTATAACCCACCTGCCACCAGATTAAACAAAATACTCTCGACCGATTGATTTGATTTAATTGTATCTCCAAAAATAAGCAATAATTTTATTGCCTTACGAAAATGCATCGCATATGTTAAACATTAAAGTATACTTTGACCATGTAATTATGGGATATTTTTCTGTTTTCTAATGTCTCATCATATTTTTTTTCTTTTTTTTTTGTCTATATTTAACGCCCTTAAACAGTGTTGAAGTGTTTTTGTCAAAGAAGCCAATAAGCGTTCCCCTGACTGGGCGGAGAGAAAAACAAGGGGGGAGGGGGCAAATAAAACTTGGACGAGTGTAATCAAATCCGACCTGGAACCGGTCGGTGGATTCAGAAGGTAGGGTGAAATGGGAAAGAAACTGGCTTGAAGCGCTGGCATTTGAACCATTGGACAAAGCCCTGCCATTGATCAATGAACTATTGACCATAACCTTGGCCTGGCATTGACTTTTAACCACTGACGAGAGACAGGTATTCTGGGCTACGAGACTAATGGGTGTGAGGGGGAGCTAACACTTGTGCTGTTCTTCAATTGACCTTACAAACCCCAAAACCCAAAATTTTTCGATTGCTCTGACGATTTTTCATATTTTTGATAATATTCCCTTATTTTTGTAGTTTTTGGAATGCGCTTCCCCTCCCTGAAATAGGTCCATGGGTAAATGATCTTGCTTAATATAACTGAACGAAAATCAAATATTTTTAGGCACATTTTGCTTTTGAATTAAACAAATAGCCTGACATTGGATGATGGATACATAAAAATTACAGCAAACACAATAATTACAAATACTAATAAAATAGACATAATAACATGACAAAATGATGATTCACTATCACTGATTACAATAAAATTATAAAGATTATAATATGCTTCATATAGGTTACCTTGTTTCGATTTCAAAGCAATTAGAGGTTCAAATTTTTTTTTCAATATATGTTCTGTTTATATTTTTAAGGAACTGAAGGTTTGGAATTTTTAGTTTTTGACAACTTTTTAGTTTTTAGTTGACAATTTTTAGTTCTTGCATTTGTCTTATCTTAAAGGCTCAATAAATTTTTTTAATGCTCGTCAATAATAGTCTAAAAATCCTAACGCATTTTTCAATTTTCACGCTCTTCTGTAGACTTATAAAAGGTCACATAACACCACTTCAATTACCAGTGCCGATTAAAGCCATGTATTCACAATCATATTTATTGAAAGGGGGGCTCTCCTGACTACGAAAAGCAGAAATAAACGAAAAAGTCTCAAATTGTGGAAAAATCGCAAGCCTGGGCCTCGAGATCCATCAAAATCCACTGAACTAATTCAAAAGGTGGTGTGGTACACATTATAAATTTTAAAGAATAACCGAAAAATCAAAAAAAAAAATGTGTCGTGTTTTTCGGTGTTTTTGACTTGCCTCTTGTCTAGCCCTCGTGATAAAACAAACTCGACTTCGACATCAAAAGCTCAGAATTGCGACTATACGTGTATGGAAGAAAGGCAGATTTAGAGACATTGGGTTTTCCCGAGTTCCTCCCCAAATAAAATCTAGATCCCCTGGAATATCCTCAAAAATCAACTTTAAAAAGAACAAACGATTTTTGTTACGCTTTAATATTCCTATATTTACGAACGCTAATTTTCAGTAATATTTCAGAGAGCCCCAAATTTTAGGGGGGGGGATTAGAAAAACCCTGAAATTTAAGCACTTCTTTTGACACCGAAACCAGAAACACGAAGATATTGAACCAACCAATCCGGCGTTTTTTGTTTAAGGTGGTACGGTCAAGCAGTCGGTGGTAACGAAAAAAAGAGAAACCGAAACTCCAAAAAAGGAGAATTTTGATACTGATAGATATATCAAAAGAATTGGCTTATTATGCTGATTCCAAATATATAAGTTTCATTAAGTTTAGCCTTACCATCAAGGTCTACGAGCCTGAGAAAATTTGCCTGATTTTCGAAAAAGGCGGATACACCCCCCAAAAGTCAAAGAATCTTAATGAAAATCAAAGTTTATCAGAGAATTCAGTGTATCAGAGAACTCTATTCTAAAGGTTTTAAGCTCCTATCTGAAAAAAATTGAAATTTGTATTTTTTGCCAGAAGAAAGATCAGGGATGCGTGTGTATTTGTTTGTCTTTTTTCCCTATAGGTGATCGTGTCGACCCAGTGGTCCCAGAATATTGGGAGAGGGTTCATTTAGCGAAAATTAAAAATTATAGTGCCTCTTTAAAGTGATCAAAATATTTCCGGACAACTAGGCCCCCTCCCATGCCCCCTTTTATCTCAAAATCGTCCAATCAAAATTTTGAGATAGCCATTTTGTTCAGCATTGTTGATAGGCCGAATAAGTATGCCTTTGAAGATAACATGACCCCACCCCCACAGTCCCTGGAGAAAGGTCCTTAAGTTATAAAACTTGCCCATTGTTTACGTATAGTATTTGTTGTTGGGAAGTATGCATACATTTTTCGAGTGGGGAGGGGGGATGTTTTTTATAGGGGGTTTTTACAGGGAGGGTTTTCCACGGGGATTAGTGTTTCCAGGGGGTGAACTTTTCAGGGGAAATTCTACACTGGGAGAATTGGCCAGAGTTCCTATATGAAATTATTTTATGAAATTCAATGTCTTGCTTTCTCATTGCTTACTCACTTTCACGCGTGGAGATGTTAAAAGTGAGTGTCCGGGGTAAATTTTCTCCAGGGTTGAATTGTCTCGAGGACATATCCGTGGGGAGGATGTATTTCTCCGTGGAGGTAGAGTCAGATTTCCTGGCATTATTTAAAAACCGATCTGAAATTAGAAAAAAAAATTTCAACTGACAGTAAGGAGCAAAACTAAAACTTAAAACGAACAGAATTATTTATATATATGAAGGGGGTTGCCACCTCCTGAACACCTCGCTCTTTATGCTAAAGTTTGAATTTTGTCCCAATTCTTTAAGAAGGACTCCTGAAACACAATGTCAGTTGAATTAGGACAATAAAAATCTTGTTTAACAATACTAATAAATTTTAGCATAAAATGAACGAAGTTCAAATTTAGGTGATTAAACGGAGCAAAATTTTCTTTTTAAAGTCCAGGAGAGGGCAGTCCCTGAAAATATTCTAGTATGCCTGCTAGGAAAACGCTAAAAATCAGCTCAAAGGAAGTATTATTTGAATAATTTTGCATCTTTGGGAGTTCCTTACGGTGCTACCCGCTTTCGTTGATAAAATTGCTTACAAAAGGAACGTAAAAATACATAGTCTTTTCACTCACATCTCATTGTCATACCAAGGTTCTTAATAAGCATCGATTATGGCTGGTCCCCTTGGAGAATTCGCTAATAGCCCCTTTAATTTTATGACTATCAGCTGACATCGAGGCTCACAAAATGATTTTTATCCGCATCCTGGGGTGGCATAAAAGCTCCTTGTTACATAAAACTCTTTGGATCACCGTCACTGACGTGGCTGAGAACAGATTAGTGTCTGGATATCAGCCCCATGAATACCAAAGCCAGGGGTCAACCACGGGGTCATCCCACAATGAAAGTCAAACCTTAATTTCAAAGAAGAGTAATAAAATAAACTCAAAATAATAGCAATAACATATCGAATAATAATAAACTTGGATAATTAACAGGGACCTCTCTAAAAAAATCAATACATAAAAAAAAATCATTGTTTACTTGCTAACTTCGTCAATGTAAACTCAGGATTCACTGACCCATTGCAGTACCAAGCCGTCTGTGGCAGACACAGCTACACACACTCCTCCTCCACAACAATCTATTCGTAGCTCCACTCTTTATTCCCTTTTATGAAGTTCCAAAGGTTATAGCCCCAGCCCCAAAAAACACATAAAAAATATGTGTTACCTTATTTTGGAATCTAGATGGATATTCCAGAATCCCGTCTTTTCTTCATTCTTTTTATTTGTCCTGCTTTCCCTATGGCTTATCAATTTTACATGTGGGATAGGGGGATGGGTATTTTCCGCAGGGGTAATTTTTCGGGGAAGCGTCCGAAGCTATTTTTCTTTTTTTTTGGGGGGGGGAATTGTCCGTGGGGAATTAGCCAGAAACTAGTTCAAAATCCTTCACATCCTATCTTATAAACTATTCCCACTCTATTTGGGAATGACCTGTTCTTCATTTGGCTTCTTTGGTAATCTGCCTTCTTTAGTCCGCGCAACGTGGCCTTGACATTTTCACCTTTCTTTCTTTATAGCCCTAGATATGATTATAGCCTTGAGTGACAAATAAAAATTACCAAATCGAATTAATAATGCGAGGGTGTGTCCACTTTCAGCCGAATGGTATATATCTGGAAGTGACATTTGTTCTTTTATATGTAACAGACTTCCATTACACGTGGCGTGCACAATTTTTTAAAATAGACAGCCCCGGGAGGGAATGGAATCAAAATAATGCCTAGTTTCAGGCTTAAATTTATTACATCCTTATATAAAATTTTATGTCGAGTTTTAATTCATAGATTAATGAATAATTAGACTTTAAGTGCGGGGGCATAATTTGCTATGGGCAGTGGGCAACTGTCCCCTCCAGACCCAAGTTTGCCCACCCCCTAGATCTTTGCTTACCCCCAGATTAAATTTAGTCTCTGCAAAAAAAAAAAAAAACTTGTCAGAATTAAGATAAGCCTGCATAATTCAAGTATCCAGAGAAACAGGTCAGTTTTCTTTAGTATATCTTTGCCTTTATGGTAATATATGACTCATTTTTCAGTTTTCACTGTCATTTTTACTTGATTTGGGAAAATTGGCTCCAAATTTGCCCCCCCCCCCCCAGGATTTTAACGAAATAACGCCACTGTTAAAATTTATTGTTATGATGTGTTGACCCTCTGTATTAACCTTTAGTCTAAATATGTCAGCTGCGCCGTAAACGCACTAGAAGCTCTTTCTGAGCATTCAAAAGCCTCAAAAATTTGAGACAAATAGTTAAATAAGTTTTCAAACATCTAATTGTGGTAAAAGTTCTGTCAATCCACTAATAACGAAGTTGAAAGCTTTACATACTAAAACACAGACTAGAAGCAAAAATCATTGGGCCCCCGCCTAAATTTCATTGGGCCCCCGCCCCCCGCCTAAATCGTTTAGGCCCCCGCCTAAATTTTGAGAAACATCTTTTTGTTGGTATTTGCAGCGACCAAATTGAAAAGAACTACAAAATTGCTCCTACTAGAAATAGAAAAATACGTTTTAATCCCCTCTCTTTGCACGCCACTGGTCACTGGGGCTATTCGTCCAGTATTGACCCCGCGTACGCCTCTAAATATATTCATTCCTTATTTCTTTATTCAATCAGGACAGAAAATAGTAAATTTATTTAATTTAAACTTCAGAATAAAGGCTAATAAATAGTTTCAGAAAATCTCAGATCGAATCCAAAAATTAGACCTTCAATTATAATATACCTTTTAATAAATCTAAATTAGGATTATAAGCTTACTTTGAACTTGTCTGGTTCTGCTGGGTAAGTTGCTCATGTTTATTCCTAACTATTTAATTTCCTTTTTTCTTTAGAATGGGGAGTAATTTTTAAAGCATATGGCAACAAAGCCTATTATTTCGGCGCTACGCAGTTTCTCTTGTGTAGGGCTAGGGGTAGAATTTTTAATTCAGAAAATAAGCCGAGCTATGTACTTAAACATTTCTATACAGCACAAATCAACCCATTTGCCATCGGATAGTGTCAATGTCATCGGCTTAGGCTTTTAGATTTTGATTTCACAACGAGGGAACACCGAATCAATATTTTAACGCCAAAAAAAAGCATTAAAGCGTTTACGGAGTGAGAGGAACTACGGTTATTGTCATCGTATCCAAAACAAAAGAGTGTAAATGGCACTTCTTTCAAAAACGATTATGAAGTTAGAAAGACTCCAAACTATTTGTAGACCTTTATACACTAATTGTAGGTATGTGTTTTCTTCATAGGGAGCTGGGGAGACTATGATTGGGAGCTAGGGATAAGCAATGTTTCGACAGTGGTGTCACTCAGACGCATTTGTATCACTTGGGTACTTCTTGAGGTGGTTGTGCATTGACTTATTTGCATCAACGAATTTTATTTGATAATTTTATTTGATAATTAACTTGTTAATTATCTTGTGTTGTTAATTATCTGTTAATTATCTAACTATAATTATCTTAGCTTGTTCACTACTAGCTCAAGAACTACCGAATATATATGCATTCATATATCATATTTTTAACAAGTATATTTGTATGTATATAAAAAAATATTATTGTTTGTACGCATATATTTGTATATATGGTATTTATGTACGTATAACATTTCGCACAGTATAAGTTAAATCTGTAAAAACAGAATTAATTTATATGTTACATAATTATTATATTAATTGATATTAATGAATATATTATTGTAGAATTAGCATAATATATACCATAGACAAAAACATCTCAGGTTATCCAGGTATAGACTGTCATTTATGTAGACTTTTCTTGTCCAGATCTTTCAACAACAAGGCGTTCCCCATTAGAACGTTAAAAATCCTTTTTTTATTTCGAGCTACACTATGCAAATGGGGAATACGCCCAATTACTTCTATCACGATTATATGACCTCATAATTTTCAAAAATGTAGTACAAGTTGATGGAGTGTCGCTAAATACGATCTCATGGGAATCGCAAAAACATATTAAGCCAAATAGAAAATTGCAAACATAGAAAATTGCAACAGAATGAATCTTGATGATATTTTTATTCTTCGACTGTGGGATAAAAAAAATCGACACACAATCAAAAATACTTCTTCTAAAAATATACACGGCAACTCTTATAATTTGTAACTTGACTCATTGATCTTTAGATTACCCAAAGGAATATGAATTAAGCCTTGTTTTCACTTTAGTCCGTGGGCCAAACCACTATAATGTGACAACTAGGTGTACAGAAAGACACAGTCAGTTTGACAATAGTTTCCAACTATATCGACCACGCTGAATCCGAATATGGGTGGTGGCAAAGTTGGAGATCACGGCTTGACCTTGTAAAAGCAAAAAAACACCCTTTTTAGGCCTATAAAACGTGTAGGCCTATAGACTCTTTATTTTTTTTCTAAGGTTGTACCAATCCGATTTAGTGGTGCGATATCTCAATTTGGTCCTAATATGGTCTTCTCATAGAATATGTTAAATTTTTTTCGATAGCTTGTATAGCCCAGGACCTATAGGCTAGTGTTTATTAATTTTCCCCAAAAATCTCAAAATTCAAAGGTTCATTTTCAACTAAACCACGTATCTCGGACTTCTCTAATAATTTTTTTATTGTTCATTCTTTTCCAGAATTTATCTTTCGTATTTATCTTCACATTGCCGTAAAGTTCAAAGCTTCAACTTTTCGGTGAAGCCGACTAGAATTTTTTGAAAAAGCGTAGGCCAAAAAAAAAAAATATGCAAGAATACATTTTTCCAAAATGATGATGTGACACATCTTTCATGCTGGAATTTAACGCCAAATCCGGATATGAACTATACTTTGCAGCCCAATCTTAATTTTTTTGTTATAGACTAATTACTTATTTGTAAGCCTAATTTTTTTTTGGATAAATGGTATTCCAGGACATGTTTTTATGCCAAATGTTGATGCCAAGTCCAACGGTAGTGTTGACTTGGTCATCGTGTTTCGACTTTAGTTGCTATATGCTATTTAATTTGCTATAAGCTCTGATTCTCTTGCAAATATAGTTGTAAATCCAGATTATAATGAACCTACGAAGCTCTGCAAGGTAGTAAACGGACAAGGAAGAACCATGCTCGACAGAAGCTGAAAGCTTAAACTGGTAACATGATTAAAGACTGTTTATTATTTTAAGTACTCTACATCTATATAAAAATATTTGTGGTGAAATTAAATTAGTAAAGCTACAGGCAACGCCTGTCAAAATACAATTCCCGCACATCCCAACGGTTTTTCTCAAACATACCAAAAAATCCCGCTAATCGTCGTCCGAATCGTCACTGTCGGCACCACGTCGCCCACCACATGTGCAAAGAACGTCGCATGACTTTATTCCCCAAACAAGGGCACTTTTTACCGCACAGAGTTTGACAGTAACAGAAGGTTGAAGCCTTGTTGACAGATGGAGGCCAGTGGATCAGCGCTGAAGTCACTGGACTGACTCCTAAAATATCGTGATGGGTCCAGCAAAACTCAAGTGGGTTGAAGACATAGGGCTTAGGAATTACAACCTGAATAATAATGCTCCACTGAAGTATAGCTCTCTTGACGTGATATAAGAAAGAACCATCTGTTGTGGGTAAGCTGTTCAAGTTTTTTTTTCTGGGAAATAAATGAATTCGGAGGTCATTGACAGAATCAAATTCGGACTGTTTTTTGCTATATACCGATACAGCCAATTTCGTACAGATACGCAAGATTTCGGGCTCGTATATAATGATGTTTTTGATATCTCTCCTCCCTTTCAGTGTAAGATCAGCAATTTCTTGAATGAGCTGTGATTTAACAGCAGATTTAGCAAATGTTTTTTTTGCCCTACGAGAAGAAAAAACTGACCGTATCACATCCACTAGTGCAATATAGCAGCCCTATTGACTCTACAACAGCCCACGATGTTCTATTCATAATTTTATGGATCGGAAAGACTTTGTCACGGAACTGAACGTAGAGCTCGGGTTCATAGCCTGGGTCACACCTGCAGAGGAATATTTCGCCATAGTTCTGTAATAGAATGACAACAATGTCTGTGTCATTCGCTTCAACAATGACTTGGGAACATTCATTTCTGTAGCATTCGGCAACATGGAGAGCAACACGCGTGTCAGCTTCTTCATGTGCGCTGCACCAGTTTGCTTCGTAGTCCGGGTTCGGATCTAAAGTCATTTTGGATAGGACCAGTTTTAGCACCTTCATTCTGTCACCTAATCCACCAGAGAGGTAAATGGTAAATCTTAATTCAGAAAGACAGACATGGCTCCACAATTCAAAAATACATTCGATAACTCTTGCCTTACACTCTGACTGCATAAGCAAAATATCCCAGTTCTCTAGCACTATGCTCTTTGTAACGATAAAACTCTTCGTCACTATATTTCCTCTCTGCTCATGACATCCACTACTGTCTTTCAGAACAATAGTATTCTCGGAATGTTTACAAGGCCGAACAGTCCGGCATACCGATAAGCTACAATATGCAGCTCGGTTTTAGGTTTTGGTAGTCGATTTAAGAGCCCTGCAAGGATTCGTTTCGAAAATGCCTTAACGATTTCGGTTTTGTCTGGCACTTTTGACCAGATTAACGATATGAAATCTACCACCACACCAGTTCCCGTGACCGTGTTAATCGGTACTTCGCTAGGCCGATTTTCTAAACTTGCAGAGGTGCGAATGAACTCGAGAAAACTTGACTTCGTACCCGATCGAAGTTTAATACGTTCACTAGCTACTGCTTCAAATATTGCTGGGGCGTAGGACAAAAGTTCGTGTGGCATGATCTTACTTAGCATCTCAAGCGTAGATCCTTGACTGGTGCCAACAGTAACCAAAATCCTTTTAACAGCTTCCAATTCAGCATAAACGCTGCTACCGGTCTTGGTCGTTGAACGTTTAGCCTGTTTTGTTTCGCAATTCATAGTCTTTACTTTAACTTTGGAAAAGGGGTTGGGTTTTCCATCGAAGTATGCTTCCAATGCTTTTAAACCACTAGCACGTGCACTCAGGAGGCTCTTTGCCACTGCTTCATCAGTGACTTGATTTGAAATGATATTCACCAATGATTCCTCATCACATGTAAAGGGATCAATATGGTCTTCGACAACAGAGACAACATTACTGACAAGGTTTTCTTGGCGCTTGGCAAAGGTTCCATTTTTGCTTCCTTCACCATCACATTCACTCATGCTCTCAATTCCAGCAAGTCGATAAAGGGCAGAAGAAACCTCAGCACAGAACGGTATGGTGGTAGTCCACTTGGCAACTGCCATTGAGTTCAATGTGATTCCTTTATTCCTCCCTTTTGTTTTGATTCAAGGTTGAGTGTCGATTCCAGTGCATGATCTGGGGAAAAACAATTCATCTTGCAATTTATCCGCTTGACATTGAATAGTCCTTTGACAAAGATATCATGCAAGCTAGGTGGCAAGATTTTCATGTCACTCAAATACTAGAGTAGACATGCAGTGTACTTATAATGCCCTGCAGCTGTCAAATACGGCATTATGAGGGTTACACCCATAATATGACCTTCCCAGTCTCCCCCCACACTCTGCCATCAGGAACTGGAGAAGAATCCGCACAAGATTCATATACTCCATCCACAACTTCGATGTAAAGTTTTTGTCACGCGACTTGTTGAACTGGTTCATCAAAGGCTTCATAGATTCCAAGTGTTTGTCTAGGTTGTCAAAGGAGCCTCCGCAATTCATGGACGCAGACATTAAATCTGACAGCTCACCAAAAGTACTTGCTTCTTTGTCTGATTCAATGTAATACTGTTCAAGAACATTCCAATATACTCTAAAAAAGGCCTCTATTACGATGATGTGAGCCTCCATACACCTGTAATAGGGTTTTCCAGTCACAACTTTTTTAGCAGTTCCAGAAAGTGAGATGCCAGCCTTACTAAAGATTTCTTCAAGCCCCGAGCCTTTCATGAGGTACCCAGTCACACCAAGGAAGTTCATACACGGATGCAATCCACCCATTCTTGGAATAACATCGCTGAATGCTTTAGGCTGTTTCTTTTTTAATGCGATAATGATCTCGTAGATAACTTGGTCACACATTATTACAGTATGAGGTACCTTCAGTGCGTGAGCTGTACGATGCATAATGTTTATTGCCTCTTCAACAACTGCTGGATTAGATGGAGGACCCAAAATTGTTGTTGTTGTTGTTGACAATGCTTCCGGGCTCTTGCCCACTGCACACGTGACATAAACAATATTTTCAAACACTTACAATGACTTAATCTTTCCCAACTATATTGAAAGGTTGGCTTAACATAGGGCAATCTTTGAAGACGACCAGGGCAGGTTCTTGGCTTAGGATTTGTAGGGAGACTGTCACTGTCCCATTCTTATCAGCAGATAAACTGAAAATCAGTCAGCATTGTAAATACAATTTGAATCAACACCAAAAAAAAAAAAAAAAAAAAAAAAAAAAAAAAAAAAAAAAAAAAAAAAAAGTTGTTATTTGGTTGAAAAGTAAAGTTCATATTCGGATTTGGTGTTAAATTCTAGCATAAAAGATGTGTCACATCATCATTTTGGACAAATTTATTTTTGCATATATTTTTTGGCCTATACTTTTTCAAAAAATTCTAAACGGCTTTACCGAACGGTTTAAGCTTTGAACTTTGCGGCAATGTGAAGCTAAACACGAAAGGTAAATTCTGCAAAAGAAGGAAAAACGCAAAATTATAGCAAGGCCTGAGATACGTGGTTTAGTTGAAAATGAACCTTTGAATTTTGAGATTTTCGGGGAAAATTAATAAATATTAGCCTATAGCTCCTGTGCTATACATGATATCGGAAAAAAATTTAACATATACTATGAGAAGACCATATTAGGACCAAAATGAGATGTCGCGCCACTAAATCGGAGTTTTACAACCTTAGAAAAAAAACAACAGTCTGTACACGTTTTATAGGCCTAAAAAGGGTGTCTTTTGCTTTTACAAGGTCAAGCCGGGATCTCCAACTTTGCCACCACCCATATTCGGATTCAGAGTGGTCAATATAGTCGGAAACTATTGTCAAACTGACTGTGTTTTTCTGGCACCTCAACTCAGAAATAAACGAGATACGCTTTAGTGGCCCCCGGACTACTTGGAGTTCTACGAACAAAACGGATAGTTGGTCATCCAAGTTAGTCATTCAACACAGCATGACAAAGTCCGTTTTTCAATTGGTATTCTTTCCGTAAAATGTAATGAAACGGAGAATGTTACCCCCCCGACCAAAATTCAGTTTACTTATCTCGGAAGATTTTTTTTTTTTTACTAAATTTTATTAACTCTCAAAAACATTTTTGTGCGTATCCTAGCAAAAAAAAACATATTTTTCTAGCAAAACGTAGATGACCATCAAACGAGTACTTGACTAATGCCAAGGAGTTTTATAAAACATTAAAGGTTGGGGTTTCCTACCCAGAATTTAGGGAACCGGGGCTTCCAGATTCTGGGTCGACATCAGCTTCTGCATTGCCGGTATTTTCAGGTATAATAGGAGAAAAAAAAATATCGGAGAATCCGCGAACCCATCAGAAGGGGAGTCATACCCTACAAACACAATATTATATTCTGGTTCCCAGATTTTTAAAGATTTTTTTTGGATTTTTTCGTTCATAGTATGATTAAAAATTCTAGAAACCTGTAAGTTCAAAAACCCTTTTTTTCGGATTATTTGGATGTACTACTGGACAGGCTTCAGATTCCAGATGCAGTGTATGCAAGACGTCAAACAATAGTCTGGAAGCCCGGATTCTGGAAATTCTGGCGTTAATTATAGAGCTATAAGACAGCCTAGAGAATAGTAACACTATGACTTACCTAACTAACAAACGTAGTAACTGTTATGAGAGTCTGGGAAGTTTTCCTGAAACCAAATTAAGCCGTCATTTTAAAAAGTTTGCCTTTCAAAGCCGGTATCAAAAAGAAGACGAGAGACAAGTATAGAGTACTTTGAGCGATAGATTTTCATGTCACTCAAATACTAGAGTAGGCATGCAGTGTACTTATAATGCCCTGCAGCTGTCAAATACGGCATTATGAGGGTTACACCCATAATATGACCTTCCCAGTCTCCCCCACACTCTGCCATCAGGAACTGGAGAAGAATCCGCACAAGATTCATATACTCCATCCACAACTTCGATGCAAAGTTTTTTGTCACGCGACTTGTTGAACTGGTTCATCAAAGGCTTCATAGATTCCAAGTGTTTGTCTAGGTTGTCAAAGGAGCCTCCGCAATTCATGGACGCAGACATTAAATCTGACAGCTCACCAAAAGTACTTGCTTCTTTGTCTGATTCAATGTAATACTGTTTCAAGAACATTCCAATATACTCTAAAAAAGGCCTCTATTACGATGATGTGAGCCTCCATACACCTGTAATGGGGTTTTCCAGTCACAACTTTTTTAGCAGTTCCAGAAAGTGAGATGCCAGCCTTACTAAAGATTTCTTCAAGCCCCGAGCCTTTCATGAGGTACCCAGTCACACCAAGGAAGTTCATACACGGATGCAATCCACCCATTCTTGGAATAACGTCGCTGATGCTTTAGGCTGTTTTCTTTTTTAATGCGATAATGATCTCGTAGATAACTTGGTCACACATTATTACAGTATGAGGTACCTTCAGTGCGTGAGCTGTACGATGCATAATGTTTATTGCCTCTTCAACAACTGCTGGATTAGATGGAGGACCCAAAATTGTTGTTGTTGTTGTTGACAATGCTTCCGGGCTCTTGCCCACTGCACACGTGACATAAACAATATTTTCAAACACTTACAATGACTTAATCTTTCCCAACTATATTGAAAGGTTGGCTTAACATAGGGCAATCTTTGAAGACGACCAGGGCAGGTTCTTGGCTTAGGATTTGTAGGGAGACTGTCACTGTCCCATTCTTATCAGCAGATAAACTGAAAATCAGTCAGCATTGTAAATACAATTTGAATCAACACCAAAAAAAAAAAAAAAAAAAAAAAAAAAAAAAAAAAAAAAAAAAAAAAAAAAAAAAAGTTGTTATTTGGTTGAAAAGTAAAGTTCATATTCGGATTTGTGTTAAATTCTAGCATAAAAGATGTGTCACATCATCATTTTGGACAAATTTATTTTTGCATATATTTTTTGGCCTATACTTTTTCAAAAAATTCTAAACGGCTTTACCGAACAGTTTAAGCTTTGAACTTTGCGGCAATGTGAAGCTAAACACGAAAGGTAAATTCTGGAAAAGAAGGAAAAACGCAAAATTATAGCAAGGCCTGAGATACGTGGTTTAGTTGAAAATGAACCTTTGAATTTTGAGATTTTCGGGGAAAATTAATAAATATTAGCCTATAGCTCCTGTGCTATACATGATATCGGAAAAAAATTTAACATATACTATGAGAAGACCATATTAGGACCAAAATGAGATGTCGCGCCACTAAATCGGAGTTTTACAACCTTAGAAAAAAAACAACAGTCTGTACACGTTTTATAGGCCTAAAAGGGTGTCTTTTGCTTTTACAAGGTCAAGCCGGATCTCCAACTTTGCCACCACCCATATTCGGATTCAGAGTGGTCAATATAGTCGGAAACTATTGTCAAACTGACTGTGTTTTTCTGGCACCTCAACTCAGAAATAAACGAGATACGCTTTAGTGGCCCCCGGACTACTTGGAGTTCTACGAACAAAACGGATAGTTTGTCATCCAAGTTAGTCATTCAACACAGCATGACAAAGTCCGTTTTTCAATTGGTATTCTTTTCGTAAAATGTAATGAAACGGAGAATGTTACCCCCCGACCAAAATTCAGTTTACTTATCTCGGAAGATTTTTTTTTTTTTACTAAATTTTATTAACTCTCAAAAACATTTTTGTGCGTATCCTAGCAAAAAAAAAACATATTTTTCTAGCAAAACGTAGATGACCATCAAACGAGTACTTGACTAATGCCAAGGAGTTTTTATAAAACATTAAAGGTTTGGGGTTTCCTACCCAGAATTTAGGGAACCGGGGCTTCCAGATTCTGGGTCGACATCAGCTTCTGCATTGCCGGTATTTTCAGGTATAATAGGAGAAAAAAAAATATCGGAGAATCCGCGAACCCATCAGAAGGGGGAGTCATACCCTACAAACACAATATTATATTCTGGTTCCCAGATTTTTAAAGATTTTTTTTGGATTTTTTCGTTCATAGTATGATTAAAAATTCTAGAAACCTGTAAGTTCAAAAACCCTTTTTTCGGATTATTTGGATGTACTACTGGACAGGCTTCAGATTCCAGATGCAGTGTATGCAAGACGTCAAACAATAGTCTGGAAGCCCGGATTCTGGAAATTCTGGCGTTAATTATAGAACTATAAGACAGCCTAGAGAATAGTAACACTATGACTTACCAAACTAACAAACGTAGTAACTGTTATGAGAGTCTGGGAAGTTTTCCTGAAACCAAATTAAGCCGTCATTTTAAAAAGTTTGCCTTTCAAAGCCGGTATCAAAAAGAAGACGAGAGACAAGTATAGAGTACTTTGAGCGATAGATTTTCATGTCACTCAAATACTAGAGTAGGCATGCAGTGTACTTATAATGCCCTGCAGCTGTCAAATACGGCATTATGAGGGTTACACCCATAATATGACCTTCCCAGTCTCCCCCACACTCTGCCATCAGGAACTGGAGAAGAATCCGCACAAGATTCATATACTCCATCCACAACTTCGATGCAAGTTTTTGTCACGCGACTTGTTGAACTGGTTCATCAAAGGCTTCATAGATTCCAAGTGTTTGTCTAGGTTGTCAAAGGAGCCTCCGCAATTCATGGACGCAGACATTAAATCTGACAGCTCACCAAAGTACTTGCTTCTTTGTCTGATTCAATGTAATACTGTTCAAGAACATTCCAATATACTCTAAAAAAGGCCTCTATTACGATGATGTGAGCCTCCATACACCTGTAATGGGTTTTCCAGTCACAACTTTTTTAGCAGTTCCAGAAAGTGAGATGCCAGCCTTACTAAGATTTCTTCAAGCCCCGAGCCTTTCATGAGGTACCCAGTTCACACCAAGGAAGTTCATACACGGATGCAATCCACCCATTCTTGGAATAACGTCGCTGAATGCTTTAGGCTGTTTCTTTTTTAATGCGATAATGATCTCGTAGATAACTTGGTCACACATTATTACAGTATGAGGTACCTTCAGTGCGTGAGCTGTACGATGCATAATGTTTATTGCCTCTTCACAACTGCTGGATTAGATGGAGGACCCAAAATTGTTGTTGTTGTTGTTGACAATGCTTCCGGGCTCTTGCCCACTGCACACGTGACATAACAATATTTTCAAACACTTACAATGACTTAATCTTTCCCAACTATATTGAAAGGTTGGCTTAACATAGGGCAATCTTTGAAGACGACCAGGGCAGGTTCTTGGCTTAGGATTTGTAGGGAGACTGTCACTGTCCCATTCTTATCAGCAGATAAACTGAAAATCAGTCAGCATTGTAAATACAATTTGAATCAACACCAAAAAAAAAAAAAAAAAAAAAAAAAAAAAAAAAAAAAAAAAAAAAAAAAAAAAAAGTTGTTATTTGGTTGAAAAGTAAAGTTCATATTCGATTTGGTGTTAAATTCTAGCATAAAAGATGTGTCACATCATCATTTTGGACAAATTTATTTTTGCATATATTTTTTGGCCTATACTTTTTCAAAAAATTCTAAACGGCTTTACCGAACAGTTTAAGCTTTGAACTTTGCGGCAATGTGAAGCTAAACACGAAAGGTAAATTCTGGAAAAGAAGGAAAAACGCAAAATTATAGCAAGGCCTGAGATACGTGGTTTAGTTGAAAATGAACCTTTGAATTTTGAGATTTTCGGGGAAAATTAATAAATATTAGCCTATAGCTCCTGTGCTATACATGATATCGGAAAAAAATTTAACATATACTATGAGAAGACCATATTAGGACCAAAATGAGATGTCGCGCCACTAAATCGGAGTTTTACAACCTTAGAAAAAAAAACAAACAGTCTGTACACGTTTTATAGGCCTAAAAAGGGTGTCTTTTGCTTTTACAAGGTCAAGCCGGGATCTCCAACTTTGCCACCACCCATATTCGGATTCAGAGTGGTCAATATAGTCGGAAACTATTGTCAAACTGACTGTGTTTTTCTGGCACCTCAACTCAGAAATAACGAGATACGCTTTAGTGGCCCCCGGACTACTTGGAGTTCTACGAACAAAACGGATAGTTGGTCATCCAAGTTAGTCATTCAACACAGCATGACAAAGTCCGTTTTTCAATTGGTATTCTTTCCGTAAAATGTAATGAAACGGAGAATGTTACCCCCCGACCAAAATTCAGTTTACTTATCTCGGAAGATTTTTTTTTTTTTTACTAAATTTTATTAACTCTCAAAACATTTTTGTGCGTATCCTAGCAAAAAAAACATATTTTTCTAGCAAAACGTAGATGACCATCAAACGAGTACTTGACTAATGCCAAGGAGTTTTATAAAACATTAAAGGTTGGGCTTTCCTACCCAGAATTTAGGGAACCGGGGCTTCCAGATTCTGGGTCGACATCAGCTTCTGCATTGCCGGTATTTTCAGGTATAATAGGAGAAAAAAAAATATCGGAGAATCCGCGAACCCATCAGAAGGGGGAGTCATACCCTACAAACACAATATTATATTCTGGTTCCCAGATTTTTAAAGATTTTTTTTGGATTTTTTTCGTTCATAGTATGATTAAAAATTCTAGAAACCTGTAAGTTCAAAAAACCCTTTTTTCGGATTATTTGGATGTACTACTGGACAGGCTTCAGATTCCAGATGCAGTGTATGCAAGACGTCAAACAATAGTCTGGAAGCCCGGATTCTGGAAATTCTGGCGTTAATTATAGAGCTATAAGACAGCCTAGAGAATAGTACACTATGACTTACCTAACTAACAAACGTAGTAACTGTTATGAGAGTCTGGGAAGTTTTCCTGAAACCAAATTAAGCCGTCATTTTAAAAAGTTTGCCTTTCAAAGCCGGTATCAAAAAGAAGACGAGAGACAAGTATAGAGTACTTTGAGCGATAGGATTCACACGAAATCGCAAAGATGAGAGGAATAGCAGCCATAAGATCTAACGTCATCGAAATCAGATTTGACCCCAATTTGCATGCTCTCTGAATTCATGGAAGATAGCAACAGTTTTGTTTTTACTATAAATCATGATTTTACTATATTTCGTGAAACTTACTAGATTCTCTATATTTACTAGGTTTTTTTTAATATATCTAGTAAAATACTACTCACAGTGGCACAACTGATTTACGCTGTCAATGGCTCTGCTGCAGTTAGTGTACTTAGTGTCTTAATTTCTTACTGGCCGAATTCCAATTGCGCGTCATCATGTGGATTAATTAATCCACATGTTACCGCAGCCTCTTCTCATTATGTTTTTCACAGTTACTAGCTTTTATTATTAATGCATGTTTATTAGGAATACGTTTTTCTGTAGAAAAACTTTAAAAAATGGCTTAAACGAAAATAGAACTTTCTTGTCATTATTTTAATACAAAAAAAATTATTCTAACCAAAATTCTTGATGGTTGTGAGAAAACAGGAAGCCCCAGCCTCCTCTCTGCTTTCCACCACTTGATGTAATATTTCTGATGGCTACTTGTTTCTTTGCGCTTGGCACACTTCCCGTCACACCAGACCTCTTTGTGTCTTGTGAGGTATGCTTATGGAGGGTTTCCGTCAAGCGTGGTGTGTGGTTACATTTTTTAATCAATTTTTGAAAGTAGATAACCAAGTCAAGGAAATCAGAATAGGAAAGGGGTGCTTCTAGAAAAAAATCCTAAATTTTCCAGATACCATTAAATAAAATTGTTTTTCTTATCACTGCCCTCCCCCCCCCCCCAAAAAAAAAAATCTTGTGTAAATGGCTGGGTTTGATCCGTCTAAACTATCTGCAAGTGTGACAGAACTAGCTCTGGGTTAATTTCCTCATTTTTAGCTTTCTCTCCGTTTCAGAGAATCTGAATGCCGTGATAACCAAGTATGTGCTGCTAACAAATGTGTAAACCCTTGTGACCAGAACGTCTGCGGCATTGACGCGGTTTGTGAGGTAAAATCACATAGGACATTATGCAAATGTCCAACTGGTTATACTGGTGATCCTTTCACACGATGTACCAGAGAAGTCCAGAGACCTCAAGCGTTTGTCTCCGATGATGGTAAGAATGTTCCACTTTAAAGTAGCTAGCTGAAAATAATATAAATGCTATACTGGAAATAAGTATTTTTCAATCATGGGTGCCAATTCGTGGAAATTTCGGGGGGGGGCACACATTTTTTCAGTTTTTTTTAATGAACAGACAAAAAAGAGTATTTTTCAGGATCCAACGGAACATTTTTTTTCGATTCTGATAACGAAAATACCGAACAAAAAACATATTTCAAGACCTACAAGGGTTAATTTTGCTAAAAATTTGGCACCATTTATAAAATAGCTTACTTTAAATACAATAATTCAGCTAGACCTATTAAGTAAATTTACGTAAATTTATCCATTTTCCATAAGTTTTACTTTTTTCCTATATTAAGTTGAACAATACAAAGAAAAATCAATAATCAAACAAATATTGTTTTATAGGTTTACTAAGTTTGTGATAAATCTATTTTATTTAGAAGTTAATAAAGTTTTATTTTATTAGAAAAGTTACAAAAAATTGACCTACAAGGGTTAATTTTGCTAAAAATTTGGCACCATTTATAAATAGCTTACTTTAAATACAATAATTCAGCTAGACCTATTAAGTAAATTTTACGTAAATTTTATCCATTTTCCATAAGTTTTACTTTTTTTCCTAGATTAAGTTGAACAATACAAAGAAAATCAATAATCAAACAAATATTGTTTTATAGGTTTACTAAGTTTGTGATAAATATATTTTATTTAGAAGTTAATAAAGTTTTATTTTATTAGAAAAGTTTACAAAAAATTTTCTCCAAAATAACAGACAACCAAAACAAATGTCTTCATTGCCTAACTTATGGTAATCAAGGTGTGTTTTAGTTAGTCGCATATTACATAGTTTGGCAACCAATCCATGGATATAGTCCATATTTTGCAATCCAAATACAAGAAACCGTTTATGGAAGACAAATTTCAAGGCCAAGTCATTCGTATTTGGTGACTGTAATAAATGCATCTTTCATAAATTAGAGCATTGTAAATTAAGCATGCGCTTCAAGTACCAAGGGTATCAAAATGAAAATATTCCCCCCCCCCCTCTGGCCCCTTTTTAGGTGTATTCATAACTGAAAGATCAGATTTTCAAGATATGTTGTTCTTTTTTTAAATAATGAAGTTTAGAGTTCAATAATTTTGTCAGTGTTGCCAAAACACCTTCAAAGGAAAACTATACCTTCTCAAGTTCTTCGGCGCCATCTGTTTTCGGCTTAATTTTAGCTGATGTTTCACTCATGTTCCTTGTTTTTACACTTGGCATCCTTTTTTACGAAAAATCGAATGAGGGCACATGTGGAACCAATTCGAATAATTATATTTTATTTTCAGTGTCCTTGATATTTTAACGATTTAAGTGATTGACAAAAAAAAAAATTGTGGCGATTGGCGTTACAAATATAAACCAATACGTCTATAGCAAACTTTTTAAGACCGAAGCATTAGACAGAAATTTTCCGCCTTTTTTGTAGAGAAGTTTATACAAAATATGATATTTAAATCGCAATATAGAAAAAAATCTCGTATTCTTGGCCCCATCTATTTGTTAAAAATGGCTTTTAAAATACCTTTTAAAGCATCAAGGAGAGTCAAAGATCTTAAGCCGAACTGACAAGCCATGACAAAGAGCAACAAAGAGGGAAACAATGCAATAAAGAACAAACAAACGAGACTGCGGCCAAGAGATGAAAATATAAAAAGCTAAAACGACGCGGATATCAGGCGGAATGTCCGCGTTGTTTTATTTTTTCTATTCTTTTCTCTCTACTGGCCGCAGTCTCGTTTTGTTTTTTCTCTACTGGCCGCTGCTGTGAGTTTTTTAGTATTAGTAGTAGTAATACTTTCATGCGTTCATAAAATAGCTCGTTCTTGCAAATTTAATCCTTTATATGCTCATTACAATCAAATAAGGCATCATCGTAGTTCTTGCTGTACTTAAAGAATTGACCAAATTTGTTTTTTATGTATTTACTTGAAACTCAAATCATAATTAATGATTTTTGTTGCTAAAATCATAAATTTGGCAAATTTTTTTTACTTGGACTGTTTTTTAACAACTTGCACTCTTTTTTGGCTTTGATTTGCACTCTTTATTGACGTCAGCAGTTGGCAACCCTGCTTCAAGGAGATTTAAAATGAAATCTGATTGCTGAATTAGTTAAGTGGAATCTTATCCAACCATATGTATCCAAAAAATAATAAAAAAAATAGAGAATTCCATTTTAATGAAAAGGGTCTCCATGTGCAGTTATCCAGCTTTTTGTGTAGTAGTGGAAGCAAATAAAAAAAAGTAAGGGAGGGGTTGAAAATCCACAAAAAAAGCTGTAATCATAAGGCACCCATCATCTTAAGAACTTTCTTTGAAGGTAAAATTATATTTTGGGAATCAGCAGACTCTTAACGTTTAAATTTTTACGGGCAAAAAGCGTGTAAATTTAAATAGTTAGCGCTCTCATTTATTGTCTCGATTCAACGTGGTAATGCTGACGAAAACATGATACTGCTCCTAGACTTTGTAATTTTGTAACAACCAAAAGAAAAATATTAAAAAATTGCAGTTTTCAGGCATGAAGGAACCTAAGATTGGTTCAGGGGGGGGGGGAATAAATTTAGTTTAATATTCTTTAATTTTAAACTCAACTATACTGACTGAACAAATAATAAAAAACGACTAATGGGTATACCGTTTTCTTCTCGCCCCTGGCTCACACATATACCATTTTTTCGTATGTAATAGCGATTATTTTAGCCAAAAGTGCGATATTTGCAATTTCCGAATTAAAAATGACTAATAGGTATACCGTTTTCTTCTCACCCCTGGATCACGCATATACCATTTTTTCGTATGTAATAGCGGTTATTTTGGCCAAAAGTGCGATATTTGCAATTTTTTATGGTTTTCCGAATTATTGTCCAAGCTCATGAATCTCAACCTCTCCAATAATTTGGACTGATAATTTGCTTTTGAATTACAAAAATAGTCTAAACAAATATTTAGTAAGTAATTGATTGAGTTAACCGAAAACACCCGAAGATACTTGAAAAAAAAACTTAATTCCACTGATTTGACTAATATTTCAAGCAATATTTGGGATTATTTTAATCTATAACACATTTTAACCAATACATTAAATCTGCATTTTTGGAAGCTTAACTTTTTGTAACACTTAGTTTGTCTAAGTTCATCAAATGTAGTGCTCTCAGAGGGAAAGGGGCGATGGTCGTTAACATAAATCTGCTGATCTTGTTGTTTTAAACATCTTGTGCGCTTATTTCTCATCAATATTTTTTCCGTAATGACATATTGAAAAAAAACATAAACAAAGTTGTGTACATTTTTTCGGCTCAGTGGCAATGATTAGGGGGCGGGGACGGGTAGGGGGAAGCATTAGCCCCTTCGATCTTTTTTGCTCTTCTAGATTTCAAAAAATACCTTTTTTGGTATTTTCATTAAAAATACCTTTTTAATGTTTTCAGTGGAGAAAAAAGTCGAAAAAAAACAATTTAACCCCCTAGATTCTGAAAAATACATTTGTCCCCCTAATATTTTCTTGAATTGGTGCCACTTATAGGGCTATAGCCCTGTATGTGCATAACTTAAGGGTAATAGATTAGACTTGAGGCAATAGATTAGCTAAAGTCCTCCTTTTACTCATGAATAACAGGTGTCAGATTTTGCACTTTCATGCAATTTTGAAAGTTAATAATACATTACCACATTCATTCAAAGAAGAGAATGACAGTTTTAAAAATTCCATTTGTAAATGCCTTCCATAATATTTGGGTACAACCAAATCTGTTTAATATAGGCAATGAACGTTTGTGACCTGAGTCTTGATCTATTGGATATTCCACTTTTAATAATAGTCAAAAATATTAATGCAATTAGTTTTTTAAAGTCGTTTTCAAAATAGACTAAAAAGTAAACCTAATTTTTTTCTGAAGACTATATGAATAGAAGCGAAAACAAGAAGCACAAAACGGATTTTTAACTTGTTTTGATCAATCGCCGACATTTTTCATTTATATATTCATAACTTTGATCAATTTGATACATGCATATTATGTAAATTCCAATCCGTTTTTCACTTATATTGACAGATTTTTGAGAAAAAATATTTTCTATTTTAGTCCATTTTTAAAACAAGTTTTTAATTTTCTGTTTTTCATATTTTGTAATTTACTATCCATACGTCTTTTCCAATTCGGTCCTATCAAATTGATTTCTTTTAATCTAAATTAAAAATTTGGTACTTATGTTTTATACCAACACACTCAAGAAGTCAGCTTAGGTTACTCATAGCGAAATATACCAAACCTGATGAAAATATAACACTACTTTTATGTTACAATATAATTTGGGTTTATATATTTGCACATTAGGGGGTAAAGGGTGAGGGGCGGTGGGTAAAGTACTTAACCTTACTTCTCATCCCTAATGCGCAAATATATAACCCAAATTATACAGTCCAATGGTTTCTGTCACCCGTCATTTGTCTTTGTGGCTTTGAAACCGGTTTTCTGGATCATACAATTCAGCAAACTTCTAGACTGTTTTTGTTTTTAACAAATAAATACCAAAAATTTACAATTTTCTGTCATATATCCTTCAGTCGAGATGAAATTGTAGAATGTCGTAGAAAAAACGCCTTATCTAAGTAACAATCGAGATTATGGGACTGTCAAGGAGAGCCGAATCAAACAGTTCGTGGTAACGAACTGTAAGTAAGGAGCGACCCGGCTCAATGGTAACCGAAACTCTAAAAAACGGATTTTGATACCAATAGATACATCAAAAGAATCAGATTTTAATTCTGATTTCAAATATATAAGTTTCATTAGTTTTAAGCTTACCCATCAAAAGTTACGTGCCTGAGAAAATTTGGTTGATTTTCGAAAAAAGGGGAAAGACCCCCTAAAAGCTATAGAACCTTAATGAAAATCACACCATCATATTCAGCGTATCAGAGAAACCCTACTGTAGAGGTTTCAAGCTCCTATCTACAAAAATGTGGAAGTTTCCATTTTTTGCCAGAAGAAAGATCACGGATGCGTGTTTATTTGTTTTTTTTTTTTTTTTTTTTTTTTTTTTTTTTTTTTTTTTTTTTTTTTTTTTTTTTTTTTTTTTTTTTTTTTTTTTTTTCCCAGGGGTGATCGTATCGACCCAGTGGTCCTAGAATATCGTGGGAGGGCTCATTGGAACGGAAATTAAAAGTTCTAGTGCCCTTTTTAAGTGACCAAAAAAAATGGAGGGCAACTAGGCCCCCTCCCACGCTCATTTTTTCCCAAAGTCACCCGATCAAATTTTGAGATAGCCATTTTTTTCAGCATGGTCGAAAATATGATAAAAATGTCTTTTAGAATGACTTGATCCCCAAAGTCCCCAGGGGGAGGGCTGAAAGTTATGAACTTTACTCAATGTTAACATATAGTATTGGTTATTGGGAAGTATACAGACTTTTTCAGAGGAGATTTTTTCTGTTAGGTGGGGGAAGGAGAGGGTCGGAGGCTATATGGAAGGATCTTTCCATGAAGGAAGTTTTCATGGGGAAGGGACATTGCTATGAAGGGGCGCCGGATTTCCCAGCATTATTAAAGAAAAAGATCAGGAATTAAATAAAAAAAAACAAGTTTTTCAACTGATCAACTGATTGTGATTAAGAGGTCATTTTTAAAGAACTGGAAAAAAAATTCGAACTATAGTTTAAAGAGGAGGGTATTGACTAGGGGGCGAACCCCTAATATACGTGTTAAAATTTTATGAATATAGAAGTTCGTTACGTAAGTTAATTCTAAGTTACGTATATTTATTACTAATAAAAACGTTCGTAAATAAAATTAAACAAGTTTCGAGAAAGCCATTTAACCAAATATAATATGCAAAATTTGTTTTAATTATTCATGTACGGTGAGCCAAAATCAAAACCTGCATTAATTCAAAAACGTTCAAAATTAAATAAAAAAAACAAGTTTTTTTAAACTGAAAGTAAGGAGCGACATTAAAACTTAAAACGAACAGAAATTATTCCGTATATGAAGGGGCTGTCCCCTCCTCAACGCCTCGCTCTTTACGCTAAAGTTTGACTTTCTCACAACTCTATTTTTCTAAACAATAAAAAACTTTAGCGTAAAGAGCGAGGCGTTGAGGAGGGGACAGCCCCCTTCATATACGGAATAATTTCTGTTCGTTTTAAGTTTTAATGTCGCTCCTTACTTTCAGTTTAAAAACTTGTTTTTTTTATTTAATTTAACAATCAAGATTGTCATCGAAAACACAATTTTTGCAATCTGGGTTATAAATCGATAATCTAGATTATTGTGGGTAGGCTACATGTCTCAAATGCGAACTAATGCAAGCAACTTGTCTATAATCCAAAACGTAATTAATGCGTACATTTTACAAAAAAAGTTACGTAATGCTATTAATAGCATAAAGTATTAGTGTTATTGCGTATATTTGTTACATAGATTCATTTTAATTTTCAGAGTTATTTTGTTGTTTCCCTCCTTAAATTTGTCTTTTTGTTCTGCACTGAATTTCAAAACGATATAAAATTTCACTAGCCTTTTACTTTGTTAATGTTAATTATTAGACAGTCCAAAACTAAATAAGAATGTATAAATAATCTTTAATTTCTAGCAGTTTGCATCGTATTAGACAAAACGGTCAAGTTTCATTCTTCATTATCCACAAAAAAAAGAGGGCTAACTTTCTTTTTTTTTTAAGATGTGGCTTTATAGATTGCAGGTGTTGCCAAAACATACTAAGATAGTCAAACAAATTGCCGACAATATAAAATAAATAACAGGCAGAATATAACACATTACCCTAAAATATAAAATATTAGACAAAGGAATATAAAAATATTGCGATTTTTTATTTATTGTGAAATTTTCTCGTCGCAATGACAGCTTTCAAATGAAAAATACCTTCCCTAATCACGTTCAATCACGTTCATTTTAATCCCTTCTTCTAAAATTACTTTCCCTATATCTTTTTGAAACTTGGAGAATTGTCTAAAATCATGCAGCGGTGGTCGTAATAATAATTTTCCAATTCTTTTAAGCCCATAAAAATCTAGTAAATGAAATCACTCAACCAAGATTGGTCATTTCAGAATTAGTTTTTTTTCCTTAATCAGGAAATTCAAATTTATATGTATTTTTAGACTCACAGGGAAGAATTTCCAATAGACAAGCTTCAGGGATCCTTTTTCTTCATTTCCTAGCAGAAATACATTTTCAAGTGGCTTTGGAAGAGACAGTGTCCGAATTGGTGGCGGCAGCAGTAATTCTCTTAGGACAAGACAATCTAGTTCAAGGTAGGCATATGTTTTTTTAGAATTAAAATTTATTTTATTCTATCTATTTTTACGATATATTTTAGGATTCATTTCTAAAATTATATGTGTAATCTATAATCTATTTATAATCTATTTCGAAAAATCTATTTCAGAATAGACTTTTTTTTATATTGTTTTTGAAAAAAATTGAAAAACAATGAAAATCCCCACTCTAGATTCTGAACAATACGTTCCTTGCCTCCCTTCTTCATTCCCGGTGAATTAACACAAACCGCTCTTAATTAAAAATATAAATGTTTTAATTTAAAATGTATTGGATATGTGTGGTCATTAAGATTTCACTACTGCAGCACAGCGGATATACTTAGACTTAGACCCTGCAGAGCCAGGAATGGTGTATAGGGCATCTACGAAGCCTCACTAGACATCCCGGAACTGAGCTGCGGCCGTGACATCCTCCCACTGTCGTTGAAGAGAACAGCTCCGTACTTCTTAGGTCTCAGTCGTACTGTCGTCGTAAAGTGTGTCTTGTTCGACCTCTTTTGTTGTCCCCCTTCGGAGTGCCACTCGTATAATATTTTCGGGAGTCGATCCTCTGGTATTAGGGACGTGACCAAGGTAAGTCCATCTCCTACGTATCAGGAAGTCACTAACTAATGGCTGACCGGTTCACCGATGGACTTCTACGTTGACAACCTTTTCGTGCCACGATATGTTCAGGATCCTTCTAAGCCACATGTCCTCAAAAGCTAGGGCACGTTTTCCCAGTTGGACGTTTAACACATTCGCTAGCATAAAGGATGATGGAAATCATATTGCTATTTAGGAGTCGGTGATTTAAGGGCAGAGAGTTTTTACTGCTGCACCAGACTGGTTTCAACTTATTGAAGACCGATGTCACCTGTCCAATTCTCTTCTTGATTTCATTAGCTATTCCACCATTGTATTCGATCCAGCTCCCAAGATACTTGAATTCTTCGACCTGCTCAATTGCATTGCCTTTGCATTTCAATATCAGGAGAGAGTCAGATGTGGTAATGCTCTTTGTCTTACTGACATTCACCGCAAGTCCCACTTTCTCGACCTTTTCATCAATGGAAAATGTGTATTTTAACATAAATATATATTAAAATGTATATTTAATATTGAAACACATTAAATTATTAGTATTTAATAGTGTATTTTGTATTGTATAATATTAAACAATACATTTTTTACCATCTTTTTAGTTTCAATCGACAGAGTGATGGTTGTACTGGCACAATGTGGTAGCAAACGCTCGGTGCGTTTTTAGAGGTCTTTTGCCTGTTTGTGCTTGTGAATCTGGATCATCAGGTGACCCGTACAGAGGATGTCAGCGAGGAGATGTATTGGTAAGCTCCATGATTATTTTTATTCCGCTCAAGAAACACTACGATAAGTCAAAAGATGATATGTAGCAAAATATACATTTTGCAGGAAAGGAGTAAGAATTAAAAAATCATTTCCGATCTATTGACTATTAATAAAAGCAGTTGTGACAGTATATGTACAGTATTGCTTCCGTGACAGCACAGTGGATAAAGCTGTTTCTGGACGATCTAGTAACTGAGTAACGGTCACAATGCAAGTAAAAAGGAATGATCCTTACGATAAAAGATAACCAAAAGACTTATATAGCTTCCATGGGAGGCAAGGGGTAGTTTTGCCCCCAATAATTGGAGGGAGAAAATTTTTATATATCCCAAGCCCCTTGAATATCCGGATATGGACCCCTCTAAGCCCCCCCCCAATACAAATGCTGGCCCCTGATAGCTCCCGCTGCGCTGTTGGGCTCGTATGGCTTTGTGTTATGGTAAGTAATTAGTAGAATTAAAATAGTAACGTGAGAATAATTATTTTTTAGGTATCCAAAGTATGGTAAAAAAAAAAGATAAAAATTTTCTGACTTCCATCTGTCTTATGGGGGAGAAAAGAGAATATAACGCCTTTTGGACAGAAAAAAAAAACTCTAGATATCTTAGGAACCAGACTAGAACTAGAAGATATAACTATCTTCTTGTGGAAGAGATGTAATGTAAATCCAAGCTTTCAAAAAAATTTTAAATTTCTTACAAAGTTCCTGTAAAAACTTCAAAACCTGTTTTTGTTTTTCATAAATCTAAATATTATAGCCAAATCATAGGAAGCGCAAACGCGCTGCCTAAGTAAAGAACGATGTTGGCACAAAGTATTATTTTTTGTTTTCTTTTTCTTTTTTCCATACCAGGGCACTTCGTATCGAAGGAGTTTTGCCGTAGAAACTTGGAAAAGGGCTCTTTCGATTAGAAATTGGAACGGCTAGTCGCCCTTTTTAATAGTCGAAAATTGATTGGAAGGCAACTAACACCCCTTCCAGGCCCACCATTTCCCCAAACACATCCAATTAAATTTTTGAGATATCCATTTTGTTCAGCGTAGTTGATTTCCAGATAGAATTTCTGTTTTGAAGAGGACACTCCCCCACAGCCCTCAGTGCAAGGGTTTTAAGCTATGCCCTGGGGGCATATAAGGTTTTTTATATAAAGCGTTTGTCGTAGGCACTTCAAAAAGTGCTTATTCGATTGGAAATTCAAGGACTAGTGCCTTTTTTAACAGTCGAAAGTGATTGGAGGGCAACTAACCCCCCTCTCACGCCCCACCTTTTCCCCGAACACATCCAATCGAAATTTTGAGATAGCCATTTTGTTCAACGTAGTTGAAAGTTTCTGGAAATTTAGGTCTTTGACGATGACACCCCCCCCCCCACCACATTCCTCAGGGCAAGGGTTGTAAGCAATGCCCTGGGGGCATATAAGGTTTTTACAGAAAGCGTTGTCGTAGAAACTTCAAAAAAGGCTCATTCGATTGGCAATTGAAATGGCTAGTTCCCTTTATAATAGTCGAAAGTGATTGGAAGGGAACTAACACCCCCTTCCATGCCAACCATTTCCCAAAGCAAATCCAATCAAAATTTTCAGATAGCCATTTTGTTCAACGTAGTTTGAAAGTTCTGGAAATTATACCTTTGAGCAGGACAGTCCCCCCCAGTCTTCAGTGCAAGGGTTATAAGTTATGCCCTGGGGTATATAAGATTTTTTATTGCAAGCTTTGTCGTAGAAAGTTTGAAAAAGGGCTCATGCGATTGAAAATTCAAAGGGCTAGTGCCATTTTTAATAGTCGAAAGGGATTGGAGGGCAACTTACACCCCCCCCCCCCCCCCTCTCACGCCCACCGTTTATCCAAACACATCCAATCAAATTTTGAGATAGCCGTTTTGTTCAACGTAGTTTGTTAGTTCTGGAAATTAGATCTTTTGAGGATGACAACCCCTCCCACTCAGAGCCCTCAGGGTAAGGGTTGTAAGTTTATGCCCTGGGGGTGTATAAGGTTTTTATAAAAAGCGTTGTCGTAGAATCTTCAAAAAGGGCTTATTCGATTGGAAATTGAAATGGTTGTGCTCTTTTTAATAGTCAAAAGTTAAGTTTGGAGGGTAACTAAACCTCTCTCTCCACGCCCACCATTTCCCCAACACATACAATCCAAATTTTGTAGGTAGCCATTTTCTCTACGTAGATGAAAGTTCTGGAAATTATGTCTTTGTGGATGACAACCCCCCCCCCCCTCCCCCCATACCCTCAGGGAAAGGTTGTAAGTTATGCCCTGAGGGCAAATGAATTTTTTTATAGAAAGAGTTGTCGTATAAACTTCAAAAAGGGATCATTCATTTGAAATTGAAAGGGGTAAAGGCCTTTTTATAGTCGAAAGTGATTGAAGAGCAACTAACCCCCCTCTCAACGCCCCACTATTTTCCCAAGCACATCCAATCAAAATTTTGGGATATTCATTTTGTTCAACGTAGTTGAAAGTCTGGAAATTAGGTCTTTGAGGATGACAACCCTCCCCTCCACAACCCTCAGGGCAAAGGTTGTAAGTTATTGCCTGGGGCATAATAAGGTGTTTATAGAAAGCGTTGTAGTAGAAACTCAAAAAGAGCTCATTCGATTGAAATTGAAAGAGCTAGTGCCCTTTTTAATTGTCGAAAGTGATTTGGAAGGCTTGATATTTTATAGTACAGGTCGATCTGGGTACAATGTATTATTCTTTTTTTTTTTTTGTTGGTTAGACCGAGGGCACTTCGTTGTCGAAGGAGTTGTCGTAGGAACTTTGAAAAGGGTTCATTCGATTGAAAATAGAAAGGACTAATACCCTTTTTCAATAGTCGATAGTGGTTGGAGGGCAACTATTCCCCCTCCCACCCCACCCTCCCATTTGCCCATTATGTTTAAAAACTAAATGTTGTCATACGATTAAATCAAAATGCACTGTGTTAATGCTAATTCCCAATAGGGCATTTCAGCAGTATCCTAAGAACGACTGAGGGTATTGTGTTCAAACTTTCGGGCTACTTCTGCTCTCAAAATTTAAACCACATCCAAATAGCGTAAGTGTATCCAAGCTATCAAAGAAAGTAAACAAATTTGTTGGCGAATGGTATCAAGTTTTCTATTTTCAGGTCAACTAGAGGAGGTATGAAACTAAATTAAACACTACTATTTGTTGTCCAGGTTTTTAAAAGCGTGTATGTTGTTAAAAGTTGCTGAAAATTTTTCTCCAGCATACAAATAGCAGGCCAAACTATAAAGTCCTTAAAAAAAGAAAGATTTAAAGTATTATTTTCTTTATCCCCTGAAAAGACTATGTCAATATAAAACGAACAGAAATTAATTTAAAAAAGTGTTTCCACAAAATAAGTTTTTCAAAGAAAAGTAAAGAACTCCATTAAACCAAAAATGAGCAAAAATAAAATCAAATAATCTACCAAGCATGAAACTACCACAATCAGCATCGATAAATAAATGAAACCCGAAACGACAGAAATTACATGAATAACCGAGTCAAACTCAAAACGAGGAAAAATTAACTTGGAGTAGGACTCAAAACCCTATGCCTTCCCAAGGTCAGACCATAATTTGCACTTTACTGAAAAATATAAATGTTTTTTACTTTCATAAACTTTAATAAATCAAATAATATTAACATTTTGATTACTAAATATCTGTATACATATATTAACCTGACTATTCACATTCATTTGTATTTTTTTCAGTAAAGTGCAAATTATATTCTGGCCTACTCTTAGGCATAAGGGGTTTTGAGGACTACTCTTGTTAATCTTTGCTCGTTTTGAGTTTGACTCGGTTATTTATTGTAATTTCTGTTCGTTTAGGGTTTTTATTTATTTATCGATGCCGATTTGTGGTAGTTTCACGCTTGATAGATTTTTTTATTTATTTTTTTGCTCATTTTTGGTTTAATGGTGTTTTTTACTTTTCTTTGAAAAACTAATTCTGTGGAAAAAGTTTTTTTTGATTAATAGAAAAAAAGTGTTTAAAAAAACCGTTTTTAAAGTGTTTTTCGGACCCCCCCCCCTGAAAAAAATATTTTGCTATAGAGCTTGGTTTGCTTACTGCTCGTTTTGGTGATACAGAGGTGGCTTTCTGCTGAACAGCTGACATATCTTGGCCTACCGATAGCATCAGATATTAAGTTTAACGCGCAAACTACTTATCTCGAATTTTTCCGTGAAAGTTCGTAAGGGGTATGGTATGCTGGTATGGTGAAAATGTATGTACAATCGCCTTGTCCTAGCAATGCTCTATTGCGCTTTTGTAATATCACATGTTTCTTGCGGTTTCCTGTTTTGGGACAAATATGTCTGATAAGGATAAACGCACGATCCTTTCGAACGTTTTTCAAATATGGAAAATAACTACTGAATCTTCCCCCGTGGATGAAGTGTAAATAGCAGACCCCTGTGAAGTGGTTAAAGACCGAATTAGCCGTTCAAGCGCACATTAGATCCGTAACCACACACTATGTACCGGGTCATAGTGCCTCACTAGTGGCGCTCTAAGTTTAGTGTACAGTGTTTGTTAGAGGTCTTTATTTTCTTTTGTTTTATTCGTGTGTGAGTCTTCTTTTCCTTTATCTATTTTCTTTCTACGCCATCTTTGTAATTATTTACTTGATGATGGGCAATAAAACCATTCATTCAGATAGAGAGTTAGAGAGATAGATAGATAGGCAGAAGGATTGTAAAATAGATAGACAAATAGACAGATATACAGATAGATAGATAGATAGATGGATAGATAAGTAGACAGATAGATAAATATGTCAGATGGATAGATAGATTGGTAAATAGACAAAAGATCTAGAGCTGAACTGGGCAGCCACGGCAAAAAACACAGAAATGAATGTAAAGACGGCAAATGGGTCTGTGGCCAGTAAATGAAAACGAAGCGAAACAAAAGTCTTCAGTCTTCATTTAGCCTTGAAAGTGATAACACCTTTTTTGGATTTTAATCAACTTGAAACTCGGTATGATCCTAAATTAATTCAGTGACCGGAGTTAATTGTGCAACCATTCTGTCATAACATTTCATACGGATTAAAATGTTGTAATCTACTGACCTAGTTTCTGGACATTTATTTACACTTTACAAAAATAGATTTGTGCTGATTTTCAATTTTGCGTAACCATAATTGACAAGTCAGAAGAGGGGCAGTAAACCCGTGGCAAGTGCCGTTGTACCTGCCGGGAGAGTCTCCCTTAAATTGCGGGGATAAGGTAACGGGGGCTGACGCTTCCCTTGTCTTTTGGGGTGATTTTTTTTTTTTTTTTTCAAGCCAATGATGTCTCAAAAGTGTGCCCTAACTGTGAACGTTCTTTGGGGAAAGGCACGCTGTTGCAATGCACTAAGTGTTCCAATTTGTTTCATCCCTCTTGTTCAGGGATCACCGTTTCCGATAGAAAGAATACTCCTAACTGGATCTGTTCTATTTGCAAAGCCGCTACCGAATTTTCTAGTGACCCAATAGAGAGTGAGCACCCAAATTCTTCAATAAATATGCTGACGCCACTGAATGCCGTAACCCCTGCATCTCAGACCCTCTCTTGGCTGTTAGCCAGGAAGCACCTGTGATTAACGATTCGACTGATAATCATTGCCCAAATGAACAGGTAAAGCGGAATAAATTTTGCCTGCGATGATTCTTCTGATTCATTCTGTGATTTTTCAAAAACCTTCGTAATTGCAGATGGATTTCTCATGTAATTGTGAACTCTGCCCTGTTTTTTTATTTGCGATGCATTTGCGAATGGTATTCAGAAACGGAGCTTATTGAAACTGTGGCGAACTTTTACAGCCTTGAGGCTTTGGTGAATGCGAAAAATCTGCTTTGGAAATTTTCTGGAATTCCTATAAAGAGAGTAATGAGACGTGGCAACGCTGCGGAACTTGCTACAGCAAAAGATATTATGAAGATGGTCTCGGATCTTGACCAGAAAGGTTTCAAATGGCCTGTATTAGTGCCTCGCTCATTCAGAGACTGCCCTTTATTAAAATCTGATTCCAATGTACTTTTGGATCGACTTGTTAGTGATTATGCAGAAAGCTGGTAGAAATCCATTACTTCTCTTGAAAGACTTGAACAAGACTTACAGTCCTCGCTGTCAAAGTGTTCAGCCAACTTGGCGCGCCCCCTCCCCCTCGCCCTTTAAATTCACCTGATTTGGCCTCCTCTCCCCATCAGCTCTGATTCAGTAGAGACTATTACTATCGCTAATCCGCCAGCCTCGTTACGTGACCCTGTTTCCAGGAAAAATGAATTTGGACAAATTCGGCTCGGGCTGTATCAAGCAAATAAAAAAGACCAATGATTTGATTTTTATCACTGTGGCGGCTGAATCTGGGAAAAAGTTTTCTTGTGATCTAAAGGATTCCTTCCCTGATTGTCTTATCAATACTAGAAAGGCCTAAGTTTTTCGGAATAATCCGTGGTGTGGATATCGAGTTCGACATTGAAGCTCTAGCAGCCACTTTGCCTGGGATTCTGGAGTTCAGGCGCCTTGGAATGTCGAGAACAATAAAGGTGTCCGTTTTGAGTCCGAAGCATTTTTAAAATATTATATCGTCCATGGGATTAAGTTCGGTTACGAGCTCTACCAGAGTTGAGAAAGACAATGGTGCTTCCAAAACGATGTTTCGCATGTCAAAGTCCCTCTCACACCGAAAAAAACTGTGATTTCCTTCTACTCTGAAGTGTGCTCGTTGCAGTGGAAATCATAGATCAACGAAGAATACTCCATGTACTAACCCCATTTGTGTGTGCAAATTGCAACTCAACTAACCACCCGTCTTACAGTTTCAGTTGCCCTGCTATGAAAAAGCTTTTTAAATGAATATTGGTTTCTAACGATTACGTCCCTTTAAATTCGAATGGAGTCATTGGCAAATTTGTAGTGCTGAATGAATTTGTTTCTGAAAATAGTTCAATACTATGTTTTGCAAGAGCATCATTTGTTGGACCATTCTTTGAATATGTTAAAGTTCCCTTTCAAGTCTACATGATATATTTTACCGTTCCTGCGAGGCCTACCGGAGGCCGCCCTGCGGTGGCATTGCTACATTTGTTCCTAAAGAATTTAGTGCTATTTTATCTTGTGCTGATGAGTCTTTTCTTGCCTGCAAACTTTTTTGATTGTGTTTGGTCAATTGCTATTTGCCTACTGACTATCATGTTGATTCGTCTTTTGAAGCCTTTACGTCAGCTTGCCATAGACTTAGTAGCTTTATTGCCCTATTAGATTCGAGTTTACGTATTTTTATTTTTGGTGATTTTAACTGTGATCTTGAGAGTGTAAATGACCGTAGCACAATTTTTATTTTCGTCTTTATACCAAATTTTAATATCTGCCGTAAGACACTTGATTTTACTTATTCTCATTGGAGTGGGAGTACGAGTAATATTGACCATGGACTTTTTAATTTTTCCCCATCTATTATAGTAAAAGTTATCCCGATTTCCCGATAAGTGATCATTTACCTATTCAGTTTTTGACATCGTTTTCTGTAATTCATGATTCTGTTTCTGCTTCTAATTTTATTCCAATTCGCCCTAAATATTTTGAGAGAATTATTTGGGATGAAAACTGATTCCGGCTTACCAAGATAAAGTTGATTCTTTAGCTCGAAAAAGTAGTTGTACCTGAATATTCTGAAGTGTCATAAAGATAACATAGAGCTTTGAGCTTAATTGCATATATCTTCAGTTATTACATTGCTTAAAATATGGTGCTAAAGAAACTTTTGGAGTTAAAAAGTGTAAACCCAATGTTGAAAAACCTTTTTGGTCGTCAATCCGTTTCTTGTACATGCTAATCATGAATCTAAATTAGCTTTTAGACATTGGAAAAATAGTGGAAAACCGCGTGATCTTCATCCGGCTTTTCCTATGCATGAAAAAAAAGAAGGCAATTTTCCAGTCGGAGCTTCGTCGTCATAATAATATTTTGCTTATGGATGCTTCGTCTGAAGTTGATATGAATAAAAAGAAACTTTGGAAAGCTCCTACGTTCAACAAGAGAGTTAATGAACCTTCTAAAAAGGATAAGAATGGCCCTTCTCTTGTTGAGTGGGAAACTCATTTTGCAAACCTTTCGAAATCTTGTGATGATCCTGAACAACTTTCGCAGGTTGATATATTTTAAACAGTTACTTTTAATTCGCATGATTTTTCTATTTCGTTTGATTCTTTGTTGGGTGCATGCCGTAAATTAAAGCCACAATCCTCTAAAGAAGACCATGATGGGATTTTTTCAATCATGTGAAATTTGCTCCAACTTCTTTTCTTCTTCTTCTTTTGACTTTTTTTAATCTTATTCTCAAGTTTGGTATTGTTTCCTCCGTCTTTTAGGATTGGGGTGGTAACTCCTATTCTAAAATCTGGTAAAAGAGATCTCCGTTCTTGTGATTCGTATAGGCCGATAACGAAGGGTTCTATGATTGGTAAACTTTTTGAATTATGTATAAAGGATCTTTTTGATTATTTGGATGTTGGTCTTAATCAAGTAGGGTTCAAAAAAGGAATGGGTTTGCGACCATGCGCATGCAACGTTTGATACTATAATTAAGGAGTCAAGATCTACTGGCTCCCCACTTTATACACTATTAATTGATATAAAAAGGAGCTTTTGACAATATTTCGCATGCTTCCGCTCTTTCAGCTCTTATTTCTGGTGGGATTCCCCTTTCTGTGGTTAGAGTTCTTAGATCTTGGTATTCGTGCTTAGGATAAAAATTTTTGCACATACTTCTGATTCTCTTTCTAATCCAATTTCCGTGGGTCGGGGCGTGAGACAGGGTGGGGTTTTATCTCCTTATATTTTTTAACGCATGTCTGGCGGAGTGTCTTCGTTCTTTATCTACAACCCTTATTTCTTGGGGACGGGATGTGTCTTTTCTTGCATATGCTGATGATATTATCCTATTGAGCCGTTCTAAAGCTAGTCTAATTAAGAATTTTTAATTCCCTTTCTAGTCTGCTTAATGTTCGTGGCCTTTCTATTAGTATTAAAAAATGTCAATATTTTCCCGTTAATGTTATGACCGAGCTGAATTAATTTGCGATAGAAATATATCATTCCGGTTTTCTGATGCTGTTGTTTATCTTGGGTTACCTTATTCTGCTTCAGCTCGTGAATCTAAGTCGATGCTAATTTTACATATTCAAGAAAAAATTAGAAAGGCGTTTGGTTCCATAATACGGCTACGTGGTGTTTATCGTCGTGAAATTCTAGGTTCTCTTTTAATGCAGTTGCCCTCCCGCATGTTCTTTATCCTTCCCTTCTTCTTCGAGATTTTAAAATTTGTGATTTTTCAGCAATTCGCGTTTGTTATTTTAAATATTGTAAGTTTTTACTTGGTTTTCCAATTTCCTTTAGTAATTCTGAATTAGTTTCAAATTTAAAATTAAAGAGCCGTTGGAAATAGCCAAGGTAAAAATAAATAATTTTTTACGTAAATCTGAAAATATACTTTATGTTCATAATCTTTTTCCTTTTTTTTTCTATAGTTTAAAAAGTGCATGATTTCATTATTACTATTTGTTGCATTTGATTAGTTTTCTTTTGGGCAACTTGTAAATTGTTGCTATGTTTGATGGTGTGTTATTTGGATTTTTGAAGAGTTTATTTAATTATCTTTTATACTCCTCGTTTTTTGAGGGAAATAAATAAATAAATAAATAAATAAATAAAAAAAAAAAAAAATCAAACGAAAAAAAATTCAACGTACAAAACAATAGAAACTAAACCATACAATATACATAAAACTAACATACACTAACATAAAATATATAATATACAATTACTTAAATTTACAATTGGCAGCTACCTTCATGAAACCACTGAAGTAACTGACATGAAACTTTTATGGTTTCATGGACATATCCCCCAATTGTAAATGCAAGTAACTGTATATTTTATGTTAGACCATTTTAGTTTTATATATATATCTTTTACTTATATTTTTTAGTTTTTTTTCTAGTTTATTTCTCTACTCGGAAGACCGCCTTGTTGCATACTGGCGAAGTATTCGTTCGATTTTTTCGTTAACTTAATTTCATTTACTGGCCAATTGGCAATAGATCCGTTTGTCGACATTACATTCATATCTATGTTTATTAGGTAGATATATAGGTAGATATATAGATACATTGACAGACAAACAGATGGATAGATAGATATTTAGGTAGATAGATAGATATGTAGGTAGATAGATAGATGGATAGATAGATAGATAAATAGATTTATAAACAGATAATAGATAGGTAAATAGATAGATAAATAGATAATAGATAGATAGACAGATATATCGATAGATAGACAAATAGATATGTAGATAGATAAATAGACAGATAGATTAACAAATGGATAGAAAAAGCCATCCATATCCATTTTGAGGTCCTATTGTCATGGCAAATTGACGCGTAAATTGACTGAAGGGGTTCATTTGTCGCTTGATTTAATCATTAAGTAAAAAAGGGAACAAATCTAGTTTTTTGGAATTGATTCAAGAATTAACCCATACCCTACGTGGAAGACCAAAATTACGCAAAGGGGGGAGAAATGTAGAATATTCGAAAATAAGCTGTAGGCCTACGTTTTTTGAAATTTTTTTTCAACCTTTGTCAATGTTAACATATTATTACTTCTGATTATTAATCCTCGCTATAACAATTTTTGTAATTCCTATTTAATAAATTACATCTGCTGAACAGAAATCTTATATGACCAACATTTTTTTGATTAAGTTCATATAACGCCGTGTTATCACAAAACAGAGGATGACAGAACAAAACTGTCATTTTTTCGTCAACAATTTGGATGTTTGCTTTCCCTAAAATGGACTGTAAATGACATTGCAGTTTCTCATAATCCAGATTGACAAGAACGTGGCTGGAATTTCACATCAAAGAGTTGTAACTCATTCTTGGGGGAGAGGAAGGGATCAAGAATATACAAAAGGAAGGGTTGATTTAGAAGGCCCAGCTAATCGAGTAGTTTTAATAATACTGAATAACGTTATAAATTTTCGAAAAATATGTAAAACTATGCAAGCAAATTTAGCACTATCTATCATTTCGTAATATTCGCAAATGGTAGCAAAATCTCAAAGGCGTTATTTTTGTGCAAAACCATTTAGATTAAATCGTTGTTTTATTTGTCATCTTTCATTTCGACAAAGATTTTTCATTTTACTAGGTTTAAATTTGTAAATAATTGATTAATTTTTATTTACTGATTGAATACAATGTGGGCTTATTCAGCACTGCCTATCACTTTGTCATGTTTGCAAATAGCCGCAAAACCTGGAAGCTTTATTTCCATGCAAATTTGTTACAGTCATCGAATTTTTTATCTCCTTCTCATATTTAATAAAGTTTTTTTTACTCTATTAAATTAAGATTTTGAAATAATTGAGAAAATTTTATTCGTTGATCGAAAAACTTGTCGGCTAATTCAGTACTACCTATCATTTTGTAATTTTCCAAGTAGTTGCGAACCTAAAAGTGGCAGTTTTCATACAAAATTTGCTAGTTCACGGAATTTTTGGTCTGTTTACTTTCATGTTTTAAGAAAATTTACTATGTCAAGTTATAATTCATTGGCAAAACAATGTAGGCCATTTAGCATTACCTATCATTTCGTAATCCTCGCAAAACACGGAAGCATCATTTTCGCAAATACCTGAACTATTGATCTTTCATTTCAATCAAGATTTTGCTTTATCCAATTTACGAATGAAAGATTTACTAATGACACAGGTAGTTTAAAGATTGACCCAATATATGATAATCTTCTAAAGAGTGAATCAACAGTCAATAAGGGAATCAAGATTATAAATAATCACCAGGTGACTGTTTTACCTGCTAGATCAAAACGAATTGCTTCAATATAGCCAATAAAAGGAATATTTCACAACAGAACAGTTAAAGTAATTTGTATTTTTTATTTTTCCGTCAGTTGCTCTGGTGTTTATCACTGAAGTAACTCCATATTAGCATCTTTTCCTTACGTGGATCAGTTTGCGCCAATTGTATATTTTTTGTTTTGGTGGTGGTTTTATTGTTTTTTTTTATTATTTTAACTTGTTTTTCTTCTGTCTTTCGTGCTGAAGACGCCTTGTTCGTGATACAGGCGAAATATCCGCGTTGTCCTGCATTTATCTTTTCTTTCTCTCCACTGGCCGCAGTCTCGTTTGTTGTTGTTTTTTTTTTCTTTGTTGGTTTTTATCCAATTTAATTTTTTTTGTAAGTTTTAGTAGATTATATTATGGAACTTGTTAAACATCCCGACCCCAGTCCAAAATTTTGATGTGTATGATCTGAGAAAAACCGGTTTGTCTGTCTGCAGTAGGTTATAATTAGCTTAGTGGTCATTGAGAATAACTACGATGTTGATATTTTATTAAATATTTAATGTCTAGAGATGGTTAGGTTAGATTAGGTATTTAATATAATATTTTATGGGCCACCTGCTTTCCACAATTTTTTGTTGCAGTTCCCATAATTTTCTACTAAAGTATTTTGTTTTCATCATATTGTGGTATATGATGAAAACAATCATATACCACAATACGATTTCATTAGGATTAACCTAACTTCACTTTTTGGTGGGGTTGGGATATTTAACTAGTCCCTATTTTATTTTTCTTATATTGTTAATTTCTTTTTTTCAAAAACACTATCAGTAACGATAGTTTTTATGAATTCTGAACAGTTGCTTTTTATTATAAATAAGATCTTTTTTGCATAGAATTGATTAGAGAAAATGCTACATAGGCTATTGATAAACAGTACAATCAAGTTGACATCTTTAATTCATAGCTTCTATAAATACCTGCGAAAAACCATTGGCGTTATTTTTCACACAAAATTGTCCTCAAAATTTATTAAGTATATAAATTTTTAACTCAGTCTTCCACATCGACCATTATGCTAAAATTAGGATTTCCGTTATGTGCAAAAAAAAGTATTATAGCCCACTCTACTCATTTCGCATCTTTTATAAATAATTGCAAAACCCAGAAGCGTCATTTCTCATTAACTTTTTCCTCGAAGTTTACAAATTAAAGAAATTTGTAACGCTTGCCTTTTATTTCAATCAAGACATTTTCCTATAAAATTTAATTGATTTTTTCTATTTTGGCATATACTTTTTTTGTACCATGTCTTATAAGCTTTAAGTTAATTTGCAACGTATATATACTAAAATTAACCACAATGGCGAAATCCAGTTGACCTGTTTTTAGTTTTTTTTTGCTAAGTTTGAAGTTGGTTATCAAAATGCTCTATATTTGAAATGCGCCAAAATAAAACCAGTTCATAATGACGTATCATCTACAACACTATGCAACTTCACGAGTGTCTTGAATTCTAATCAAGATTGATTTGAAACTGACCTAAATTCTATTTTATTTTTCTTCAATATGCTTAAAACAACTATACTAGAATTGTATGATATCTCTAATGTGAAAGAGCGAGGATGTTATTGCAAGTTGCCTTCTACTTTCAAACATAATTAATTCCTGTAATGTGTTCGAATGTCAAATTGTTCGAAAGTGGAAAAAATTATAAATAATTGGAACAAAGAAATATTTTTTGCTTATCTTAAAATAATTTGAAAAAAAACAATATGGGCAAATTACGTAGAAAATATAAGAATTCACAATGACAGCATCACAAAATTAGAGGGGGGGGCTCCAATTAGGATGTGGCAGGGGGTTGAAAACATGAAAAACCGCTTTCTTGTAAACTGAAAATAATTAAAATATGTTCCAATTACGACCAATATCGATATTATAAAGCACATGAATTATAGATTTTATAAAAACATATTATAAATGTTTCAAGTTGTAACCCAAATTAAACCAAATAAAAAAGAATGGCAATTTAGACCTCCCCCCCCTGAATATATAACTATATTCAGTTCTATCATTATAACTGAAGTTATCCCGTATATATGGGTAGCGAACAAAAATTGCTCTTCATGAATAAATGAAACATGGAATGAATGGATATTAAATTGAATAGCCAAGTGAGACTTAGAACGAACAGAATTACCGCAAAAGAAGTGCAAGGTAATTACCCACTCAGTCTCTTCTGAACAGCTGAGAACTTCTGAGTATTATTTGTACTTTGCTGAAAGCAAACACAGTTATATAACAGTTTTTTTTTTCTTAGCTAGTATTTCATTGATATAACTTCGCTTATTCCTGCGTTTATTCAGAATAAAGTTTGTTTTGGCAAAGAATCACCGAAATTCTGCAACTTTTTGCACTAATATATTGGGTCTAGGCGTTCATCTCCCCCCCCCCTTCGGGATAGTTTTGTATTTGGAGAGGGAGGAAGATGCCTCAAAGGGTGTATTTTAATTTCCAAAATATTTCAACTCCTCATTGAACCTTCAGATAAGTCAGAATTAGTTTCTAAAGGAGAGACGACGGGAGGATGGAGGTAGAATTGATATATAGTCCCCGAGGGATTATATATAAATATAATACACATATTATCGTGTATTGATATGTATTATCAATACCATAAGAACATATACTATGTGAAAATGTTAACTGTTATGTGAAATTATGATAAAATGTTAATGTTATGTTATACGATATTATGTGTTATTTTTTATTATGATAATATGTGAATATTACTATGTATCAGGTAGTGCCATATTATCATGTATCATTTGAATGTTTATGGATATTATCGAAGTCCAAACCCTAATCTAGTATATTATTAAAATACTTATGGGGTTGAAGGGTTTTCTACAATATCTCTGCTATTCATGGTATTAAAAAAACTCAAGGAGAACCGGTGCTCAAAACACACTTTTAGGGAAACAAAGATATATGCACTTTTGAAGACCGGTTAAATTTTATCATATTAAATTTTACCATTTGTCCAAATGACGATTTGTTAAATATTATAAAATTTGTAAGCAGAACTAAAAATAAAGAAATTGGAATTTGTTGGTTGCTAGTGATGAGTAATTGTTTGGACAATTGACATTTTTTATCTAAATTTCAAGATAACAAAAACACATTTTGATATTGACATTTGTAACCGTCCTTTTACAAGCCAACTGAGCATCCGATAAACTGCTGTGCTATTAGAATAACCAGATGTGCAGTTAATGTCACACTTGACATTGAGAAAGAGGGAGGGGGGGGATACTTAACCTTTAAGATAAACAAATACCATTTTGATGCCAAAATATATTCCAAAGTTGTATTTTTTAGAAAAGGAGGTATAATGCATTTTCGAAGTTACAGAAACTCCTTACTATCTTCATACTCAAAGAAGGGACGCTAGCCGAAGAAATCACACCACGTTTAGAATTCTTGAGTGATACACATTTCAAAGATAGACGATGCGTGTTTTTTATTAAGGTCCGTTTGATCATAAAAACACAACGAATGATTACGTGTTACAAAAACCACTGCTTGTAATAAGTAATATTTTTATTACTTAATTTTATAATTAAGTAATATATAATAAATTTTTATAATAATAAACTATAAAAATTTAAATTTTATAATTTTATAATAAGTAATATATAATACATTTTATAATAATAATAATAAAGTAATACATAATAAATCTTATTCTTAAAGAAGAGGCATGACGAAAATATTTACTTTCATATTTTTTTTTCAAGAAACTAAAACACTAACAGCGTCAAATATGAAGACGAAAAGCGGTAAAGGGACATATTTTTGGATGTCCTTAAATTTTTCCTCATTAATTGAGTCAATTAAACATGTTTATTTTGAAAACTGCACAATGGACAGAAGGAACTTTATCACAGTCGCCGTACCAGTGCAACACCTCACACAAGTAATTATTTTGAGTGAAATGTTGTCAGGGGTTCTCTATGTGGAGTTTGTCAAGCCAGGTCAACGGGGTAGCCCATGTAAATTTTGTTAAAAAGATTTCCCTGAAGGATATATCTCGTATTCACCCTTAAAAAAAAGAAAATCCGCTATATGCTTTATTCATATTCATTATGATTCATCTACCTAATGAATATTATGCAGGGCTGCTATAATTAGCAATACTAAATATCTCAGTTTAGTTTGGGGAAGACCTCTCGACTAGATTCTCTTTCAGAAGATTAATCCGTTTGGAGAGGGGCGTAATTTGCTATGGGGCAGGGGAGGGGCAACTGTCCCTCCCAGACCTCGCTGTTGAAGTATCTTGAGACTCTTGTAATAAGTAATCCCATAATAAATATTATGCTTAATGAAGAGGCATGACGAATACATTTACTTTCATAATTTTTTTGTTCAAGAACTAAACACTAACAGCATCAAATATGAAGACCATAAGCCCATTTATAAGGAACATTTTTTCGATGTCCGTAAATTTTTTAGGACAAGTTTTTTTTCCTAAAGATAATTTTTGTCCTAAGATAATGTTTTTTTTTTTTATCTTATGCAAAATAAAATTGCGTCTCTACAACAAGTAGAATAACAGGGACATTTTGCATAAGATTGTTGAATAAAACTTCAAAAGAATATTTTAGTCCTCTGTCCAAGGGTCGTCCTCAGCACAACACAAACAAAATATAAAAATAACCTTACCTTAAAATGCAACCTTTGAAACTACCTTTTTCTAATGAAAAACTTTTAAAAGAGCCCAAGCATCATTACTTTTAACGAAGCAGTGTGGCCACCGTTGCTATTTAGGAAACCTAAGACTGACAAAATTTAAAAATCCGAAAGGCTAATTCAGAAGCCAATATGTGAAATTATTTGGAATGAACTTTAAATGATTTGTATACAAAAATTTAAACCTAAAACGTGTAGAATCAAGCGGAAAACGGGTACTAAAACAAGTTGAACCTAAAACGAGTAGAACAAATGAATGAATAAACGAAATGAAATTGAACAAATTAAAAACTAGCGGTCAAGTCCAGCTGAAAATTAACAGATTTTACAATAGATGAACAAAAGAAACCTGAGACGGAACAAAAGTTATATAAATAATCTAGCTGATTATCAAATCCCTTGTTTTCACTCATAGAAGCTATCAGATTTATAATCTCTCATCTATCAAAACTTAGCTTAAGATTAGTCTTTCCTTTAAGATGATATCGATTGCCATCCAGTCGCGTTTGCTTCGAATTGAAATGCATCGCTCCCTGTCCAACTACTTGTGGTGTTAATGCCGACTGCTCTGTTCGGAACCACATTACATCATGCAGATGTTCCTGAGGGATACACAGGGGATCCTTTCTCCAGCTGTCAAAGAAGAACAACAGGATTGACTCCAGACAAGGAGGAGGTAAGGTTGCTTATTATAATGTGTTTTGGCTGAGATCCTCTCATAGTGAGCCCCTCTTTTAATCCTCTTGCACATATCACTAGCATTTTGCTTATGACATAACACATATGTACATGTACCTCTAAGTTTCTTTAAGTCTTCACAACTCTGTCAGGAACCCCATCACAATGCAGGAATTTCCCTAAATATACGCTGAATTGTATGGTGAATTTATGGTGAATACGGTGAACGTATGGTGAATTTGGCGAAAAACCACAAAGACATAGTGTTAATAGACAATATTTGGGATCAAATTTTGTTGATGCAGACTTGTAAAAACATTTCTTGTCATTTAAGTTTTTCACTTGTGCGAAGCTAAAATTAAGTAAAATGACATATCATTAAAAAATTTAAGCTATTCCTAATCAGCAGATTCCACTAGAGTGCGGCTCAGACTATAATTTTTAACTGCCTACAGATGCCTTGTGTTTAGCGAGCTCCTTGCACCTTTTCTTCTGTGTCGCCAACA
>CM051259.1:3295316-3411747 GCA_027921565.1 Artemia sinica | reverse complement strand
ATGTAGTGAACTTTTTTTTGTCATGTGATAGCTCTAGTACTTCAGTTTCGTATGCCGTTTCTGACTTACTTCCCTGCACCTGTGTCTATCCGCAGTGTGCAGCTCCTTGACCTCCTGCCGCTAGAACGGCATTTCCAAAAGTCTCCGGAAAATAAAACACCCTACGTGTCATCTCGAGCAGATGTTGAACTCTCTTACAACAAGTTTCTGGAAACCCAAGTGCTCTTAAGAGAAGAGGCAGCAGATATTGCCGGTTTGGTGGAGATTCTGTCTGCCAAGTACACTGCAGTTCCTTCTACTGAGAGTTCGCTGCAGATATCTGATTTCAGTGCTTCACTAATCTAGGAACAGCCAAAACTGCAGAGAGAGTTGGTGTCTATGTCAGAGAAGGCTTCCAGGTTAGTGTTATCAACCTTCCTATTTTTTAATGTACATTTGGGTTGAAAGTGTATGGCTTGATATTAATCTTCATGACAAAAAAGTCTGTGTTGGGTGTATTTACAGAAGCCCTAGCGCACCCAGAGTCTTGAAGAATGTGAATCATCACTTAAAAAAATTATTGATGGAATGGCTTCCTTGGTATCACCAAATGGTTGCATCTGATTTGATAATAATTGGCGATTTTAATTTCCCCTCAGTTGAAGTGGGTGGATGGACTTGGTCATCCGGCATCTGGCGGTGGGATTCACCATTTGTGTCTTGTTTATCTGACAATTTCCTTCACCAAACGGTTTTGAAAACCCACAAGGCAACCGTGGTGACCAGAACCCTTCCTTGTTGGATCTTGTAATTCTGAGTGCACCCAGACTCCTCTCATCAGAAATGAATTTCTTCCCTCCAGTTGGTAACAGCGACCACGTCAGTTATCTTCTCTGTACTGTCTATGTAATAGTCGTCTTCAAACTAACTTGTCACACCCTCCAAACTTTTATTGACTATCATGAAATACAGCGGGAATTGGTATCAATTAATTGGGTCAGCAGCTCTTATTCTTATCTGATATCAACCACGTTAGGATTGAATGTTAAGGAAACTCTCCTGTCAACCAGAAAAGAAGCACTCCTGTAATTATTTATTGAAGAACAACCAAAAACACTTCTGTTTCTCACAAAGGATACAAAGAGGACATCAATAGGAGAGCCATAGCTTGGAAAAGGTACAAAAATAAAAAACACAGGAAAATTGGCTAGGTATGCAAAGGCTTGAATCTCGTCTTGGACTCAGTTTAGTGAAACTGAAGTCTTGAATATTAAGGAGATAAGCTTGCCACTGATACTCAAGGCAAACCCCCAAATCCTTCTGGATGCATGTTTCTGCTCAAAAGTCCTAACCGTCACACCATTCCCTGACCTCAAACATAGCAGGGTAACAGGCACTTTCCACCCCGTTGCCGATAGATAAAGCTAATTTACTAATGTCCAGTTTGCCTCCGCTTTCACCACCTGGTATTGTCCCAACCTCCCTGCAGCAGTCACCATCACAATCTGTATCTACCCCAATGCCTCGCTGTTAGTTCTGAAGAAATGGTCTTATCTGAGCCTTGATAAGTTTGATGTTAAACAATCCAAAGGACCTGAGCTTAGGTTACACCCAAGAGCTTCTTCAAGAGTGTAAAATGTCCTCACTTCCTCCTCCTGTGCAGACTCTTCCAGCTGTCCCTAAAAAACGGAGAGCTACCTACATTTGAAAAACGTCCTATGTCATGCCAAAATCCATAAAAAAGGCCCCAAGGATTGTGCTGAAAATTACCGTCCCATCAGCATCACTTCTGCAGTTGTAAAGGTGCTCAGATATTTGTAAATAGAGCTTCTCATTCAGCACTTTGAAACTACAACATACTACTCCTTCTCAACATGGCTTCAGATCTGGTTAGATCTGGGACCTAACCTAATACAGACATACAAAGTAGGGTAACATCACTGCTGGATCAATGATTTCCTTTTGATATGGTGCTCCCTGGACCTCTCAAAAGCTTTCGACAGGTGTTTCATGATTCCTGATCACCAAACTGAAGGCAGCAGCTGTTTTGATCGGTGGTTACTGTGCAGTGGATACAGAGTTTCCTATCAGAAAGAACACAAGCCGTCAGGGTCTATGATTCTCAAGAATGTTCCTCTTTATCGTCATCCATAACTGTGTTAAAGTGGCGTCCCTCCAGGGGACCATCCTTGGACCAAGTCTCTTCAATTTTTATATTAATGATGCACCAAACCTTCTCTTGAACCTCCTCAAACTTTATGCTGATGACTCAAAAACTTGTTGGCAAAGCTGCTAATACCATCTGATCTCCAATCTATACAAACGGACCTTGATATTCTTGGAAGCTGGGCTTAAATGGCTCCTCTCCTTTAATGCTGAAAAATGTCATGTCATTCATTTTGGCAAACATAATCCACATCAGCAGTACCATCTCCAAGGTAACCCCCTCTCTGCAGTTACTGAAGAAAGAGATCTTGGAGTCATTGTTGATAATTGCTGAGTTTCAGTACCCATGCAAAATCTGTATCTTCTTCTGCTTCCAATCCCTTGGAATTATTAAAAGAACTATCTCTAGCCAGCGTCCTAAAAGTATTTATGAAGCTCTACAAGGCACTGGTTTGTCCACGCCTTGAGATTTGAATGTCCCTGGCGTCCCCCTATTTTAAGAAGGACAGGGAAATACTAGAAAAAGTACAGAGAAGAGCAACTAAGATGGTATATGGCCTCAAACAAGTGCCATATGAAAGAGCATTTGCATCATCTGAAGCTCCCTACTCTCACATATCGGAGGAAGCAAGGCGACATGATTCTAACCCACAAAGTCATTTCAAAAAATAGTGTTTCCTGGTCTCCTTGCTCCCCCCAGAACGCCTTGTGACAAGAGGACATTCAATAAAAGTTTTCAAGAAGCACTCTTCTATCCAAGAGAAGCCATTTCTTCAGCCAACGAATAACCAACTTGTGGAATCAGCTCTCTGAAGATACAGTGTCTGCAGACTTTGACAATTGCCTTCAGCGAAGACTTGACAAAGATTGGCAACAGCAGGAGTCCTCTACAACTGGGAACTGCTGAGAGTCTACAACCCAAATGTAGCAAGCAAATTCACAACAAACAAACAAAAAAAAAAACCATTAGAATGTCATCACAGAGCATTACAAAGGATGGAAAATCCTTATATTCGCTCCAAGCTGTGATTTAGGTAATTTAAACTCTCCAGATTTAGTTATCAACTGTTCCCAGAAAATTTTCTCTGAAATTTTCATCCTGGAGTCTATCAACATCATAGGCTCCTGGAAGTAATCCTACCCTTCCTATGTTTCAGCTTTAATTAACCCTAGACACTACTAATGGTGATCTTTAACAAACAACACTCCCATATACAGTAGTGTCTTATATTAATACTGTGTGTCTTTGGTTTACAATAACATAATCAACAAAGCTAGCTGTCACATGTGACTGATTCCTGGATCAGCTAGACAGTTTTTTTAGATTTTTTTTTTAAGTTTTTATTACTATAGACTGTTTTACTTTTTGGGGCCACCATTAAGAGTTTAAAATATATTTTCCTCAGAAATGATTATTGAATTATGAAAGAGTATAAAAAGGCATCAAGTGCTGTATCTCACTTTTATCCCCAGGTAAACTATGTTGAAAACTACAAATGTACCCATTTAACTGCTGAGGTGGTGATTACTGTTATAACATATTTCAAGCTACATATTTCCACATGAAGGGGGGGATAAGTCCAGAGGAGCTGTAGTCAAAACATGTTAACTAAAATTATTTTGCATATGATGAAGTAAGATCTGTTATTTTTTAACACTTTTATATACCCAAAAAATTACCTGTGCCATAGCCATTTAACATTTGCCTCTCAATTTCTCTTTCTATCTACAATTAGTCATGTCTTGGTGTAACCTACTGCAAAATACTTGATAATTTTCAATTCAAAATCAACAGAAATTATCATTGAAACTGAAAAATTGAAATTATCAAGTATTATGCAGTAGGTTACATCAAGACATGATCAGTTATAGATAGAAAGAAAAGCCAAGACAGATAGTCCAAGTAATTGAGAGGCAAATGCTTAAATGGCTGCAGCACAGGTAAATGGCAGGAGTAAGTATGACTCTCTTATTTTGCATATGATGAGTTAGATCTGTTATTTTTAACCCTTTTATATACCCAAAAATTAAAGGAAAAGAATTATCTTTGAGGGTCCCTGTAACAGGCTTAAAATTTAATTCCAAGTAAAGTGATTATTATATTTGGAAAGAGCATAAAAAAAAAGGCATTGAAACACACTCAAAATTTCAAACATACTGATAGACCACAGTGGAGCCTCATCTTGGCTTCACTGTTAAAGCTTAAGCCAAGTCATAGAAAATGCTGAATAATCTTTGAACACAGAATCTTAAAATTAGAACAACATATCCTAATGACAGACTTAATCTAAAACAAGGGCTTTGAAAACAGAATAATTGCATTTAAATAAACTAAAGTGTAGAGGTAACGTTTGTTTGAATTCAAATTTTGAAAAACTAGATGTTTCCATGATTATAGTCAGCCAATCCTAACTGGTTTAGTCATAACTATCAGCCAATCACAACTATTTCACCCAATACAAATAATGTCCAAGGGTTAGGAGCCTGATATCTATGTATAGGAAAGGTAATTTTTTAATCTGAACACCTGGCCAAGATCAAACACTGGCTGAATACCAGGGGCTTACCCTAGGGGTAATGCCTAATGAGTATTTTTACAATGTTTTAAAGTAGCCTAGTTTCAAGAATAAGGAACTTTTCAAAAAGGAGGGAATTAGGTACGTAGGTGTCCACTTTAGGATCCCTTTAAGGGATTTAAGCTTAATTTGCAACTGAAATGATAAGGCCACAACATTAAAAAAAAAAATCAAGCAGCCTAGTATGTTTCCCCTTGTTTCTGCATCAGAAACAAAATCCATTATGTATTTAACCCTGAAATTATGCTGAATGGAGATTTAAATAGCATAGGTTATACTCTTTTTTCATAGACCTACAACCTGATTTCTATATAAAAAAGGTGAATTGGCCCAAATTCAATAAATTTGTTTATAATAAAAATAATATAATGCAAAACAAATATGCCACAGAGCCTCTACAAAAATCTTTTAATTGAAAAAAATTGTAGGCACTTTCACTTTAGTATTTGTCCAGTTCCTGCTTGAACGAATTTAAATAGTTGGCATTGATGACTTCAAAGGGGAGCTTGTTCCAGTGTTGTGTTACTTGGTTCTTGAACGCCCAATGGCCAATGTCCTTTGGAACCTCTCCTCTTGAAGCTTGAGGTAGTGACCATGAAGGTTCATGCAGCTGAAGCTGAGAACATCAGTAGCCTGGATGTTTTTGTAGGCAGCATAGCAAAGCTTGTATAACCTCAATGAGGTCTCCTTGGTGCAGTCAATAATCTAGTGAAGGAAGCTTGAGCTTGCAGAGCCTATCTTTGTAGGGTAAATTTCTCAAAGTCAGACAGAACTTTGTTATTTGTCTTTGAACTTTTTCAAGAGCTTCTATGTCTTTGTTTGTAAAAGGGATGTGTAGTGCAATGACCATATTCAAGGATTGGCTGTACCAAAGCTTTGTAGAGAAGGCAAAGGGTCTTATCATTTCCAAAAGTGAAGTTAAGCCTTAAAACTCCTCCAACACAATTTGCTTTCCCAATAATGCTGTTGTAGTGGGCCTGGAAGTCAAGGTTGCTGTCAATGACAACTCCCCAAGTTCGCTCCTCCTGGCATGATGTGATCGGTAAGTCTCCTAATCTATATTCATAGTGGATAGTAGGTTTCCCTATTGTTAGCTTGTGGCTTTTGTTGATATTGATTTCCATCAGCCAGTTTGGACATCCAACTATTGAGCTTGTTAAGGTCCTCTTGCAGAGATTTGTGCATTGGCAGCTGTTTTGATTACTTTATACAGCTTGTGTCGTCAGCGTACAGTAGAATCTCAGAGCTGATACCTTGTACTAGATCATTGAGATACAGGTTAAATAAGAGAAGGCCAAGAACCAAGCCCTGGGGAACACTGCTGATTACCTCTACTTCAAGGTAAAATGTTTATGGTAAAATTTTTTAATTGTCATCTCAACAAGGAAGCCAAACAAATCTAACATTGGACCTTACTGCACCCAAAAGTGTGAATTAAAGTAAGGTAAATACAAAAGTAGATAAGGTAGAAATGGAGATCAGCACTGCCAGTTTGGACCTTAAGGTCTAGTGCCATACCTTAAATTACCTTAAATCGCACTTGCTAGCAATAGGACAAATCCTGTGTCCACCAGCTTCAGTGATGATAGTTTAATCATCATCATCTGTGGCATCCCAAATGTACAACCACAGTTTGTTAAGCCACTCCCTATCCACTGATGACTTGAATGCATCCACGCTGGTAGAGGTTACTGTTTTTTCACTAAGGGAGTTCCACAAGCTGACAACTCTATTTGAGAAGAACTTGTTCCTTAGTCTGGTGTTGGCTCGTTTCCGGAAAAGCTTTTGAGAATGACCATGAGTTTCTATTTTGAATTGTCTGGTTGAAAAGGCCAGGAATGGTATCCTCAGCATTTAGAAGCTTGTATGCTGTTATCACATTGCCTCGTTTGCAATGATATGTTAGAGAATGTTATTCTAAGCTTACGGAGACAGGATGGATAAGGGACAATCATAGAGGTCTAGAAGATCAGTGATATAATATATAAGAATCAATCAAGTTTGTTTCAAGTGACCAACCAGACCTAAAGCCATGCTGACATGATGAGAATAGTTTTTATTGGTTGTCAAGTGTTTCAGGATTGCAGTGTTAACAATTGCTTCTAGTAGCTTCCCGACTGCAGAGGTGACACTGATTCGCCAGTAATTGCTTGCATCCTCTTTGCTGCCACCCTTATGTATGGGGGTTATGTGGCCATGCACCAATCTTGCGAGATACACTTTTCATCAAGGATTTCTGAAAAAGGTGAGTGAGTGGTTCAACATGCAATTCTTTAAGAAGCCTTGGGTGTACACCATCAGGTCCCACATCCAACTTATTTGGATTCAACTTTTTTAGGCATGCCTCTACATCTACCCTATTGACTGTAATTGGAGGCATAGGGGTTATGATTGTATAGGTGGGGGGTCTGGAAGAGGGGCATTATCAGGTGGAGTAATACAGATGTAAACTGCCTATTTACAGCATTGGCAATTTCTGTTGGGTCATCTATTATATGGTCATTCTCTTTGAGTCACATAACAGAGTGTCTACCAGGTTTTATGATTCATATTGGTAAAAAGTGTTTATTTTGTCTTGTAGTGATTTATTGAGAAATTGAATGAACTTGAACTACCAGGTTTACGGGCTGAGGCATAATTCCAAAAGTGTTTTTGGATTTAACTTGCTTGCTGCTGCTACAGCCTCCTCATGCTGTTCAAATAACTTTCTGGATAGATTTCTGACTTGATTTTGTGTCTTGGTATATTTTGTGTAGTGTTCTTATTGTGTATATTCTGTTTATGTAGTCTCCAATACCTTTTCTTTTTTATTTCTTGCTCTCTTTAATTCTCTTTAAACAGCAATTCTACAGGATTTAATCCTTATTTTGCTGGATAATACAATTTTAGGTAATTTATTTAAGGTAAATACAGTAAATGCTGAGAAGAGAAGATGAATTGATTAGACCTAGACCTAGACTAATTATAGCCTGGCCTAAGAGCATCTTTGTTTAGAGTTGTGTATGTAATCATTTTAATAATAACCAATTTCTTAAACAAAGTAAGGGTTATTCATATTATTGACTTATGTACAGGGACAGATCCAGGACTTTTTTTAGGGGGAGGGGGGGGGCAAATAGGTTGATCCAATAAACTTGCTTTAGGAGCAAGTTTAATTAAAGCAAACTTGAGTTAATTAAGTAAATTACACTACAGTAAAATTCTACTTTAGCTACTTTTTTACTATCCTGAAAAGGGGGGTTAGGTTAGGAGCATCAAACTTTTAGGGATGGGTCTACAAGCTAAAGTATATACCTAGGAAGATATTTTGAAGTACCTACCTCCACTCTTTCTCCCTCTAGAGGGTCCTGAAATTTGCCTACATGATAGGTCTATAGGCCTACCTATTGAAATTTTGACAAAGCAACATTTTACCTTAATTTATGGTTATTGGTTTCTTTTTCTCTGGCTTTAGTTCTGAAAATGCAATTCTTGTTATTTGAGTTTTAAGCCATATCAATGATTTTTTTTTTCAAAATTTAGGAATATATTTGTATATCTTTAAAACATTAAACATTGGGATTGAGCCAAAGTTGTGAACTGAAAGCAATTCTCCTGTAGACCTGCTTGTTTTAAGCAGAAGATCTATTTTATAAGGTTTCAATTTTATAGCAGACAAATTTTTAAAGGTCATCAAAGGTCAGTACCCTTTAGAGGGGAGAAGGAGTGAGGTAGGTACTTCAAAATACCTTCCCAGGGCATACTTTAGCCTGTAGAGCCATCCCTGAAAGTTTTATTTTCCTAACCTAACCCTTTCCAAGATAGCCAAAAGTAACTAAAGTAGAATTTTTACCTACACTACTTACTATGCTAGGGGGAGGGTATGCTCCCTTGCCCCCCCCCCTGGATCTGCCACTGCTTACAAATAAAGTAAACATAGCACTCAATGCCTTTTTTATGCTCTTTCCAAATATAATAATCATTTTTGTCAGAAAAAATTTTTACCCCACCCCTATCTATACCAATTCAGGGTAGGCTATATATTTGCACATTAGGGGGGTGGGGTAAATTTTATTTCTGATGTAAATGATAAGTTTATTAAACTTTCCCTCCACCCCTAATGTGCAAGTATATACCCTGAATTGGTAAATATAGGGGTAAGGGGTAAAATTCATTTCCAACATAAAAAATGATTAGCCTAGGCTAGCTATAGGCTAGGCCTATTTTGGAAAGAGCATAAAAAAAGGCATCAAGTGGTATGTTTTCTTCATTCGTGAGTCAATAATATGAATACCGAAAAATTACCGATCAAAAACACTTACCTAAGAGTCTTTCGAAGCTCCTTGTCTTAAACATCTTTATACAACTTAGCAAATTTACTAGTTAAATTAGTTTACTAATCTGACCAGAATTAAACAAATATTCCTTTCTTCCAACATTTCAGGAGGGTTGCCAACTGGTCATAAAAAAAACTCGCTAGATTCTTGAAAAAATCACTAAATCAGCACATAAATCACTAGATTATTGACCAGAAATCACTATAGAATTATAATACTGTTTATCATTGTAATTAATAATTGATTTGTTTCGTTACCATGTTCTATACAATTACACCTACACAAAGGGGGTAAAATTACCCCCTAGATGTAGAAAAATACATTTAGATTCATGTTTTGTTTTTTTCTCAAGCGAAATAACAATTTTAAGTTTTGAGAGAAATAATGACTTTTTACATTTTTATGCAGAGAATGGAACAAAATCCTTGCTTCTTTCTTGTTCCCAAATCGGTACTCTTGGCTTATACCCCGATCACTGAAAATTGGTTATCGGTGATCTAATCGAGATATTTGGTTTTTCTTTTAGTTTTTTCCCTTGTCGATCCAAAACCCCAGTTTTTTTCTCCCAAAAAATATAGAAACTGTTTTTTATTCTAGTTGAGCTAGTATAATTATGGGTTTAACAGCGACAATTTTTGAAAACTGTCTTTTTGTAATTCCATTAAAAAAATGCGTCCCACTCTTCACAAATCATAGGCAGCGCGCTAGCGCTGCCTAAATAAAGAACGATGTAGGCACAATGTGTTTTTTTTTCTTCAGTCAGGCACTTCGTATCGAAGGAAATGTCGTAGAAACTTCGAAAAAGGCTCATTCGATTGGAAAATGGAGTGGCTGTTGCCAGTAATAGTGGAAAGTGATTAGGGGCAAATTGCCCCCCCCCCCACGCCCATCATTCCCCAAAACACTTACAATCAAATTTTGAGATAGCCATTTTGTTCAGCGTAGTTGATTTCCAGATAGAAAATATGTTTTTGAGGAGGACACTCCCCCACAACCCTCAGGCAAAGGTTTTTTATAGAAGGCGTTGTCGTAAAAACTTCAAAAGGGGCTCATTCAATTGGAAATTGAGAGTTCTAGTGCCCTTTTTAATAGTCAAAAGTGATTGGAGGCAACTAGCCCCCCACCCGCCCCCACGCCCCCCCCCCCACGCCCATCATTCCCCCAAAAAACATCCAATCAAAATTTTGAGATAGCCATTTCGTTCAGAGTTAGTAGATTTACAGATAGAAATATAATTTTGAGGAGGAAACTCCCCTACAGTCCTCAGGGCAAAGATTATAAGCCATGCCCTGGGGGCATATAAGGTTTTTATAGAACGCGTTGTCGTAGAACCTTCAAAACAGGCTCATTCGATTGGAAATTTGAAGTGCTAGTAACCTTTTTTAATATTCGAAAGTGATTGAAGGGCAACTAGCCCCCCCACGCCCATCATTTCCCCAAACATATCCAATCAAAATTTTGAGATAGCCATTTTGTTCAGCGTAGTTTGATTTCCAGATAGGAAATATGTTTTTGAGGAGGACACTCCACCACAGCCCTAAAGGCAAGGGTTTTTAGTTATGCTCTGTTTGGCATATAAGGTTTTTAAAGAAGGCGTTGTCGTAGAAACTTCAAAAAAAGCTCATTTATTACCCCCCCCCCCCCCCACGCCCATCATTCCCCCAAAAACATCCAATCAAAAATTTTGAGATAGCCATTTCGTTCAGAGTATAGATTTACAGATAGAAATATATTTTTGAGGAGGAAACTCCCCTACAGTCCTCAGGGCAAAGATTATAAGCCATGCCCTGGGGGCATATAAGGTTTTTATAGAACGGGCGTTGTCGTAGAACCTTCAAAACAGGCTCATTCGATTGGAAATTTGAAGTGCTAGTAACCTTTTTAATATTCGAAAGGGATTGAAGGGCAACTACCCCCCCACGCCCATCATTTCCCCAAACATATCCAATCAAAATTTTGAGATGGCCATTTTGTTCAGCGTAGTTGATTTCCAGATAGAAATATGTTTTTGAGGAGGACACTCCACCACAGCCCTAAGGGCAAGGGTTTTTAGTTATGCTCTGGGGCATATAAGGTTTTTAAAGAAGGCGTTGTCGTAGAAACTTCAAAAAAAGCTCATTTATTAGAAATTCAAAGGGCTAGTGCCCTTTTTAATAGTCGAAAGTGACTGAAGGACAACTAGCTCCCCCCCCCCTAACGCCCATCATTCCCCCAAAAATATCTAATCAAAATTTTGAGATAGCCATTTACTTCAGCGTAGTAGATTTCCAGATAGAAAATATGTTTTTGAGGAGGAACTCCCCCAACCCTCAGGGCAAGGGTCTTAAATTATGCCCTGGGGGCATATGAGGTTTTGTAGAAAGCGTTGTCGTAGAAACTTCAAAAGGGCTCATTCGATTGGAAATTGAGAGTTCTAGTGCCCTTTAATTGTCGAAAGTGATTGGAGGGCAACTAGCCCCCCCCCCCTCGCGCATCATTCCCCCCAAACACTTCCAATCAAAATTTTGAGATAGCCATTTTTGTTCAGCGTAGTTTAATTTCCAGATAGAAAATATTTTTTGAGGAGGACACTCCCCCACAACCCTCAGGGCAAGGATTTTAAGTTATGCCCTTGGGGCATATAAGGTTTTTATAGAAGGCGTTGTCGTAAAAACTTCAAAACAGGCTCATTCGAAGGGAAATTCGAAGGCTAGTACCCTTTTTAATAGTCGGAAAGTGATTGAAGGGCAACTAGCCCCCCCCTTGCCCATCATTCCCCCCAAACACATCCAATCAAAATTTTGAGATAGCCATTTTGTTCAGCGTAGTTGATTTCCAGATAGAAAATTAGTTTTTGAGGAGGACACTCCCCCACAACTCTCATGGCAAGGATTTTAAGTTATGCCCTTGGGCATATAAGGTTTTTATAGAAGACGTTGTCGTAAAAACTTCAAAAAACAGGCTCATTCGAAGGGAAATTCGAAGGCTTGTACCCTTTTTAACAGTCGAAAGGGATTGGAGGGCAACTACTACCCCCCCCCCCCCCCCCGACGCCCATCATTCCCCCAAAAAGCATCCAATCAAAATTTTGAGATAGCCATTTCGTTCAGAGTAGTAGATTTACAGATAGAAATATATTTTTAGGAGGAGAACTCCCCTACAGTCCTCAGGGCAAAGATTATATCCCCATGCCCTGGGGGCATATAAGGTTTTTTATAGAACGTGTTTTGTAGTAGAAACTTCAAAACAGGCTCATTCGATTGGAAATTTGAAGTGCTAGTAACCTTTTTAATATTCGAAAGTGATTGAAGGGCAACTAGCCCCCCCACGCCCATCATTTCCCCAAACATATCCATTCAAATTTTGAGATAGCCATTTTGTTCAGCGTAGTTGATTTCCAGATAGGAAATATGTTTTTGAGGAGGGACACTCCCCACAGCCCTAAGGCAAGGGTTTTTAGTTATGCTCTGGGGGCATATAAGGTTTTTAAAGAAGGCGTTGTCGTAGAAACTTCAAAAAAAGCTCATTTATTAGAAATTCAAAGGGCTAGTGCCCTTTTTAATAGTCGAAAGTGACTGAAGGACAACTAGCTCCCCCCCCCCCCCTAACGCCCATCATTCCCCAAAAAATATCCAATCAAAATTTTGAGATAGCCATTTTGTTCAGCGTAGTAGCCATTTTTCCAGATAGAAAATATGTTTTTGAGGAGGAAACTCCCCCACAGTCCTCAGGGCAAAGATTATAAGCTATGCCCTGGGGGCATATAAGGTTTTTTATAGAAGGTGTTGTTGTAAAAACTTCAAAACAGGCTCATTCAATTGGAAATTTCAAGGGCTAGTAACCTTTTTAATATTCGAATGTGATTGGAGGGCAACTAGCCCCCCCCCCCCCACGCCCATCATTCCCCCAAACACTTCCAATCAAAATTTTGAGATATCCATTTTGTTCAGCGTATTGATTTCCAGATTGAAAATATGTTTTTGAGGAGGAAACTCCCCCCACAACCCTCAGGGCAAGGGTTTTAAGTTATGCCCTGCGGGCATATAAGGTTTTTATAGAAGGCGCTGTCGTAGAAACTTCAAAACAGGCTCATTCGATTGGAAATTCAAAGTTCTAGTCCCCTTTTTAATAATCGAAAGTGATTAGAGTGCAACTAGCCCCCCACCCCCTCCACGCCCATCATTCCCCAAACACATGCAATCAAAATTTTTAGATTGCCATTTTGTTCAGTGTAGTTGATTTCCAGATAGAAAATATATTTTTTGAGGAGGACCCTCCCCACAACCCTCAGGGCAAAGGTCTTAAATTTTTGCCCTGGGGGCATATGAGGTTTTTTATAGAAGGCGTTGTCGTAGAAAAACTTCAAAAGGGCTCATTCGATTGGAAATTGAGAGTTCTAGTGCCATTTTTAATAGTCGAAAGTGATTGGAGGGCAACTAGCCCCCCCCCCCCCCCCTTGCCCATCATTCCCCCAAACACATCCAACCAAAATTTTGAGATAGCCATTTTGTTCAGCGTAGAATATATTTTTGATTTCCAGATAGAAAATAAGTTTTTGAGGAGGACACTCCTCAAAAACTCAAAAAAAAGGCTAGTGCCCTTTTTAATTGTCGAAAGTGACTGAAGGGCAACTAGCCCCCCCACGCTCATCATTTCCCCAAACATATCCCAACAAAATTTTGAGATAGCCATTTTGTTCAGCGTAGTTGATTTCCAGATTGGAAATATTTTTTTGAGGAGGACACTCCCCCACAGCCCTAAGGGCAAGGGTTTTAAGTTATGCTCTGGGGGCATATAAGGTTTTTAAAGAAGGCGTTGTCGTAGAAACTTCAAAAAAGCTCATTTATTAGAAATTCAAAGGGCTAATGCCCTTTTTAATTGTCGAAAGTGACTGAAGGACAATAGCCCCCCCCCCCCCATCGCCCATCATTCCCCAAAAATATCCAATCAAAATTTTGAGATAGCCATTTTGTTCAGCGTAGTAGATTTCCAGATAGAAACATATTTTTGAGGAGAAAACTCTCCCACAGTCCTCAGGGCAAAGATTATAAGCTATGCCCTGGGGGCATATAAGGTTTTTATAGAAGGCGTTGTCGTAGAAACTTCAAAAAGGCCCATTCAATTGGAAATTCAAAGGGCTAGTGCCCTTTTTTATAGTCGAAAGTGATTGGAGGGCAACTAGCCCCCCTTTGCCCATCATTTCCCCAAACACATCCAATCAAAATTTTGAGATGGCCATTTTGTTCAGCGTAGTTGATTTCCAGATAGAAAATATGTTTTTGATTAGGATACTCCCCCACAGACCTCCGGACAAGGTGTTTTAAGTTATGCCCTGGGGGCATATAAGGTTTTTATAGAAGGCGTTGTCGTATAAACTTCAAAAAAGCTCATTCGATTGGAAATTCAAAGGGATAGTGCCCTTTTTAATAGTCGAAAGTTATTGGAGGGCAAATAGCCTCCCCCCCCCACGCCCATGGTTCCCCCAAACACACCCAAGAAAAATTTTGAGATAGCCATTTTGTTCAGCCTAGTTGATTTCCAGATAGAAAATATGTTTTTGAGCAGGACACTACCCTACAGCCCTCAGGGCAAGGGTTATAAGCTATGCCCTGGGGGCATATAAGGTTTTTATTGAAATCTTTGTCGTAGAAACTTGAAAAAGGGCTCATTCGATTTGAAATTCAAAGGACTAGTACCCTTTTTAATAGTCGAAAGTGATTAGTGATATTTTTGCACTGTGATAATGCTAATTCCTAATAAGGCATCTCAGCAGTATCCCAAGAACAACTGAGGGTATTATGTTCAACTTTTTGGGGCTACTTCTGCTCTTAAAATTTAACAAATCAAATAGCGTAAGTGTATCTAAGCTATCAAAGAAAGTAAACAGATTTTTTGCGAATGGTATCAAGTTTTCCATTTCAGGTCAACTAGAGGAGGTATGAAACTAAATTAAACAGTACTATTAGTGTTAAAAATTGCTGTCTCATGCATATAAATAGCAGGCCAAACTATAAAGTCTTAAAAAACGAAAAGATTTAAAGTATTATTTTCTTTTTCCCTGAAAAGACTATGTCAATATAAAACGAAAATAAATTAATAAAAAAAACCTTTTTCCCACAAAATAAGTTTTTCAAGAAAAGTAAAGAACTCCATTAAACATTAAACAAAAAATGAGCAAAAATAGAATCAAATAGTCTACCAAGCGCGAAACTGCCACAAATCAGCATCGATTAATAAATGAAACCCAAAACGAACAGAAATTACAATAAATAACCGAGTCAAACTCAAAACGAGCAGAAATTAACATGCGTTGGGCGCAAAACCCCTATGCCTTCCCAAGGCCAGAACAAAATTTGCACTTTACTGAAAAAAATATAAATGTTTTTTACTTTTATAACTTTAATAAATTAAATAATATTAACATTTTGATTACTAAATATCAGTATATGTATATTAAACTGACAATGCACATTCATTTGTATTTTTTAAGTAAACTACAAATTTTGTTCTGGCCTTGGGAAAAGCATAGGGGTTTTTCGTCCAACTTATGTTAATTTCTGCTTGTTTTGAGTTTGACTCGGTTATTTATTGTAATTTCTGTTCGTTTTGGGTTTCATTTATTTATCGATGCTGATTTGTGGTAGTTTCACAATTGGTAGATTATTTGATTTTTTTTGCTCATTTTTTGTTTAATGGAGTTCTTTAGTTTTCTTAGAAAAACCTATTTTGTGGAAAAAGTTTTTTTAATTAATTTCGATAAGCATCGGTTTTTGCTTCTTAAAAATAAAAAGGCACTTGTTAATTATATGAAACATACCCAAGAAGTAAAGTTGTGTTAATCCTAATGAAATATACCAAAATGTGATGAAAATATAATACTTTAGTTTATATAGTAATATAACTTGGGCTATATAGTTGCACACTAGGGAAGTATGGGGTAAAGTAACCTAATTTAACCTTACCCCTACTCCCCTAATGCACAAATACATAGCCCATTTTATAAAAGTCCAGTGCATTCTGTCACCCGTTATTTGTCTTTGTGGTTATGAACCCGTTATTTGTCTTTATGGCTTTGTGACTTTCATCCCAAGACCTATCCTCGGGGGCTGCTTGGGTCGTGTTAAACCTAAAGGTATAGTTTTGGAACCTTTCAACTATTCTAAACAAAATGGCTATCTAAACATGGGCGTAGGCAGCCTTAGGCAGCATATTGTCTAGGGTGGGGGGTAGTCGATAGTGTGATGGAGTTTTTTCAACTGCATTTTCCAAACCATCTGCTTTTTCAGCCATATCTAATCTAAATTTGAAGGTCTAGGGGGGGGGCAGCTGCCCCCCTCCCTACGCCCATGTATCTAAAGCTTTTGATCTAACAAGTTTTGGGGGAAAGGGGACTTGAGAAAGGGGCTAGTAGCCGTCCGATCATTTTGCTTAAATAAAAAGGACACCAGAAATTTTAATTTCCGTTCAAATGAGCCCTCTCCCGATGTTTTAGAACTGTTGGTTCGATACGATCGCCCCTGGAAAAAAAAGAAACTAACACGCATCCGTGATTTTGTTTCTGGCAAATAATACAGAATTCAACACTATTGCAGATAGGGGCTTTCCACCTCCACAGTAGGGTTCTCTGATATGACGAATCTATTGGTTTGATTTTAATTGAAATTATTTCACTTTTATGAGGTGTTTCCTCCCTCTTTCAAAAATCATGCAAATTTTCACAGTTTCTAACCTTTTATGGGTAAAAATAAGCTTAATGAATCTTATAGCTTCTTGTATGATTTATTCGATTTAATCATGAATCTACGCGCTAAATCGTGAAAAATCACTAAATTCAGCAAAAATCACTAGTTTTAGAACGAAGATCATTAAATCACTAGCTAGAAAAAAATCACTAGCTAGAAAAAAATCACTAGAAATAGTTATAAATCACTAGGGTGGCCACCCTGGTTTTATGTGGAATTCAATGACGATAGTAATGTGAAATATCGTTTTATTCGGCGTTTTACAGAAAAAAGCACAAATAAATGCATCTTAAATATACGTTAAACTTTAAGAACGTAATCCATTGTGCCTCAAAGCTACACTCTGCTTTTTTTTAACAAATGACTAAAATTTTCTCAATAATGTTCAATTGAAATCCCATATGAGTTGCAACTTCCCAGATCAGTTTTACTGGGCTGATGTTTGTCTTCCGCTAATGGTAGGAGTTCAACCTTCCCATAGGTGAAGATGTCTTCAGGAATCTCAAATACAAAATAGAAAGAATTAAATCATCTGAAGAAATGCCGTAGCCTAGGCAGGGGAACTCTTAAATATTTAACACCATCAATACCACTCGTATTGTTCAGATTGACTAAAGAATCAAACAGTTCGTGGTAACGAACTGTAAGTAAGGAGCGACCCGGCTCAATAGTAACCGAAACTCTAAAAAGCGGAATTTTGATACAATAGATACATCAAAAGAATTGTATTTTTATGCTGATTTCAAATACATAAATTTCATCAAGTTTAGTCCTACCCATCAAAAGTTACGCGCCTTAGAAAATTTGCCTTATTTTCGAAAAAAATGGGGAAACACCCCCTAAAAGTCATAGAACGTTAATGAAAACCACACCATCAGATTCAGCGTATCCAGAGAGCCTTACTGTAGAGGTTTCAATCTCTTACCTGCAAAAATGTGGAATTTTGTGTTTTTTACCAGAAGAAAGATCACGGATGAGTGTTTATTTGTTTTTTTGTTTCTTTTCCCCAGAGGTGATCGTATCGACCCAGGGGTCCTAGAATATTGCGGGAGGGCTCATTTGAACCAAAATTAAATTTCTAGTGCCCTTTTTAAGTGTCCGAAAAAATGGAGGGCAACTAGGCCCCCTCCCACGCTCATTTGTTTCCCAAAGTCACCCGATCAAAATTTTGAGATAGCCATTTTGTTTCAACATGGTCGAAAAATATAACAACTATATCTTTGAGGATGACTTAATCCCCCACAGTCCCCGGGGGAAGGGCTGCAAGTTATGAACTTTGCCCAATGTTTACAAATAATATTTGTTATTGGGAAGCATACAGACGTTTTCAGGGGGAATATTTCTGGTAGTGAGGGGGGAGGAGGGGGGAGGGGGTCGGGGGTTATGTGGGAGGATCTTTCCATGGGGGAAGTTTCCATGGGGAAAGAACATTGCTATGAAGGAGGCGCCGGATTTCCCAGCATTATTTAAAAAAAAAGATCAGAAATTAAATTAAAAAAAAAACAAGTTTTTCAACTGAATGTAAGGAGCAACATCAAAAGTTAAAACGAACAGAATTTATTATGTATACGATTGGGTTCACCCCTAGTCAATAGCTCGCTCTTTACGCTAAAGTTTTTTTTTGTACTTTCATAAGAGCTATTAATTCTAATTAGCAGCCTTTCTAATTAAGGGGTCATTTTAAAGAACTGGAACAAAATTTGAACTTTAGCGTAAAGAGTTAGGTATTGACTAGGGGGCAAACCCCTAATATACGTATTAAAAATATATGAATATAGAAGTTCGTTATGGAAGTTAATTCGTAAGTTAAGTATCTTTATTACTAATGAAAACGTTCGTAATAAAATTAAAGAACTTTCGAGAAAGCCATTTCCCCCAAAAAAGTAAAATTAATATGCAAATTTTTTTTAATTATTATGTACGGCGAGCAAAATCAAAACCTGCAGTAATTCAAAACGTTCAGAAATTAAATTAAAAAAAAGTTATTTAAACTGAAGGTAAGGAGCAACATTAAAACTTAACGAACAGTAATTATTCCGTGTTTGAAAGGGGCTGTCCCCTCCTCAACGCCTCGCTCTTTACGCCAAAGTTTGACTCTTTGGCACAACTCTATTCTTCAAAAGAATAAAAAACTTTAGCGTTAAGAGTGAGGCGTTGAGGAGGGGACAGCCCCTTTCATATAAGGAATAATTTCTGTTCGTTTTAAGTTTTAATGTTGCCCCTTACTTTCAGTTTAAGAAAACTTGTTTTTGTTTTATTTAATCAGTAGCAAGGGTCAATGGCCAACATTTTTGCACATTCCAGTTTCTCCTTAGTGCAACTTTTGCAGCTTCTTGTTGTATAGAATTTGAAGTGCTTGCGTCAACTGCTCCCTGGAGTCCAGCTGGATGGCCAAGTAATAAGCAAAATCAGCGTCCAATATGAAATATCGTAAACCCGAGACGTGTGGCAGTCTATAATACAGTCAGGTAACAAAATACGTTTAAATGTTTTCACCTTTTTTTTACTTAAATAAATACAAATAAATTATGCTCTGGTCTTGAGAAGGCATGGGGGTTGTCAGCCAGAGTAATGTTAACTTTTGCTCGTTTCGAGTTTGACTCGGCTATTTATTCTAATTTCTGTTCGTTTTGAGTTTCATTTATTTGATGATAGTGATTTGTGGTAGTTTTGCGCTTGGAAGATTATTTGACTTTATTTCTGTCCATTTTTGCTCAATGGAGCTCTTTACTTTTCTTTAAAAAACTTATTTTGTGGAAAAAAGTTTTTAAATTAATACAAATATAAAGCAGCGTCATTCTGCCAGGGGGGGGGGCTTGAGCCCCCTGACCCCCCTCCTTATGGGTGCCCATGGCTTCTTTTTTTCAATCGTCTGAAGACTTGTATTTCTATGTCCTTGAGCAAAGGACGCCCCAGTCCACAAAATACTTCATTTGATTAATCGATAAACAGCGTAATTAGTCCCCCCCCCCAATAAAACAACTAAAAACACAAACTTAAACTGCTGTCTATTCTCAAGGTTAGGATTTATTGACTAATTACTTCGCTTACATGTTTTAAAAACCTGATCGGTTGTTATTTTTAGAGTCTTAGCAGGACATTAGCATACAAACTTCGCTAACATTATTACAAACCTGATCGGTCATCATTTTTAGGGTGGTAGCAGGATACCCGTGGAGTTCATAAGTATAGCCGTAAAAAAATGCTCCTTAAAAGAGAAAAACAGCTTAGGCTCTGCAAAAATGTTGCCCACATCCTCAACTCCTAAGTTATATCTAGGGTGAGAATAATATTTGTCCGTGACTGTTTATTATTTTATTTGTAGAACTCAAAACGGTAAACTAACAAAAACTCGAATAAAAAACCAAGTCCATACTTTTTGATAGGTAAATTTATTTTATCATAACACCCTGAACCAAAAACCTCTTTAACCTTGGCTTAAGACTTCAACAGTTCTGACCTTCTTACTACCTGAGGGCAGTGTCATTGCAACCCAAAATATTTGGGTGGGGGAAGGGGGGGGGGGGGGGGTTAGCAATATATTTTACTGACTGGCTGGTCATTTTTACGGACTGTTTTTTGTCAATAATTAGCATAATGTCCGTTTCGAATACAATACGTAAAATCACTGCACGATTCGGTAAAACCACTGCATTTACCAACCGAGATTTAGATTTTGGTACATATCATGTCACTATTTTAATGTTGTTTATTAACAAAATGGAAAGTTGTGGCACCATCTGTAAAATCACGGCAAAAGTCGGTAAAACTGCTGCGTTTACCGACCAAGTTCGAAATTTCTGTAGATGACATGTCAGTATTTTCGTAGTCTTTATTGAACCAAACAAAGAATTTTAGCGGTGTCGGAAAAATCGTGGCACGAAGCACCACGATTTTACCGACTTATTTTTTATCGAATGACCAAAAACATTGGGGGGAGTCCTCCCCCTCCCCCCACACGTGACAGCCCTGCCTGAAGACAGGGGCGTCCGGGGGGGGGGGAGCCCCCCCAACTTTTTGACATTCGGTAAAAATTTCGCCGATGGCGAAAATTTCGGAAGAAATTTTGCAAAATCGGCAGAAATTTAGCAAAATTCTTGATTTCTGCAGTAAATTTGGCATAAATCAGGTGGCGATTCGGTAAAATTTACGAAGATCGCCCTCCGAATAAAACTAGCCTCGAGACACCCCTGCCTGAGGGTAGTAAACAGTAAGTAGGAGTGAAGGGACTATACGGTAGTCCATATACCCTTATGCAAATTCTGGAACTGGGAACCTGAATCCAAATTATCGTAATCCCTATTGGACGGCCATGACATTAATTATTTGGCCCCATGTTTTTTCTTAAATGGCATAACATTTTGAAAATATATAACGCTTACCACGTGGCAATCTGGCAATTCACAATTTGCCTACAACCAACCAAAGGAGTAGACCTTCATTATTATTATAGAAAAATGTGAGCTTCTTAGTAACCTAAGAAGCTTTATCACCACCAACTCTATTATAGCTTGGAACAATCTTTTTAAAAATTACAAGAAATGGATTTTTTCCACACAGGGAACTTATTGTTTGCATCTTAATTGGTAGCCAATTATTTGATATCAATTCACAGTTAGGGCTATTGAAAGACAACATATTAATAAATCAATTATTACCTCATAATATGCAGAAAAATTGCAGTTAACACGTTAAGAGGGGGCTTCTACTAAACTTTGGTAAATTTCTACCAAATCATATTAGGCCCCTATTGACTTACAAATAAAGTGAATATACCACTTGATGCCTTTTTTATGCTCTTTCCAAATATAATCATCATTTTTGTCAGAAAGATTTTACCCCCACCCTTATATATACCAATTCAGGGTATATATTTGCACATTAGGGGGGGGGGGGCAAATTTTATTTCTGATGTGAATGGGAGGTAAGTTTAAACTTTACCCCCACCCCTTTAATGTGCAAATATATACCCTGAATGGTATATATAAGGGTGGGGTAAAATTCATTTCCAACAAAAATGATTATTATATTTGGAAAGAGCATAAAAATAAGGCATTGAGTGGTATATTCACTTTATTCATAAGTCAATAATATGATTTGGTCAAAATTTACCTAAACTTTACCTCCCCCCCCTCAATGTGCAAATATATAGCTAACATTATACACTTTGGTAACCCCCATGCCTTCTCAAGATCAGAACATAATATGTGCATTAATGAAAAAAAAATGACTATGGATTGTTTGTTTAATTGACATATTGATATCTATTCTTTGAAGTTTCTATATTTTTTTATTCATGAAAGTAAAAAAAAGTGAAAATATTTTAAAATGTTTTGATTTCAGTAATGCATGAATTATGTTCTGGTCTTTTAAAAGACATGAGGGTTATCAGTCATACTTATGATAATTTTTGCTTATTTTAGTTTGACATGGCTATTTTAATTTCTTTTTGTTTTGAGTTTCATTTATTTATTGATAGTGATTTGTGGTAGTTTTTTTGCTTGGAAGGTTGTTTTACTTTATTTCTGCTCATTTTTGGCTCAGTAAAAGCTATTTACTTATAATTTCCAGAACTTAAAACTAAGTTGAATAAAATGGCTATCTCAAAATTTTTATTGGATGTGTTTGGGGAAAAGGTGGGCATGAGAGGTGGGTTAGTTGCCCTCCAATCACTTTCAACTGTTAAAAAGGGCACTAGCCCTTGAATTTCTAATTGAATGAGCCTTTTTGAAGTTTCTATGACAACACCTTATATAAAAACCTTATATGCCCCCAGGGTATATCTTACAACCCTTGCCCTGAAGGCTGTGGGGAGTGTCCTCCTCAAAAACATAATTTCTATGCAGAAATTAACTATGCTGAACAAAATGGCTATCTCAAAATTTTGATTGGATGTGTTTTGGGAAATGGTGGGCATGGAAGGGGTGTTAGTTGCCTTCTAATCACTTTCGACTATTAAAAAGGACACAAGCCACTCCAATTTCCAATTGAATGAGCCCTTTTTGAAGTTTCTACAACAACTTCTTCAATACAAAGTGCCCTGCTCTAAAGGAAAAAAAATAATAAATAATACACTGTGCCAACATTGTTCTTGTCTTTGAGGATGACAACCCCCCCCCCCCCCCCACAGCCCCCAGGGCAAGGTTTGTAAGTTATGCCCTGGGGGCAAATGAGGTTTTTATAGAACGCGTTGTCATAGAAACTTCAAAAAGGGCTCATTCCATTGGAACTTGAAATGGCTAGTGCCCTTTTTAATAGTCAAAAGTAATTGGAAGGCAACTAACACCCCTTCAACGCCCACCATTTCCCCAAACATATCCAATCAAAGTTTTTAGATAGCCATTTTGTTCCACGCAGTTTAAAGTTCAGAAAATTATAATTTGAGCAGGACACTCCCCCCCCCACAGTCTTCAGGACAAGGGTTATAAGTTATGATCTGGAGGCATATAAGTTTTTATTGAAATCTTTGTCATAGAAACTTCAAAAAGGGCTTATTTGGGCTAGTGCCCTTTTTAATAGTTGAAAGTGATTTGAGGGCAACTAACCCCCCTCTCACGCCCACCTTTTCTCCAAGCACATCCAATCAACATTTTTAGATAGCCATTTTATTCAACGTAGTTGAAAGTTTTGGAAATTAGGTCTTTAAGGATGGCAATCCCTCTCCCCCCAACCCTCAGGGCAAGGGTTGTAAGTTATGCCCTGGGAGCATGTAAGGTTTCTATAGAAATCAATGTTGTAAAAACATCAAAAAGGGCCCATTCAATTTGAAATTGAAAGGACTAGTACCCTTGTAATAGTCGAAACGATTGAAGGGCAACTAACCCCCTCTCACGCCCACCATTTCCCCCAACACATCCAATCAAAATTTTGAGATATCCATTTTGTTCAACGTAGTCGAAAGTTCTGGAAATTAGGTCTTTTAGGATGATAACCCCCTCAGAGCCCTCAGTGCAAGGGTTGGAAGTTATGCCCTGGGGGCATATAAGGTTTATATAGAAAGTTGTTGTAGAAATTTCAAAAAGGGCTCATTTGTTTGGAAATTGAAATTGCCCTTTTTAATAGTCGAAAATGAGTGGAGAGTAATCGACCCCCCTCCCACACCCACCACTTCCCCAAACACATTCAATTATAGTTTAGTTATAGCCATTTTGTTCAACGTAGTTGAAAATTCTGGAAATTATGTATTTAAGGATGGCAAACCCCCCAGAGCCCCCAAGGCAAAGGTTGTAAGTTATGCCATGGGGGCATATAAGGTTTTTATAGTTAGAGCTGTCGTAAAAAACTTCAAAAGGGGCTCATTCAATTGGGAATTGAGAGGGCTAGTGCCCTTTTTAATATTCTAAAGTGATTGGAGGGTAACTAACCACCCTCTCACACGCACCATTCCCCTAAACACATCCAATGAAAATTTTCAGATAGCCATTGTTTTCAACGTAGTAGAAAGTTCTGGATATTAGGTCTTTGAGGGTGAGAACCCCCCCCCCCCAGCCCTTAGGGCAAGGGTTGTAAGTTATGACCTGGGGGCATGTAATGTTTTTATTGAAAAAGCGTTGTCATAGAAACTTCAAAAGGGCTCATTTGATTAGAAATTGGAAGGGCTATTGCCTTTTTTAATAGTTGAAAGTGAGCGACTTATACCCTTTCACGCCCAACCATTTTCCCAAATACATCCAATCAAAATTTTGAGATAGCCATTTTGTTTAACATAGTTTAAAGTTCTGGAAATTATGTCTTAAAGGATGACAACCACCCTCACAGCCCTTAGGGTAAGGGTTCTAATTTATGCCCTTGGGACATATAAGATGTTTTATAGAAAGCGTTGTCGTAGAAACTCAAAAAGGGCTCATTTGATTGGAAATCAAAAGGCCTAGTGCCCTTTTTAATTGTCGAAAGTAATTGGAAGCCTTGAAATTTTTATAGTAAAGATTGATGTAAGTATAAACTATGATTTTCTGTTTTGTTGTTGTTGTTGTTTAGACCAGGGCGCTTTGTATCAAAGGAGTTGTCATAGGAACTTCAGAAAGGGCTCATTTGATTGAAAATAGAAAGGGCTGATGCCCTTTTTAATAGTCGAAAGTGATTGAAGGCAACTAATCCCCCTTCCACACCCACCCTCCCATTTGTCTTTATGTTTAAAAACTGAATGATGTCTTAAGATTAAATTAATATGCAGTGTGTTAATGCTAATTCCCAATAAGGCATCTCAGCAGTATCCCAAGAACGACTGAGGGTATTATGTTCAAACTTTCGGGGCTGCATCTGCTTTTTAAAATTTAACCAAGTCAAAATGGCGAAAGTGTATCCAAGCTATCAAAGAAAGTAAGCAGATTTTTTTTGCGAATGGTATCATATTTTCCATTTCAAGTCAACTGGAGGAGGTATGAAACGAAATTAAACACTACTATTTGTGTCCAGATTTTTAAAAGGGTGTATGTTGTTAAAAATTGCTGAAAATTTTTCTCCAGCATAGAAATAGCAGACCAAACTATAAAGTCTTAAGAAATGAAAAGATTTAAAGTATTATTTTCTTCTTCCCTGAAAAGACTATGTCAACATAAAACGAACAGAAATTATTAAAAAAAACTTTCCACGAATAGGTTTTTCAAAGAAAAGCAAAGAACTCCATTAAACAAAAATGAGCAAAAATAAAATCAAATAATCTACAAAGCGTTAAACTACCGCAAATCAGCATCGATAAATAAATGAAACCCAAAACGAACAGAAATTACAATAAACAACCGAGTCATGCCTTCCCAAGGCCAGGACATAATTGGCACTTTACTGAAAAAAAATACAAATGAATGTACATTGTCAGTTTAATATACATATACTTATATTTAGTACGGTAATCAAAATGTTAATATTATTTGATTTATTAAACTTATAAAAGCAAGAACATTTATATTTTTTTTCTGTAAAGTGCAAATTATGCTCTAGCCTTGGGAAGGCATAGGGGTTTTGAGGAACTTAGGCTAATTTCTACTCGTTTGAAGTTTGACTCAGTTATTATGGTAGTTTCTGTTTGTTTTGGGTTTCATTTAATTATCAATGCTGATTTGTGGTAGTTTCACGCTTGGTAGATTATTTGATTTTTTTTTTTGCTCATTTCTTGTTTAATGGAGTTCTTTACTTTTCTTTGAAAAGCTTATTTTGTGGGAAAAGTTTTTTTTAATTAATTTCATTATAAATCCATTTTAAAAAAGTTATATAATTCACAAACATTTATTTGTCACAATTAAGTTGGAAAAAAATAAAACAATCCTGCCATGTTTTCTTCTTATTCTGTTAGGCTGCTTAAAAACTGCTGTTTCAACTAAATGTAAAAAAAATCTTTTTTTTATATTATTTTTGTTTCTTCTGCACTTTCCTTGAATATTTTACTTCGTTTCGTGCTGATGAAGAGAGGCAGTTGTCCTCTCAAAATACTCGTTTTATTTGTTTATTAAATAAAAAAAACAAGTTTTTTAAACTGAAATTAAGGAGCGACATTAAAACTTAAAACGAACAGAAATTATTCCGTATATGAAAGGGGCTGTCCCCTCCTCAACGCCTCGCTCTTTACGCTAAAGTTTTTTATTGTGTTTTAAAAATAAAGTTGTGAGACATAGTCAAACTTTAGCGTAAAGGGTGATGCGTTGAGGAGGGGACAGCCCCTTTCATATACGGAATAATTTCTGTTTGTTTTAAGTTTTAATGTCGCTCCTTACTTTCAGTTTAAAAAACTTGTTTTTTTTCATTTAATTTCTGATCGTTTTTTAGTTAATGCAGCTTTTATTTTGGCTAACCGTCATTGAATAAGTAAACAAAATTTGCATAAAAATTTTACTTTTCTTTTGCTAAATGGATGTCTTTACAAATTAACTTACGTAACTAACTTCTATATTTGTATATTTTTCTTCTGGCAAAAAATACAAAGTTTGCAGATTTTTGCAGATATGAGCTTGAAACCTATGTAATAGGGTTTTCTGATACGCTGAATCTGACGGTGTGATTTTCATTAAAATTCTTTCACTTGCAGGGGATGTTTCCCCCCTCTCTTTAAAAATCGGGTAAATTTTCTCAGGCTCGTAGCCTTTGACGAGTAATACTAAACTTAATAAAATTTATATATTTAGAATCAGCATTATAAACACATTCTTTTGATACATTTATTGACATCAAAATTCCGTTTTTAAAAGTTTCGATTACTGTTGAGCGGTATTGCTTGTTTTTTTTTTTGTTTTTTTTTTATTACGTATATGAGGGGGTTCTCTCCTTAGTCAATACCACTCTCTTTACGTTAAAAGTTAAAAAAAAAATTGATTCAAAACCCCTGAATCACAAAGGCCGTTTAATTGGAATAGATAGCTCTTTTGAAAGCACTAAAAAAAACTGTAGCGTAAAGAGCGAGGTATTGACTTGGGGGAGAACCCCCTCACATACGTTATAATTTCTGTTCGTTTAAGTTCTAATGTTGCTTCTTACTTTCAGTTGAAAAAACTTGTTTTTTTTTATTTAATTTCTGATCGTTTTTTAAATAATGCTTGGAAATCCGGCACCCCCTTCATAGAAATGTCCCTTACCCCAAAGAAACATCCTCCACGGAAATATTCTCCAGAGTAACCCCTCATCTAGCCCCCCCTCCAGAAAAAAAACTCTTCCTGAAAATGTCTGTTTACTTCCAAATAACCAATAAATAATGCTGGCAAGTCTGGCACCCCTTCATGGCAATTTCCCTTCCCCCATGAAAACTTCCTTCATGGACAGATCTTCCAACATAACCCCCGACCCACCCTTCCCTCCCACTACCAGAAAAAAAACCTCCTGAAAACTTCTGTATACTTCCCAATAACCAATACTATATGTTAACATTGGGTAAAGTTCATAACTTTTAGCCCTCCCCCTGGGGACTTCAGGGGATTAAGTCATCCTAAAAGACATATTTATCATATTTTCGACCATGCTGAACAAAATGGCTATCTCAAAATTTTGATCGGGTGACTTTGGGAAAAAAATAAGTGTGGGAGGGGGCCTAGTTGCCCTTCATTTTTTTGGTCACTTAAAAAGGGCACTAGAACTTTTAATTTCTGTTCCAATGATCCCTCCCACGATGTTCTAGGACCACTGGGTTGATACGATTACCCCTGAAAAAAAAAAAAACAAATAAACACACATCCGTGATCTTTCTTCTGGTTAAAAAAATGCAAAATTCCACATTTTTGTAGATAGGAGCTTGAAACCTCTACAGTAGAGTTCTCTGATACGCTGAATATGATGGTGTGATTTTCATTAAGGTTCTGTAACTTTTAGGGGGTCTTTCCCCTTTTTTCGAAAATCAGCCAATTTTCTCAGGCGCGTAACTTTTGATGGGTAGCACTAAACTTGATGAAAGTTATATATTTGAAATCAGCATTGAAATCTGATTCTTTTGATGTATCTATTGGTATCAATAACCCGTTTTCTAGAGTTTCGGTTACCATTGAGCTGGGTCGCTCCTTACTTACAGTTTGTTACCACAAACTGTTTGATTCAGTATTCTTGTTTGGTCTTAAAAATCCCATTTTTGATCGTTTCCTTATCTTAAATCATGGTTTGTATAATATCTCATGAATGGCTAAGGGTATTAAGTTGAAGCCCCTAGGGAATGTTGAGGAGGATGTTCAACTAAATCAAATGACACCATACGTATCCAGGTTGTCAATAGAGTTGAATTGAACGGTTGAAGGGATGTTGAGGTGGGGGTTAAACTAATTCAAAAGACACTGTATCCAGCTTACCAAGAGGGCATATCAGCAGTATATGAGGAACAGCTAGGTGGTCTTAAGTTGAAATTTTAAGGGAACATTGAGAGGGATGTTTAACGGAATCTAAAGACGCTGTATGCATCCATGTTGCCAAAATTACGTATTTTGTCAAATTGCACCAAAAAACGCGTCAAATTTCAAATCAGTCAAATATGCACCAAAAACGTGTTATTTGGATACATCTGAATAAAAAAAAACATTCTATGTATCACAACTGAACACAAAGAAACCCTACTTGGTACAAAGGTTGTCAACCCTACTTGGTTGTCAAAATTACGCTGTATGCATCCATGTTGTCAATAAAACGTATTTGTGATATTAATCAATAAAAAAACTTTGGCACTAAAAAACAACACAAAATTAAATTTTAAAATACTCTGAGAAAGAAGTTTGAAACAAAAATAAAGAGTTCTATGGAGACCTAAGAGGACCAGAAATAAAATCCCACATTAATTCAACCTTAATATGAATATAATCTACTATCAATGAATGAATAAAATGTAAAACAAATAGAAACTACAATAAATAATACACATCAAACATAAAGACAACCAGATACTGATATAGTTAAATAAATAAATTCTAAAAGAAGCTAAAAATATAATGAACAATCAAGACTTTTAGGGAATGTTTAGGGGAATATTGAACTAAATCAAAAGACATTGTGTGCATCCAGGTTTTCATGATGATGCATAATATAAAAACAAATTATTAGAAACTAATAAAAAAGCTTTGGTACAAAAACCTGAGTATTATAAAGCCACTGTCAAGATTTGATGAAGAAAGGAATGATAATAACTAATAACCAATAGTAAAAGCTCATAGGCAACTCATCGCCCTTTGAATTGAAATCTTGAGAAACCTTGAACCACATTGAAGCAAAAGAGGTTTAGATGTAGGTCTGGCATTCCCGTAATACAGAAGTTTAATTAAAAAAAAAAAGAAAAAAAAAAGAAAAACATGGGAACACTAGGCTTACATCTACACATGGCTTTTTGATTTCATGGAGCTCAAGGTTTCCTTCTATCTGTTTTATTTTTGTATTTTAAATTTTCTTGAATATTCAATTCCATTTTATTTATCTTTTAAGAAATGAGACTTCATGTTAAAGATTTATCTCCATTGCAAACTTGGTGCCAGAGGAACCATGTACTTTCCAAGAGAAAGACATTGCAGATGGAAGTCATTGGTAGCCAACAAAGGAGTATTCAAGAAAAAATGTATGCTAGTGAATATACCCCTAGGAAACTTCATGGCCCTCTTCAGGATACACGCATTTTGATGTCTAGTTTTCCTTCTATACTTCAGAGAGTGGTGAGCTTTATTTTTTTCCACCTTGGTACCTGTTTTCAATGAGGTAGGTGCTTATAATTATCATAGCTTAGGTGTACAGAGGTTCAACATCTAAAATGGGTCAAAAATTTTTCTGAAATGTGGGAGAAGGGTCAAAACAGAAAACAGTTAGTTTTAAGCACAATTTTATCTCAGCGTTCCTTTTTACCAAGTAGGGTTTCTTTGTGTTCAGTAGTGATACATAGAATGTTTTTTTTTTTTTGTTCAAATGTGTCCAAATAATGCGTTTTTGGTGCGTATTTGACTGATTTAAGAATCTACTTTAAAATCACCTTTAAATTAAAATAAAGAGCAGCAATGTTTTGCTGTCATTTTCCCCCTCTCCTCCAACTTCCCACTAACACATTAAAAATTCGTATTTGAGTTTTATAGTTACATAACACAGCTACACTTGGTGGTAAAATCAAAATTATGTTTGAGTGCAGCAGCAGTAATGTGTATCTTGCGTAATTTGGTCAGTTAAGTAGTATTCAGTTTTCAAATGTAAACTTTGTTAATGTCAATCGGAGTGAAGATTTAGGATATAATTTTTGTTACTTAGAAAAGACGAAGCTAAAAAACATCTTTTTTTCTGCATTATGTATCTGGAAAAAGATACAAAGACACAGTATTACTAGACAATAAAAAAAGGATGCAGCACTAAACCCTAAAGTCCAAACCAGCAGTGAGGATCGCCGTTTCAACACTCTTCATCCAGGATGTGCAATGGAGGTTGAGGCTAGCCAACCTCCATTCTTTTTCACATCCCTCTTGTTTACCTTACCCAGATTTCTCCAGATACCTATCTAGAGCTGGGTCGACTCTGGCTGAGCTTACAGTGTCTCGCCACTGACCCCAGTTCCAAATCAAATAATTAGCAACACCATGGCTCGAACCCCCATCCTTATAGATACAAGATTTCAGGACTAGCATGCCAACCACTCGGCTAGGATGGCTCATCTGGAAGTAAATTAGTGTTGATGCAGGCTTTTCAAAGCCATTTCCTGTCATATAAATTTTTTGCTTCTGTAGTGTAAGTGCAACAGTAAAATCAAGGAAAACTTATATTATTCATAAATCTATCTTTGTTTATCTGGAAGTGTTGAGTCATTTGCAACTAAAATTATGAGGTTTAGCGTGTGCTAAAATTATGAAATAGCTAGTTCTAGACCCACTCGTTGTAAGATTTGGCTAGAATCCAAAGGTAATTAAAGTCAGCACCAAAGTAGGTTTAGTCAAATAAAGGCCTCCATTACCTACTACTACTACCACTACTAACAACTCACCGCAGCAGCAAACCGCCTGGGGCCAACACAGCTACGCACGATCCTCCTCCATCCCAATCTATTCAAAGCCTCCCTTTTTATACCCTCCCAAGAAGTTTCCATTTCCTTTAAATCTTTCTTTATGACGTCCTCCTACGCAAGACGAGGACGACCTGCTTTCCGTTTAGCCCTATACGATTGGCCAAAAGGACAATCTTCGGGAATCTGTCATCCTTCATCCGCACAACGTGCCCTAGCCACCTCAACCTTTCTTTCACTATAGCCCTAGAAAGCGGTATTGAACTACGTTTTTCGTACAGCCTACTGTTTTAAAATACGGTCAGTCAGCCGGGTACCCAGAACAATCTGTAAGCAATTTCTCTGGAAAACATCTAGCAAATCTTCATCTGCTTTTCGGAGTGCCCATACTTCAAAGCCATGTTTGACCACTGTCATCACAGTGATTCTAATATTCTAATTTTGGTTTGCAGACTTATTTCCTATTCTTCCAAACTTTTTTAAATGTGAAAGAACAACCCTGAGTCTTGGCTATTCTACTTTAACATCTTCACTGCTCCTACTGTCTTTACTAATAATACTACCAAGGCAAGTGAAGCTGCTCACCTGATCAATCTTTTCGTTACGCAACGTCACCTTTTCATCTTTACTTATTCCTAGCCTTAGTGACTTAGTCTTCTTAACATTAATTTTCAAACCTATTCTAGCACCCTGAAATCGCAAATTCTCAAAAAGCTCATTCATTTTGCTCACACTTTCATCTAGAATGCTTAAATCATCAGCATAATCTAAGTCCAGGAGACGTTTTCCTCCCCATTTCATTCCGTGGGCTTCCATTTCCTTTCCCGTGCTCCTTAAGACAAAATCCATCTAAATAATCATAGGCAGCGCAATCGCGCTGCCTAAGTAAAGAACAGTGTCGGCACAATGTATTATTTTTTTTCCTTTAGACCAGGGCACTTGGTATTGATGGAGTTGTCGTAGAAACTTGGAAAATGGCTCATTCGATTGGAAATCTGAATGGCGAGTGCCCTTTTAATAGTTGAAAGTGATTGGAAGGCAACTAACCACCCTTCCACGCCCACGATTTCCCCAAACACATCCAATCAAAATTTTGAGATAGCCATTTTGTTCAGCGTAGTTGATTTCCAGATCGAAATTATGTTTCTGACTAGGACACTCCCCCCACAGCCTTCAGGGCAAGAGTTTAAGCTATCCCCTGGGAGCATATATAGTTTTTTATAGAAAGCTGTGTCATAGAAACTTCAAAAAGGGCTCATTCGATTGGAAATTCAAAGGGCTAGTGCCCTTTTTAATAGTCGAGAGTGATTGGAGGGCAACTAGCCCCCCTTTCACGCCCACTTTTTTCCCCAAACCCATCCAATAAAAATTTTGAGACAGCCATTTTGTTCAAAGTAGTTGAAAGGTCCGAAAATTATATCTTTGAGGATGACACTCCTCCACAGCCCTCAGGGTAAGGGTCGTAAGTTATGCCCTGGGGGCATATAAGGTTTTTATAGAAAGATTTGTCGTAGAAACTTGAAAAGGTGGCTCATTCGATTGGAAATTCAAAGGGCTAGTGCCCTTTTTAATAGACGAAAGTGATTGGAGGGCAACTAACTCCCCTCTTTCGCTGACTTTTCCCCAAACACATCCAATCAAAATTTTTAGATAGCCATTTTGTTCAACGTAGTTAAAAATTTTAGAAATTAGGTCTTTGAGGATGATAACCCCCTCTTAGCCATCGGGGCAAGGGTTGTAAGTTATGCCCTGGGCGCATATAAGGTTTTTATAGATAGTGATGTTGTAAAAACTTCAAAAGGGCCCATTCGATTGGAAATTAGAAGGGTTTGTGCCCTTTTTAATAGTCGAGAGTGATTGGAGGATAACTAACACCCCTCTCACACCCACCATTTCCTCAAACACATCCAATAAAAATTTTGAGATAGTCCTTTTGTTCGACGTATTTAAAAAGTTTAGAAATTATGTTTTTGAGGATGACACTCCCCCCCCAGCCCTCAGGGCAAGGGTTGTAAGTTATGCCCTGGGGGTATAAAAAGTTTTTTTTATAGAAAGCGTTGTCGTAGAAACTTCAAAAAGGAATCATTCGTTTGGAAATTGAAAAGGCTAGTGCCCTTTTTAATAGTCGAAAATGATATGAGGGCAAGTAACCCCCCTCTCACGCCCATTATTTCCCCAAACACATCCAATCAAAATTGTGAGATAGTCGTTTTGTTCAACGTAGTTGAAAGGTCCCTAAATTATGTCTTTGAGGATAACAGCCCTCGGGGCAAGGATTGATGCCGGGGGGCATATAAGGTTTTTATAGAAAGCGTTGTCGTAGAAATTTTAAAAAGGGCGCATTCGATTGGAAATTAAAAGGGATATTTCCTTTTTTAATAGTCGGAGTGCTTGGAGGACAAATAACCCCCCAAATCTACCAAGCGTGAAACTACCACAAATCAGCATCGATAAATAAATAAAACCCAAAAGGAAGAGAAATTACAATAAATAACCGAGTCAAACTCAAAACGAGCAGAAATTAACATGAGTAGGGCTCAGAACCCTATTCCTTCTCAAGGCCAGAACATAATTTGCACCATATCAACAAAAGCTCTTCTATCAACAGAATCAAACGCTTGCTCATAATCTATAAAACTGAGGACCAATGGTCTTTGACAACTCAGGCATTTCTCAATTATTAACCTAAGAGTAAAAAATTTGGCCGACACATCCTATACCTTTTCTAAAGTGCAATGTTCTTCTCTTAAAACCTTGTCTACAGCATCTCTCAGTCTAAAAAGTATCATATTACTAAGTAATTTGCTACCTACAGAGACCAGACTAATGCTTCTTCTCTTCTTCTTCTATTTAACAGCAGGCGGGCTTTTCAGTAAAACTATTTAGCCCTTTTCCTTTTGCTTCACTTTGTGGGCTACAGAGCTACTGGCTTGATTGCCTCATATTTATTAGATATATTCAGATATCTTTCAGCAGATCTTTTGACTCTAGGAGTTCAAATATAAGATGATAGATGTCGATTTCTATGCTCTGTGTGCAGGTATAGTTTGGCTAGGCTCTTGGCTGATAGTGGGATTTTGTGGTGTTTGAAGTATTTTAACAGTTTACAAAGCAAGGTATGTTGTGCAGACGTCAGCATATTACATTCAAATAGGCAATGGTCAATTGTTTCATTATTCATATTACAATGGCTGCAAAGAGGGGACAGGGGAATTGAGCCACTTGAATTAGAAAGCTTATATGAGAATGCAAGGAAATTTAGTCCATTTAATCCAGAACGAATTCTATGATAAATTTTAGAAAGATACTTATTGGGAAAGGGGGAAAGGGTAGGATTAATCTTATAAAAATTAATATCTGATAGCCTCCATCGGTAAATATCTCTAATTGGGATTGGTCTCCCACTTGGCTGGTCAATATTTATAGCATTTTTTGCTATTTCATCAACCTGATGATTACCACTTATGCCAGAGTGGCTAGGAATGTACTGAAAGTAAGTTTTATTATGCCACTTGAAGCAAGATTATCAATAATACTGAGACAATGATAAGTGTCAATGTCCAACTTATATTGAGGAGCTGAGGCCAGCAACTCAAGGCTTGATAAAGAGTCGGAATAGATGATAATATTATTCGAATTTTCAATCAAAGGTTGGTTTTGCTTAAGGTGTTCTAATGCCATGATTATGGCATTTAACTCAGCAGACATTATAGATAAATTATTAAATAATCTCTCGCCCATTGCAATTTTCAGGTGAGGAAGGAAAACACCACTTGCAACCTTCTCATCCATTTTTGACCCATCAACAAATATTTGGAAGTGATTTTTATAGGTAATTGTGTTAAGTTCTGCAAATTTTTTCTGGACAAAAGCAATGGGGGTTAAATCTTTATTCCATTTTGAAAATTCAGTATTTATTATGGGAAATGACCAATTCCATGGAGGGGATTGGGGGAAAGTAGGTGCAATAGACTTTGCTGGTACAGGGAACTTCTTTTGAATATTGGCATACTCATCTGCAATACCTCTATACATGGCTGGATTTCTTAACCAATTATGTAATGTGTGTGAGCTATTTGATTCAATTTTTGTAAGATGTTTTATCAAGAGAAAGCTACGTCTCTCCCTTATTGTTGTTAATCCACTCTCCATAAGCAGAAACTTGGTGCTTGTGGGTTTCCTAAGACCAAATATGAGACGTATTATATCATATTGTGTTGTTTCAATTTTTTGCATCTGGGTCTTTGCACATGCACCATAGACAATGAGCCCATAGTCAATATGGGGTCTTATATGTGATTTATAAAACTGGAGTAAGGTTTCTCCTTACAACCCCAGGGTGTGGAAAGAAGTCTTTTTAGTATATTTGCTTTTCTATAACATTTTTTTATTGTGTTTGAAATGTGGAGGTGGAAAATTAAGTTTTTGGTCAAGCATGAGACCTAGGTAATTAATATTATTATCTTCTGGAATAGTTGTTTTATTTAGAGTTAGTTTTGCATTAACATGGTTTCGCTTCCGTGAAATTGGATTATTTTTGACTTGGTGGGTGCAATGGGTAAATCTGAATGTTGAGAGAATTTTTCAAACTGGAAAAGTGACTTTTGCAGATTTGACTGTGCTATCTGAAAGGTGTTGCCAGATGACCATAGCACCAGATCATCAGCATATTGTAGATTCGTGTGGGGTAGGTTCATGTCCCAGAGATATAGGCAAAAAAGGAGGCAACTGAGGACTGCTCCCTGAGGTAGGCCTTTGGATATTGTCTTTTGGGGTGAAGAGGCTGAACCAACACAAACAATGAAACTTCGCACTTCTATGAAGGATTTAATAAAGGATACTAGCTTAGGAGGTACTCCAAGGTTTGCAAGTTTATTTAAAAGGATTTGGTGGTTCACATTGTCATAAGCTCCTTCAAAATCTAGGAAAGCTGCCACTAGGATATTATTTTTTGAGAAAGATTCATTTATTGCATTTGTTAGCAAAATGAAAGCATCTGTTGAGGAGTGGTATTTCCTGAATCCAGTTTGAGTGTGTGGGATCATGTTATTTTTCTCAACAAACCAGAGGAGTCTGTGATAAATCATTTTCTCCATTATTTTCCCCATCACAGGTGTAATCATTATGGGCCTATAAGACTCAGGGTTATCTTTTGGTTTATTTTTCTTTAGGATTGGTAGGAGGGACGAACATTTCCATATATTGGGGAACCTAGAAGATGCCCAAGCGTGATTATAACAATTTAGCAGTTCTTGTTTGTATGAAGGTGTGAGATTCTTTATCCATGTAGGGTGTATATTGTCATAGTTACTGCTAGTTTTGGACCTAATATGATGTATTGCATTATTCAATTCCTGGATTGAAAATGGATTAGTTATGTACTCGGATCCTGGGCGTGGTTGGTAACTAGGGTTCATAGGAATTGTGGACAGCTTGCTTTGATTATTTGATGTTAGCTTATTAACAAAAAGAGTTGCAAATAGGTTAGCCTTTTCATTATCATTGTCATAATGGGTATTATTATGTATAAGCTCATACAGGAGTGGGTTGGGAGAAGTCTTTTTCCCACATATGTGGCTTATGACTTTATGTCATAAGCCTCACTCTTATCACCTTTCTTATAAAGTGGGGCTTAATTAAAGTTTTCCTAAAATCGTTAGGTACTTCCCGATTTTCAAAAATCATATTCATAATCTTCAGTAACTTATTTCTAACCTGAGCCACCATATTTAAGAAACTCATTTACTTTACTATCAGCGCCTGGAGCCTTATTTTTTTTTTAATCCTTTTAGTACTGTTGCTAATTCTTCCTCACAAAACAAATCTTCCTTCACATCCAAGGTATCACAAACTTTTTCAAGGTATTCACGAACTTTTTTTTTGGGTTTGGAGAAAAAAGGTGTGGGGGGGGGGGCTAATTGTCCTTCGCTCTCTTTTGACTCTTTGAAATTGAACTAGAACTTTCTATTTTCAGTCAAATGAGCCTTCTCTGAAATTTATACGAGCATCCCTTCTATAAGAACCATATATACCCTCAGAGTATAACTTACATTGCCTGTCCCTGGGCCCTGGGGGTTGTTTCGGCCCCGGAGTTTTAATATCTGATGTTTGAACTATTTTAAAAAAATGGTCACCTCAAATTTTTATCGAATGGGCTTATCCATCCGATACACCCAAAGGCATGGAGGGAAGGAGGGGCTAGTTGCCCTCCTATCTTTTTTTACTCTGAGAAAATGAACTAGAACTTTTAATTTCCATTCAAATGAGCCCTCTCTGAAGTTTATACCAGCATCATTTTCATAAGAACCATACATGGCTCCAGGACATAGCTTACAAAGCGTGCTGCCCGGGCCCTGGGGGTTGTCTCGACATCGAAGTTTTTGTTATATGACCTTCGAACTATTTTAAAAAAATGGCTATCTGGTACTTGTACAAAATAGTAATTAAAGGGAAATATAATTATTGATTATGAAATACAAATAAAGGTCAAATTATTTTTAACCAATGAGAAGCGGGAATTTGTCTGTCCTGAGATGACAGATTTTATTTATATATCATTATGAATAACTGTGTTTCCATTTTGTTATTATTTATACAAGCACCAAAGAAAATATACAAGCACATGCACCCAGTATCTAGCTATTGAAGAGTGAACTCCTATAATCGGATTACTTTTTCAAGTTAAAAGGATTAAATTTGATATTGTTTTGGACTTTGGCATTGCGTAGTTTGATGCAAGTGTAGATTTCTACGTGCGGATTATAGCATTCATTATGGCTGTCACTCAAGCAAAATTTGATGAAGGAATGAAACGGATTCAGGCGTTGCTGGATAAAATATTAGCAGAGCAGAAAAGTTTTTCTGTCTCAATAATTTCCCTTCAAGATGAAGTTAGGCAAATATCAGCTGAAAAGGCGAGTCTACGAGAGGAATCTAAAAAGCTTCGAAATGATCTAGAGCAAGAAAATTGCGGAATAACGATTTGGAGAGTAAGCCTCTGGACATCGAAGTTAGAGAAAGAAAGTTGAATTTGATTGTTCATGGTCTGCCTACTGAAAAGCATAATCAATCAGTGACTAGCAACGTAAAGTCTCTTCTTTCTGACAAATTGCAAGTTACCGAGGACATTTCTCTTACCAAGTGTTATCGCCTTGCGAGAAATAGCAGTTCAAACATCACTAGTAGGAAAACTAGTGTTCGACCGGCCCCTGTTTTTTATATCGCTAGACACAGATCATAGCATTCAGGCGATTCTCAGTGAGTGAATAAGTTGAAGGGTAGTGGAATTCGCATTTGCACTGATCTCCCACCAAAGCTAAATTTCCTACGGAATGAGCTATTGTCCAAGGGAAAGGACATGCGTGATTCGGGTTCGGTTCATCTTACGCGTATTAAGCAAAAAGGGAGTAAATTATGGCTCGAGTGTAAAAAGTCTCCGTCTTCACAGTGGGCTAAGATTGACTAGTTACGGTGATTAATAATAACATTCGTTTGGTGAAATTATTTTTATTACTTTTATGTAATGTTTCTCTGGAGGAAATGCTTTTTTGAAGTAATGGTAACTGAAATTAGTCTTGAAAAAAAAAGATATAGTTTTTTGCGTAGTATACCGACCTCCTTCTTCTCCAGTCAAGTCTTTCCTCTCTAAACTCTATGATTTTTTTGCATCAACCTCATTTTCAAAATAAAGATGTTATCCTCTCCGGAGATTTCAACATTGACCTTCTAGAAGCTTCAAATGAAGCTTCTGTTGATTTATTGTCTTCTTGCTTTTCTGCATATCTGCTTCCTACTTGCCTGATACCTACAAGAATTTCACCTAGTTCTGCTTCTCTCATTGATAATATTTTTACATCCTTACCAATTAAAGCAAATTTTGCTGTTTTAAGTGATATATCGGATCATTTCCTGCTGGTTTCAGATTTAGCTTTTACTTATAAAATACCGCAGGTAAGTAGGGAACGTCAAGTACGGTTAATAAATAAAATAACATTAAAGCACCTGAATGAAAGCCTTGGTCTATTGGATTGGCAGGATGTGTAATATCCACGGAGGATACAGATGTGGCAACTGATACTTTCCTAAGAAATTTCAATTGCTGCCTTGATTCTAGTTGCCCATTTGTTACGAAGAAAATGTACAGAGAAAAATTTCCTATAAGGCCGTGGATAACGTCTAGAATTTTGATATCAGTTAATAAAAAAAAAAACAGTTATTTAAAAAGCAGTTAAAGAATCCAACTGATTATAATGTTTAAAAATTTTAAAATTTTCAAAAAATAAATTAACCGCACTGATACGATTGTCGAAACGTAGGTATTATAAAGAGTCTTTCGAAGAAGCTCAAAATTCTCCTCGCAAAACGTGGTCTTTAATTAATTCTTATAAAAAACAAAGGAATTCTAAATTGCCTGAAGTTATTAGTTTAGAAAATGGATCGACTACTAAACAAATTGGAGAAAGTGGCTGATGTTTTGAATACTTATTTCGCTAGTACAGGAGAGAAAATTGTTTCATCAGTAATGAACCAGTTTTGATTCACGTAGTAATAAACATTTTTCTTCATACCTTCCATCTCCTCAAAGTAATTCAATTTTTCTTACACCTATTTCTCGGTCTGAAATAACAAAAATATTGTGTGATCTAAATCCAGGTAATTCACCGGGAATTGACGGGTCTAGTTCTATAATTGTTAATGAAATATTGTCTGCAGTAATTTTGCCATTACAGCATATAATTAATCTTTCATTTAAAAATGGAGTTTTCCCGTCTGCTTTTAAAGAAGCGAGGATAATTCCGCTTCACAAAGGTGACTCTCCTGAAAACCCATCAAATTACCGCCCTATTTCTATTTTGTCAGCATTTTCTAAAATATTTGAGAAGGCAAGTTATAAGAAGATCTATGACTTTCTTAAATCGTTTAATTTTTTCACAAATTCCCAGTTTGGTTTTAGGTCTGGACACAATACTGAGCACGCTATCATTGCTCTCATCCAATATATTCATGAATGCTTAGATAGAGGTGAAATTCCAGCAATAATATACTTGGATTTTAAAAAAGCATTCGATACAATATCCCATTGTATTCTTTTTCGTAAATTGGATAATTGTGGTGTGCGCGGACCGGCGTTGGATCTTGTTAAATCTTATCTGGATAAGAGAAAGCAACGAATAGATTGAGGTAATTTTCTCTCTTCGCCTGTTCCTCACTCCTCCATGGTTGGGGTGCCTCAGGGCTCTGTCCTAGGTCCTCTGCTTTTTCTAGTTTATATAAATGATTTTCACCGCGCTTTGGCAATCCCATGTCTCAGCACACATTTTGCTGATGATACGGCAGTTTCAATTTCTGAGAGGAATGACGAGGAGTTGGAGGCAAAACTTGATACTGCATTTTCTAATGTTCTTGAATGGTGTTCTGCAAATTTTATTGCTTTGAATTTATCAAAAACTAATTTCATAATTTACGGCAGGAAGTCAAATATATGCCCTCGTATTACCCGAGTTACTTCTTCAAAGTATCTATTATCAATATCTCGGGTGAATGTGATAAAGTACCTTGGACTTATGATTGATGAAAGATTATCTTTTAAAGCACACATTCAAAATATACGCTTAAAGATTTCAAGGTATGTTGGTTTAATGCGGAGGTTGAAGCATTATTTGCCCTACTCTGCTTTACGAAGCATTTATTTTGCGCTGATTCAGTCTAATATTAATTATTGTTCTCTAGTATATTTATCTACATTTAAAAGCCATATTAAACCAATACAGATTTTACAAAATAAAGCAGTAAGAATCCTCAAACTTTTTATTTCATCGCCTATTTCACTTCCAAATAAGTCTTCTACAGCATCTTTATATACTTATTTAGATATACTTCCAGTTTCTCAACAATTTACTTTTGGAGCAATTATTTTCAAATTTAATTATGACATTAAGAAATTACCGCCATATTACCTCAATCAAAGTTTGTTCTCCCGATCACAAGATTTACATCGTTATAACACGCGACAAAAAAAGAGTATCTACATTGACAAGTATAGTACTGAGAGATCTAAATTCGCCCCGTTTGTGTCAATAGCCGGTGCTGGGATGCTTACAAGGATTTTATTGATAAATTTTCTTCTATCCATTTAATAAAAAGGAATCTTAAATTCATTTAGTTCAGGATTATTTTTAATTAAGTGTCTTTTTAATATGATTAAGTTATTTGTTTGGATTGTTGTTCTAAGTGAATGTGGGCCTCTCGGCTATCTTTTAGTATGAATTTATATTTAATAATATTGATCTCTCTTTTTTTTTATATATATTTATATTTATATTTGGATCCTGGGCTAGCTGCTACTTTCATATTATTGTTGTATTATTGTATCTTTGCCGTCGTAATTATCTTTGTATTGTAGCGTAAAATTTTTTTATTGGTTCTTTGTCTAGGCCTAGTTTTTCGAGCTTGTCTCTCCCATGGCCTATGTCAATTATATACATGCATATGTTAATAATAAAATGATTGAACTTGAACTTGAATATCGCTTGAGTGTTATTAATTTAATTTGAGATATGGATTCACGTCCTTTAGCTTGTTCCTTGTAATGTGAAGGTGCATATCCCCACCAAACTCCGGTGCAACCAATAGGCCCACCTAAGCCTCTCATATTCCTAGGGTTACAAAGTGTGGCTCCTGCCACTTTGGGTCCCTGAAGGTTGCCATAATCAAGATTATTGCGTTTCAAATTGGGTTTGATAAGATTTTACGTAATTAGATGTAATAGTAGACTGCACAGTAGCAGAGAAAGTGAAATAAGTAAATTCAAACTAGAGCTGTAGCTAGGATTTTTTTCCAGCGAGCAGGGTTGCAAAAACTTTAAAAAACGCATCAAAAATTTGTTTATACGTATTTTTGTTACGTTTTACTAGTCGGCCGATTTTATTTTTTTTTTTGGGGGGGGGGGGGGCTCAAAACTCCTTGTCCCCCTGGATACGCCTCTGATGGAAACCCCTAGTACATAACCCTATTTGTATTGAGCTTTGTTTTCTATTTAATCCAGACCGTCTTTTTTTCAAATAAGTGCCGTAAGTTTTTGTAATCCGAGCACGTTTTTGGTGTCGCTCTTTCAAGGCACTAGATCTAAAAACTAAGCTTTGATTTTGGGCTTGCTTAGACATGGAGGCGTCAATTAACGAAAATATAGGGGGAGATGCGCAATGATTTCATTTGATATTTTTAATAAGGGTAGAAAAAATGTTTTGATGTATATAGGGATGCAGTTTTTTCAATGTCGTCAGTGAACATATGAAAAATTAGTATTTTTTCAAAATTAATGGGAGAATAGTGGAATTTTTTTTAGTCAAGAGTTTTTGAAGTTTCGTTTTTTTAAAATTATATTTTTTCGTTTAGGGTCTCCATCTCCTGCCACCAAAAGAAGCTAATGATGAATTATTTTCAATAAGTGAGGCAAGAAAATTTTTGAATAGTCATGATTTTGCCGTGACCTTGGGACACACACCTCTTTGAAAATTGAATGTCCTGAGTCTGTAGTGCACCCAAAAACGATGAAGTCGCAACGAGGCCATTCCTTGTACATAAATTCAAAAACAGGTAATTGACGCCATTGATTGCATATCAGTTGCAAATTGCATGGGTAGAAACTGGTGTCATTATTGCAAATAATAATCACCAACGCCGTCTAGTGTTTGGTGATATTTTTCCTTTTTGTAGCCTACTTCATACTGCTGCATACTTGCCTTTTTCAGAGAATTCAAGGTGGAGGGAAAGGTAAAGGAATCCCCATTTTTCCACCGGCTGGATCATCTTAAGGTCAATTAGCCTACTTGACATGACTATGTAACTGCGTCGGTGGGTCCACCAAGTGGACCTGTGTACTGGACCTACTTAAGGTCAACCAGCCTACTTGACACGACTATTTGACTACGTCGGTGTGTGTCCACCAAGTGGACCTGTCTACTGGACCTACTTAAGGTCAACTAGCCTACTTGACATGGCTATTTGACTGCATCTGTGGGTCCACCAGGTGGACCTGTCTACTGGACCTACTTGAGGTCAACCAGCCTACTTGGCATGACTATTTGACTGCGTCGGTGGGTCCACCAAGTGGACCTGTGTACTGGACCGACTTGAGGTCGACTAGCCTACTTGACATGACTATTTGACTGCGTCAGTGGGTCCACCAAGTGGACCTGTGTACTGGACCTACTTAAGGTCAACCAGCCTACTCAGCGGCGGATCCAGGGGGGCGGGGCCCCCCCCCCCCCAAGATTTTCTGGCGCCCTCTCATCCATCGTGCAAACGACCCTTTTTTGTGAATGATTCAACTAAGGCCGACGATAAAAAAAAAAAAATCGGATACGCCGTCATTTTTTTTACTTTCTTTTTATCACATTATCTAAAGTTCAAATCCGACACTGCACGAATCATGATTATTGGGTTTATTTTTGGGACGTGCTAAACGAGCAAAACATTTTGTGAATGCTTACGAGAAACGCATGTCTTTGGGGAGTTGCGTTGGTGGTTAGATCCAACCGGCGGGAGGCTAGGCGCGAGCGACCCTGCCACTGCCTTCGGAGTATTTTTGCTCCGTGTGTTAGACCAGTTAGACGGAAACGCATTTAAAATGGATCGGAAAAAAAAAATCAGGGCATGAATATAGAACAGAGAAGAAACAAAGAATGATGGCGGAAAGCCGTAAAGGATCGAGGGACATCTCTGATTATTTTGCCAAGAAAGATCAGATTAAAGGTAAGCTTTTAAAGATAGAACAATAAGGAAGGAGTGTCGTTTAAAGTGGGTATCAACACTTCTAATTTCTAGCTTTAGCCCATTGTCGGATAGCTTTCCTGATAAGGCTCATTCGTCAAGCTTCATCGCGTACCAGCTGCTTTTGTTGTTATATATTGCATATGGTCCCTCTTGTACAGTGTTCTTCGTATGCAATTTGTCCGAAGCGTTTTGACCTGATTTTTACCAGCCCACTCGTCTCGCCTGACGGTTATGATATTGGCTTAAAGCAGTATTTTTTATCGACACACTGTGTCAGCTCTGAAATATCTTTCAAATTCTTTGCAGTTAAAGCTCCTCTCTTTAGCCTTGTAAACTTCGGTGATAATTGTTTCGGGTTTCAGCTCTTGAAAAAATATTTGTTAGCATATGTCGGGATCGGTTCTCGGGGTTGCAAATTAAATTAGTGATGTTTAGGGTGGTATTTTATTTTAAAGTCCGGGTTTCCTAGAAATAGTTTTGGGGTATGAAAGTTCAAGATTGTTGGGGGAGTTTAAAGTTAATGTTGCTGATTCAGTTTATTTTCAAATTTAGTTCCAATTCTGCCTTCACCATGTTGAGAGTTAAATCTACTAAAGCAAGCCATTATACAAAGTGTATATACGTTTACAATAAATGTCTTGTGCAAACTTTAAAAGAGAAACTTTTTTTGTTAGATGTTGAGACGACGGCAACTTCTGATGCCCACTCTGAGTCGACGGTCGGAATGCACAAAAACGCATTCAGCCAGGAGAACGAACTGTCACCAACAACTCCGTCCACTTCACAGACGGCCTTCATAACAAACTTCGGCGAAACGACACACACTGATCAGCTGACTGAAGGATCAAGAAGAAGTACTCAAACCTTGGTGGTACATAGCCCAACACTGATTTCACAGTCCCCGCACCCGCAGCAGAATCAAAGCGCTATTTTTCGCCTGAAACTGACTTCACGCCGTCGAATGACTTTGGTATTGCAGTAGCGCTGAAAGAGCGAAATCAGTTGTCTTCTGGCGAAATTATGTTTTTTATGAAACGAAAGGTGGAAGCCGAAGAACCAATATGATCTTCCAGTCTCGACAAAAAAGAGAAAAGGTGGCGAAGTCAAAGCGTCGCTTGAATACCGAACATCTTGCCCCGGTATCCTTGGCTCGCAGTGAGTCGTCATCCAGACCACGAAGGCCTTTGGTGCAGTGTTTGTGTTTTGATGAGGACCAACGAAAGCGGAGGAGGATGGTCGGCTTTATCTGGAGGCGGCGGAGGGCAAAAAATGGGAAAGTTGGTCTTGAAACCGCTAAAAGACTATTCGAAACTTACCGGAAAGATGGTGCGCTGAGAAACCATGCTGAAGCACAGTTTCACAAACACTGCCAGGAAAAAGCTGCCGCGCTGCTAACAACGTTTCAGCGCGGTAGTCAAGATCAAGATATCAGGAATGCTCTGGAATGTGAAAGGGTCAAGCAAATACAGCAGAACCGTGCCTCTTGAGAAGCGTTGTTGAAACTGTCAAGCTTTGCGGGGCACAGAATATCCCCCTTCGTGGCCACCGTGATGATGGCAAACTTGATATCCAAGACTCTGATGTCATTACAGCAGTAAAACGACGGGAATTTCGGCCACCTACTTCGGTATCGGATTCAGAGTGGAGACTCGCAACTTAAAAATTTACTTGAAAAATGCACCGAGCAACGCCAAATATACGAGTAAACAGATCCAGAATGAACTGATTGGAACAATTGGGGAAATGATAAAAAACCGAAGTAGTGAGAAAAGCAAACAAAGCAACGGTTTGGTGTCTTCTTGCGGACGAGTCAACAGACAGGCAGACCAGGGAGCTGATGGTCATTGTTTGTCGTTATGTGTGTAAAACCGAGCAGGGATACGTGATTCGAGAAGATCCTTTTGCAGTTGTCGATGCCTTTCAAACCCTGTCAAGACTCGCTGGAGATGAGGAAAGTGACGACGGTAGAAGCATCGAAGAGAAGCTAGACGGCAAGAGCCTCGGGAAGCTGCTGTTGAGTGAGGTCAGGAAGTCAATCTGGATTTGTCAAAGTGCGTTGGTCAAGGATACGACAAAGCTGCTAGCATGGCAAGCTTGACAATGGTGCTGCTGCTGAAGTTAAACGCCAGTGTGAACTGGCAGATTACTTCCACTGTGTGAGCCATGCCACAAATCTCTCATGTTCAAAAGATAGTTTCAGTTCCCATTCTGCGCAATGCCCAAGACGTTGTTCGAGACACAATTTCTCACTTCAGCTCAAGTGCCAAGAGAACAAGACTTCTAAAAAAAAGCATCTTATCGCGGACAAAGCTAAAACAGAGACACTCGTCAGTCTTTGTACCACGAGATTTGTAGAGAGACACGAAGCAATCAGCAGGTTTTTGGGACTCCCTTCCGTCGATCGTTTTCTGCTCTGCAGGAGATGGAAGGATGGCACGATCGAGAGGCAGTAGCAGAGCTTTATGCATTACGATCCTGCATTGAAAAATCAGATCCACTCGTAGGACTGGTTTGCCTGAATTTGTTTTCGTCGATCATGAAACCTTTGGCCGAGTCACTACAACAGAAGGATGGTGACCTCGTGAGAGCCTTGTCCCTCATTAGCAGCGTGAAGGCAATGCTGGAAGATATGCGATCACATGCCGAAACCAAATTCAGACTGCTTTACGAAGATCTTCTGAAAAATGGCCGAAAAGATTGATGCTACCATCAAGGTAACGCAGCCACGCATAGCTTCACGTTCTACATACCGGGCAGGGGGGTACCCAAGATGGATCCAGAAAGTCATTATAGGATGGCGGCATTTATTCCAGCCCTGGACGCCATGCTGCTTGATTTTACGGAGCGGTTCAGCTGCCATTTTACGAATGCTGCAAAACTTTCAGCTTTGATCCCGGCTGTGGTTAATGGCAAACGCTGGGAGGACGTTCAGCCAGGGTACGAAAAGTACAAGGAGCTGCTCGTGGGTACGGAGATAGACGTTAAAACCGAGTTCGAGATTTGGAACAAGTATTGGTCTAAGGAAACCGTGCAAAAACCGAAAAACAGCTATTTCAGCGCTGAACAGTTGTCAGGAAAATGTATTTCCCAACATCTTCGCATTGTTGACAATTCTCGCGACGCTTCCTGTGTCAACCTGTGAAGCAGAACGAATGTTTTCAAAGGTTGACAGGACATGTTCATCAATACGAAGCACGATGACTGAAGAGAGGTTGGAGGCTCTACTACTCATGCAGACTTACAGAGACGAACTGCCGAAAACAGACGATGCTATCGATATGTTCGCTCTCAGAAAAGCTCGCCGATTGAGTTTAGTTGTGTAGTGTGGTACTGTTTTTATTTTCTTTTGCTACGTTTTTACCTTTATGAGCATATTTGGCAGTGTTTTCGTATAAATAAAAAGAGCTATCAAATTAGTCCTGTATAATCAGTTTTTTGGCGCCCTGTGTCCGGCGCGGCCCCCCCCCCAAGATTTTTCCTCTAGATCCGCCGGTGAGGACCTTCTTTATACAGACTGGATTTTAACTTTAAATATTTTTTTGAAAATAAAGAAATGCTGCTTAATTGTCACTTACAGAGAAATATAAGAAACTTAGCGTGCTAAGATAGTCTGAAGCTAACCTAAGTCTTCTTTGTCTGCACAAAGAAGACTTAGGTAGCTTCAGACTATCTTGATATCTTGAAATGATATCTTGATCACTTGATTTTAACTTGAAGTAATTTTATAAATAAAAAGGTGCTGCTTGATTATCGCTTAGTGGGAATCTTTGCTTAAACCCTATAAGATTTTGTTTAATTATATCAATTCTCGGGCTTTTCTTTGATTATAACCATTTTTTAAATGGAGTTTTCAGACGCTGCATATTCAATGCTTGCTCTTAGCCTAGCCTACTTATCCTGCTAAGGTTTTCTGAAGCTAACATAAGGTCTTCTTCATGCAGACTGGGTTTTGACTTAAAATAGTTGTTGAAAAGACAATCAATACTGATTAATTGTCAATTAACCTAAGTGATAATTATCGCTTGTAGAGAAATTGCAGCTTTAATCCTATAACATTGGAGGGTAAATATTTCAATTACGCAATTTCATTTGATTTTTGTTTACTTTTCAATGAAGTTCCGGGCGTGACATCGCCAGTGTGTCACTAGTTTTAATCCCTATCTTCCCATGTTAAATTAACAAAAATCTAGTTGTTAAAAGTTTTTCTCGATCAGAAGCCTCCACGCAATATGGGGCGAACCCTGCTTTGTTTTTGTTTTAGGGGGTAGTGCAGCCCATAAATAAGGAGACATGGAAAATGAGGGATATTCTTGTAGTCTGTTGTAGAAGTTCACCTCAAGGTTATAAAATTCTATAGAGACACTTGCCCAAGGGGGTAGGGGGGGGGGGGGGGTAGCCTTTGTTAGATCGGTCTCCATCCGCCGTAATTCTAAAGGCTTTTTGTGGCAATATTTGTAAAAGGGTTGTTTCGCGCCTCTTATTTTGGTCTCATAGTTGAGTTTCTAAGTTCTCCACATATGCTACATCTCTGTTCCTAAATTACCAAAAATTGTCGGAATTTCTACTTTCTGCCTAGAATTTTTGTTTGTTATCATGACAACAATTTTGTTTGTCATCATGAATAGATAAAAAATGTTTCATGTACAAATAGAAGTTCGCTAACAAAAATATATATATATATATATATATATATATATATATATATATATATATATCTATATATATATATATATATATATATATAATATATAAATATATATGATATATATATATATATATATATATATATATATATATATATATATCTATATATATATATATATATATATATATATAAAACAGTGTCTGTTTTAGTTCTGTTTGCTCTGCTGTGGAATCTATGATCTCGGTCTTTCAAAATTTCAATTCTGCAGCCGCCTCGTATTGTAAACGTAAATTTTTTTCGCATTTTTCACTATCTGAGGATACACTCTCCCCCTACAAGGGTTGCATATGTGAGTAAATTTAACTGCAGATTATGTGAATTTAGATAGTTGTGTGATTAGTTGTGAGTTAGTTGCGAGACAGTAGTTGTGATTTAGTTGTGTAGATACTTGTAAATTCAGATAGTTGTTAGATAGTAATTGTGAGCTGGTTGTGAGATAGTTGTGTAGATAGTTGTAAATTCAGATAGTTGTTAGATAGTAATTGTGAGTTAGTTGTGAGATAGTTATGTAGATAGTTGTAAATTCAGATAGTTGTTAGATAGTAATTGTGAGTTAGTTTTGTGATAGATGTGTAGATAGTTGTTAGATAGTAGATGTGATTTAGATAGTAAATTAAGATAGTAGGGAAAGTTTTATTCGTGAAAGGACGAAGAGCTTGTTAAGGTTTGGGACCTACTGCCTTAGCAGTTTGATTTCTCTTTTTTATTCTGTAAAGACTTCTGTCAAAAAATTGTGATATTTTTGTGATTGGCTTTTGAATTTTACTTTTGAACTAAAATTGAACATATAGGGACTGGAATTATCGACAAAAAATATGTAAAATTGCTAAAAGTTACAGTGGAAAATGTATTCTCGAAAGATCCAAAATAGTGTATTGTTCTATATTAATCACTAATGGTGGCAACGCTCGGTTGCACCAGCATGTATGAATGAATATATTGTGTATATATTTTGTAGGTGTATATTTCTGTATGAATATATATACTTTTTTTTAATAAAGAAAATAAACATTTTTTAGTTTAACGAGTTATTTATTTTAAGCATGCGCAAAATTTGATGGGTCTTTCACTAACTTAGGATAAATTGGCAAGTTTAAAACGCTAATAATTTTTTTGTTTTAGTCTAATGATTTAATTTAATATTGCAGATAGTTTGAAAATTTTGGAGATCTAATTAAAAAGGGGAAATAATGATTTAAATCACATTTATAACTAAACTCTCTCTTTCTCCCCCCCCCTCTCTCTCTCTCTTCTCCTTTTATATAAATGTTTTCTTTTATGTACTTGTTTTCAATGAGAATGATTTTGGAAACGTATTTAAAAGAAAAATCAGTTCGCTTATATTATTATGTTTTCTAGGCTATTGTGTCTGCCCAAACTGTAAACTCCATGGACCTTGGACAAATTTAAAATCGTATTTGGCACGATTGGACTCCAAATCAAACCTAGCACCATTCCTAGAATCATACAAGCTTAAGGAACTAGCAACCTATGAACAACAATTATCCATGTCCCAACTTATTGCAGCTCATAGTTTCAAAACTAAACTAAAGCACGGTTTAATCAACCTAAGGGTGGAAACACTTGAAAAAGCGGAATGTCGACTAAGTGAGACAAATAATATATCTTAATTCCTGTTAAACATTTGGATGGCAGTATTATTGTTTATAGAGATTGATATTAGTAGTGGTAACGAAGTTAATTTAAAAATACATTTGTTCCTTTGATTTTACCTCAAAAAGGAGCGAAGGATTTAGTGGTTATAACTTTGGAATCTTCCAGATGCTCTGTATGCATATCAGGAAACTAAGTCTACCGTGATATGTCTTCCCTCAGGTAATGTATTCTTCTCTTGTTGTAATATTGATATTAGTAATGGTAGCAAAGTTAAAATACAAAAATACCTGTTCTTTTAATTATGAAAAAAAAAATTTCAACTGACAGTAAGGAGTATTTTCCAAGTAACAAACACCTTAAAGCAGGCATTTTTTCGAAGAAACGCACTGCCTTTCTATGACGAACAAATAAATGTTCAAATGGGGATAAGTCCGTTTTTATTAGACAGTGAAAACAGATGTATGTATAAGTGAACAGAAATATCCAGACTTTTGTATCTGGTTTTTACTGTTTTAATAAATGGACTTACCCCATTAGAACGTTTTTACTTGTTCGTGAAAGTTGGAGCCGCATCAAAACTTAAAACGAACAGAGATTATTACGGATATGAGGGGGGTTCTTTCCTCCTCAATACCTCGCTCTTCATGCTAATTGTTTTTAGTGCTTTTAAAAATAGCTTCTTTTGTTCTAATTAACCGACCCTTGTTTTTCTGGAGTCGTTCGTGAAGAACTGGGACAAAAATTCAAGCTTTAGCGTAAAGATTGAGGTCTTGAGGAGGGGGGCAGCCCTCTTCATATACGTAATAATTTATGTTTGTTTTAAGTTTTAATGTTGCTTCTTACCTTCAGTTGAAGAAACTTGTTTTTGTGTTTTAATTTCTGACCATTTTTAAATAATGCCCGGAAATCCTGCTCCCCTCCACGAAAAGATCCTCTAGAAAAATTCATCCCGGTGAAAATTTACCACGGATAATTACCATACCATCTCTACATGTAAAATATAGTTGGCAAAGACAAAGTAAGATAAATATAAAGCATTTTGTATAGGAATTCTGGCAAATTCCCCCAGTGCAAAAATTTCCCCTGAAAGGTCACCCCCGGAAATTTCACTCCCCATGGATATTTCTCCCCGCGAAAAAATCCCCCATCAGAACCCCCTCCCCCCCCACAGGAAAATCGTATGCATATCTCCCAATAGCAAATACTACGTAAACAATGTGCAAATTTCATAGCTTAAAGACCTGTTCCCAGGGGCTGTTGGGGGTTACGTTATCTCCAAAGGCTTAGCTATTTGTACCTTTCAACCATGGTGAACAAAATGGCTGTCTCAATGTTTTGATCCAACTACTTTAGCAAAAAAAGGGGCGTGGGAGAGGAACTAGCTGCCCTTCAATCTTTTTGGTCACTTAAAAAGGTCACTAGAACTTTTAATTTCTATTCGAATTTGTCCTGCCTTTATTGAGCATGGGCACTGTGTTCTGTTTTTCTGAAGAAACAGAAAAAAAAATTTACAGGGCTTGAATAAAACAGAACAGAAACAGAACAGGTCAACAAAAAACAGAAGAACTGTTTCTGTTTTCTAATCTGTTTTTTTGGTAAAAAAACAGAAAACAGCTGTTTTTGATTAAAACAGCTGTTTAAAACAGTCATTAGTATTTAAGCAGAGCATATAGTTGATTTGGGAGGGGACAATTTTCCCCTCCAGACTATGCTTTCCCCTCCCCCCCCCACTCTACCTGATGTGTGGAAGTCATCTTAAACAGAAGTAAGAAGAAGAAAAATGCACGGGAAAATGACATTTCTTACTGCCAATTAAAAAATTGTTTGTTACCTTGCAGCTTAAAAGCAGCCTTTTAAGATTAATTATTTCCAAGACAATTTGTGTGAAATTTTTCAAAAGATAAATTAAGGGTTTAAGGGTACTTCGAAAATTTTTACGGTGCTTTGCGCTAGAAAATATTGTTCTATGTCCTCCACCAAATTTATTCTTAAGTAAAAAAGTATGTGAAATTTCTCAAATTCTGAATTTCAAAGGAACTTAGACTCTTTGCTTCTCTTCTCTTGAATAGATTTTCAAAAGGATGCAAATATAATTACAATTTTACTTTTTGACAATTTATTTTAAAAATTTTTCGTTTGCTTTGCGGCAAAAAGTACTTTCTCCAATGCATGCACTTGCTCTATCATAGAAATCGTTTCTGTTTTAAATCTTTTTTAAGAGTACGAGACATGCTTTTGATTATTTTAGGTTCGTTTTCATAGTCCATTCCCAAAGGAGAAAGGGTAGTGACATCCTCGACTATAACTAACTATAAATCACACAATCCAAAATACTAATTTTATTTCTTAGCCGAGCCTCCCCCCCCCCTAAGAAAATCTGGATCTGCCAATAATTCAAAGGTGTAATATAAGAAAATTGCACTTTTGCACCGTCCCTAGGATTTATATAAATTTGCACTACTGTATTTATGTAAATTAATGAAGAAGAAAAACCTTACCGGAAAAAGCTCTACAACACTCTAAAAGATAGACTAGCAGTTTCTCCTCAAAAGATTTTAAGGCATTTATGGCAGAGCTGCTAACACTGCAGGAGCATCTTACGATTTTGAAACCTGTTGTATCCAAAAACGACTGGAATCAGTTTTCCTCATTGGACTCTACCATAGCCTCAAGGACTTCAGCAGTACAAAAGGCGAGTTGGAGTGGGCTTTCTTGCAGTCTCTGCACCATTACTTAATATATTCTACAGTAATGGTGCAAAAGATTGAAAGACCAGAGAACGACCCCCAAGTGAAAACCTTCCAAATGTTGAAGGATCCGGATAAGCTATGTAACATGTCATAGGATAGCCTTATTCTACGACCTCGTTTCCTGACAGACTCCCAGCTCCCCATTATTCTTCTCCATTACTTTCGTCACCCTCTTCCGTAGACACTGCATTAATCTAATCAGATTATTCGCAAAAGTATCTTCACTTCTGGAGTTTTCAGAAAAGGAACAGAAAGGCCGTCTGAATCATTTTTCACCAGCCTTCTGTTTAACTTTTTTTTTTTTCTGGTAGCAACATTTATGTGATGATGCATAGTTCCCCAGGATGGTGCTTTCAAGCCCCCTGTTGTATTTTTAAATAAGCTGTTTCATATACCTGGTCTTACAAACACAGAAAATGCCAATTTATCTTTAAACAGGGTTTTGTAGCAGAGCTTCCACAGAGAAGTTTGTTTTGATTGATTAGAAATAAGGAATGGTCGTATATCTACTCTTCTTATTCTATAATTTCGCTAATTCATTATCCTCCGTGTCACTTGCTTTGCAATTGGGAGCTTTCTTTAGGGCAGCAGCCTGACTTTATATATATTTTTTTTTAGTTGGTTTGGGTTTGTTATTTACTGCACCAGCCTCATATACTTTATTTTTGTGCACATCAATTATACCCTTCCTTTTAAGATGGTATATAAATGTCGTGGTAGAGACTCCCTTAGCCTTTAGAGACGCTTTGGAGAAGTTGCACCTGATGCATTCTATGATTCCTTTTTCAAATGGGATACCCAGAGAGATAGCTTAGAAGTTTTAGTTGGAACATCCAAGTCGTCATCAGAAGATGACATCATGCTTTTCTTAGCACAAGGTGGATTTTAGGTTTTTTTTTTACAAAATTATAAGCACCTTCCAGTAGCCTACTATTTTAAAAATTGCATCTCCACCCAAATATCTGACGTCTTTCACCTCACTGGCATAACTAGGGGAAAGGGACCAATTGCCTCCTGAGCAGTTATGTTGGCACAATAAGCCAAAGAATCTGTCTGCTTATAAAAGCAAAATGAAATATCCCAACTACGGTTTTCATAACAACTTAGACCATTTGAAGCAGCAGTATTAATTTTTAAACGGGAATTAGTTTGTCTATATAATTGGTATCTATGAGACAGATACATGAAATAATTCACCGCTTAGTGTTAATTCTTTGAATTTCTTTTGCTGTATGGTAAAAAAGACTGTGATCACCGTGGAAGATTGGTATCCTACTGAATGAGAAAAATATATCAACATTTTATAAGAATTTGTCCCTTCCAGAAAATGAGCTAGTTTCAACTCTAGGCTTTTCCTTCAAAGGATTTTTATAAATTTTAGAGTTGATTTTAGTAACATGAGAAAAAGTATATTTGGCTATCTTGTTGTGTTTGACGCAATAAAGATTTGCTAGCAAAAAAACATGTATTTCTACTGGACAAGACTTCAATACATTTACATTGCTCTTTGACTAAGCATTTAAGAGAGTTTTACAAATTAATAATCAGTATTTATCATGTATAGGTCAGCACGGTAATCGTAGCAAGTCATGTTATTTTTAGCAGCATAAATTCCATAAAAACTGTTAAATTAAAGTTCTCGCGGCTAAAGGTGCAAATTATTTCCCATGTAATGTAGGAGACAGAGACCGTTACCCTACCACTAGAACCAGGATACACAGTAATAAGTGATTTGTTTGTATCCTGCTTCTCCTGGACAGTAACTGTGCAACTTTCTTGCTCAGTTGATGGAATAATATACTGTAAGCAATATGTCGTTTTAGTGGAATTAAACTGTGCACTTTTACCGTCCTAACATTCAGGGGCGGATCTAAAGTAAAATCTCTGGCGAGGTCTAATGTGACAAGGCCACCAATGAGCAAAATCTTGGGGGACCCATTGTGACAAAGCTACCAATAATTGACGAAATTGACAAATTTATTCTAAACAATGGAGTAAAAAAGAAAAAAAAGTAAGGAATGAGGGTTGCAGAAGAATTTTGGAGGGGGGAGCCGGGTCCTCCCTGGATCTGCCACTGCTAAAACTTACGCAAATACCTACTATTATCTAACTCCTAGTCCCTAATTCTGCCTAGCTGAAACAATCGAGCAGTCACTATTTGATACGCTTGACAGACTGAGTTACTTCTTTTACTTTCGTTCCAATTCTAGAAATCGCATGAGGCGTAACCACGCTTCTACACAATTTCAAATTATGATTGAAAAATCATTTTGTAAGTTCAAAATTCTCAAATATCTTATTCTCGTATCACTTAAATAAAATCAGAAACAGAAGAAAAAAACAGGTAGGAAAAAAAACAGAAACAGGGCGAAATAGCTATTATAAAAACAGGACAGAACAGAACAGGTAAATAAAAAACAGGTCATCTGTTTCTGTTTTTTTGCATGAACAGAACTGAAAACAGGTACTTTAAAACAGAACAGAAACAGTGCCCATGCTTAGCCCTGATATTATAGGACCTTCGGCCTCATACGATCACCCCCGGGGAAAGCCGAAAAAAAAAACAACAACAAAAACAAAACAAAACAGAACAAATAAACACGCTTTGTTTTTGGCCAGAAATGCATAATTTCACATTTTTTGCAGATGGGAGCTTGAAACCTCCACAGAAGGATTCTCTAGTACGCTGACTCCGATGGTATAATGTTCATTAAAATTCATTGACTTTTTAGGGGTTGCTTTCCCTATTTTTGAAAATCAGGCAAATTTTTCTCAGGCTCGTAGCCTTCGATGGGCAACATTAAACTTCACCAATCTTATATATTTAGAATTAAAATAATAATCTGATTCTTTTGATATATCTATTGATATCAAAATTCCGTTTTTTTAGAGTTTAGGTTACTATTGAGCCGCCTCGCTCTTTACTTACAGTTTGTTACCACGAAATATTTGAATAATTCGGTTTCATCAAACTCACTGACTTGTATTTTTTGTCACATGAATTTACCTTAAAATTACCTTAAATCGCACTTGCTAAGCGATATGGACGAGTCCAGTGTACGCCAGTGATTTGTGAGCCATTTTTCGACCACTTGTGAATGTTCAATTACTTCCAAATTTTATCAGTATATCGACTTTCGATGACAGCCCAATAACACAATATCGAAATTCCCCGTCTTTGTGTACACCCCCCTTGCATAAAACAAAACAACATAAGCAGATGATTGGGTACAATAAACAGTATAAAACAAACACTATTATGCAAGATTTGATTGCGCAGTGGTAAGAACACTTGACTGGGGCCATTATAACTCAGGTTCAAATATCAGGTCAGACAAAAATTTCTGTCTTTGAGAACACTAAAAAGTCGAAAATAACAAACATAAAAATAAAAAAGCTCGTTTTTCAAAACATACCAGAAAGTAAAAAATATTTTTTTTTCTGGAAAATTTTTGAATATAAGTGAAAATCAGGGGCGCAAAAACTGATTCGGCTTTACGTAACTTAATCGTTTTAACCCGGTTCAAATTACCAAGTTATTTCATTTTATGCAATTTTAAAGTAGATCAATTTGATATCTATACTTTGTAAAGCCCAATTTGTTCTGCGCCCCTCGTTTTCACTTATATTCATAGATTCTACTGTAGTTGGCTATACCTTAAGCTCACTATGTTGCTTATAATTTTGCTCCCGCCCCAACAGACAGCTTAGCCAAGGTTTTGGAGACTAGAGGCTAGTTTTTGCAATGTTTACCATATACCTTGCCAGCTGTTGGATTTGTCCTATCAGAAAAAAAAACACTACCGGGAAGATCTGCTTGGAATCTTCAAAACGCTCTGTTCGCCCATCAGGAAACTAAAGTGATATGTCGCGTATGTCTACCCTGATATGAGGTAATGTTTTGTCCTCTATCAGGTCATTATTTTATGTTGTTTTATAGAAAAAATTGATATTGGTAATGGAATAGTTGACAATGAAATAAGGGAATTAGCGAAATAGCTTGAAATGAAATACTTGTGCGTATGGGAGTCGAGGGTCCAACCAACTTTCCTTTAATGGATGCCTGCTGGCTAAACTGTATAAAGTATGCGCGCTTCCGAATTTCTGTACCTTGCGCCTTTTTGGCGTACTTTCTTGACAGCAGAAGTAAAACAGTCAAGCGAATTTACTACCGCTATGCTAAGTTTTTTTTTTGGGTGACTATGAGAAACGGCATTACCAAGGCAATATCCAGCGGATGGGATTACTGGGTTTGAAACCCCTCCCACCCAGAAATTTTTGTCCGCCTTCCAAAAAGACAACAAAATTGCATGTAAACAAATTTTTGATGCGTTTTTTGAAGTTTATTTTGTGTAAAAATCGCCCTTCGAAAACAATACCCCCTCCTCCCTGAGCAAAAATCCTGGATATGGTCTTATGCATTAAAGATCCTATTGCTACCATCAGTAGGTGTATTTAAGCTCATAACAACCAAATCAATGGAATCCCACGAAATAAGATTTCCTCCTTCACTTTGAACTGGTTATGTCGGAGGAGCGCTTGCCGCTGTGCCAGCCTCAGGTGGTTTGATGTTGCAAATGATTTGTCAGTAGTATGAAATAAGATCAATTAGTTCTAAAATGTAAATATGGTTAACTCCTACGCGATTATAACCTGACCTAGTGTTTATGTAGGCTATGTGCTAATCTCTATGCAATCCCCATATGTACCCATGGGCGCCCATAAGGGGGGGGGGGCAGGGGGCGCCGTCCCCCTCTACCCTGGATGAATGATGCTGCTTTATTTTATATTTTTGTTCTGAGATTTCTACTATATAGCATTAAAATTGCCAATTAGACGAGGTTTGCCCCCCCCCCTGGAATTCAGCTTATGGGCGCCTATGTATGTACCTTGCTACTATGTCCACCTACTGAGGGACATTTACAGTTTTAATAAAATCTAACTAATTACCCTAATCAGTTAGCTTAATCATTGATTATCATACCTAATTAACCTAATTAATTAATAATTAACCTAGTTAAATCCGTTGTTTCCTGATTGTAACTGTGTGGAAAGACTGTCTTGCTAAGAAAAAAATACATTATATTATCTTTGCTATTATTTATTTTTAAAATGTGCGCTATTAGTGTGGCTTCAAAACGAATTAGAATGCCACAACTATTCATTGCTGGAAATTTCCTCCCTTGGAAATCCCCCACCGAAAAGAGACAACCCTTTTTCCCGCTGAAAATTTCTCTCCCTGGACAAATCCCCTGAAACATTCTCTCCCACATGTAAAATTGAGGGACAAAAGAGAGAAAAATTCCGTATATGGATTATGGAAAATTCTCCCCGGAGATTTTCTTCCCCAGGGAAATTCTCTCCGTGGAAAATCCCCCCCCCCAAAAAAAAAAGATTCCCAATAATAAATACTGTATGCAAATACTAGGCAAAATCCGTCACTTACAATCATCTCCCAGGGGCTGTGAGGGGTCATATAATACTTTGAGGCATAGTAAATTGGGACTTTCAACCATGTTGATCCAAATGACTATCTCGAATTTTTGACCAGATGACTTTATGGAAAAAGGGGGTGTGGGAGGGGTGCTAGTTGCCCTCTAATCTTTTTGGTCACTAGAACTTTTGGTTTCCGTTTGAACAAGCCCTCATCTAATCTTCCAGGATGATTTTTTTTTTTTATATGACAACCTCCAGAAACAAAACAACAATAAACAAATAAACACGCATCCATGATCGTCCTTGAGGCAAAAAAACAAAAAATGCAAATTTCTCCATTTTTGTAAACATGAGCTCGAAACTTCTACATTATGGTTCTCTAATATGCTGAATATGATGGTTTGATTGTTATTAAGATTGCTTGACTTTGGGGATGTTTCCCCTTTTTTTTTTTTTTTTTTTTTTTTTTCGAAAATCAGGCAAATTTTTCACGGGGTTGTAGATGTTAATGGGTAACTTAATAAATTTTATATATTTGGAATCAGCATAAGAAGCCTATTCTTTTTATGCTTTAATTTCTATCAAAATTTCTTTTTTTTTTAGAGTTTTGGTTGCTATTGGACCGAGTTGCTCCTTACATACAGTTTGTTATCCCGAATTTTTGATCTTTTACTCTTTAATCATGCTCATACTCATTTTTTTATGCTACGGAAATGCTCAAAATTCTCAGGAGACTAATTTGAGTTTCTTCTCTTATCAATTATGTTTATCTTACTCCTACTGAGGTTCCCAATCTTTTAAAATTTACCCAAAAGCCGGACTGAATTTTCTTTGTTCTCAAAGACTAGTTTGTGTTTCTTCTCTTATCAGTTACTATTCAATTATATTCACACTCAGTTTTTCCACACTTTGAAAAATTTCCCCAAAATCGGATTTATTTTTCCCCATATCCAGGTGTTCTTCTCAAAAAACTAATTTGAGTTTCTTCTCTTATCAATTATGTTTAATCATACTCCTACCGAGGTTCCTAATCTTTGAAAATTTACCCAAAAGCCAACTAAATTTTCTTTGTTCTCAAAGACTAGTTTGTGTTTCTTCTCTTATCAGTTACTCTTCAATTATATTCACACTCAGTTTTCCCACACTTTGAAAAATTTCCCCAAAATCGGATTTATTTTTTCCCTCTTATCCGGATTTTGTTCTCAGGAGACTAATTTGAGTTTCTTCTCTTATCAATTATGTTTATCTTACTCCTACTGAGGTTCCCATACTTTGAAAAATTTTTTCCGAAAATTGAATATGTTTTTTTCCCATATCCGGATTTTGTCTCTCCAAAGACTAATCTGAGTTTTCTTCTCTAGTCATTTACTCTTCAATTATATACGTACTCAGTTTTCCACACTTTCAAATTTTCCCAGAAACCGGATTTATTTTTCCCCATATCCGGATTTTGTTTTCAAAAGACTAATTTTGTGTTTCTTCTCTTATCAGTTACTCTTCAATTATACTCACACTCAGTTTCCCACACTTCGAAAAAATTTTCCCCAAAATCGGGTTTTATTTTTCCCCATATCCGGATTTTGTTCTCAAAAGACTAATTTGTGTTTCTTCTCTTATCACTTACTCTTCAATTATATTCATACTTAGTTTCCCATACTTTGAAAAATTTCCCCAAAATTGAATTTGTTTTTCCCCATATTCGGATTTTGTTCTCAAAAGACTAATCTGAGTTTCTTCTCTTGTCATTTACTCTTCAATTTTATACGACTCAGTTTTTCCACACTTAAAAGTTCCCCAGAAACCGGATTTATTTTTTGCCATATCAGGGTTTTGTTCTCAGGAGACTAATTCTAGTTTCTTCCCTTATCAGTTACTCTTCAATTATGTTCATACTCTGCTTCCCAGACTTTGAAAAAATATCCCAAACAGTGGATTTGTTTTTCCCCATATCCGGATCTTGTTCTCAAAAGACTAATCTGATTCTCTTCTCTTATCAGTTACGCCTACTCTTCAATTATATTCATACTCAGTTTTCCCATACTTTGAACATTTTCCCAATAACCAGATTTATTTCGAACTTGCAGGTTTGGATAATCTACCAATTGAATCACTTCCTTATTTTGAAGAATTTTCCAAATTAGTTCTTTGGTTTGGTGGAGGAGTTCACGAATGGGAGGCAGCCAGACTCTTTGCAAAGAAACTCAATGAAAAAAAGTGCTTCTTTGTCAGGTTTGTTTTGACTTTTTGTTCCTTCATTTGCATTCTTTGTTTGCTTTTTTGTAAATCTTGCTTTACATGCTTTGTCTTCTCCGTGGAGAAGATAAGAAAAACGATTGTTTAGATTAAAAACGTCATAAAGTTTTGATGACCAACCTGCATAAATGACATTTTTTGGGGAGAAAAAACATAATGCCTGCTACTGATTACTATCCTAATCATTGGTAGGCTACTGATTATCAATTTTCAATTTTAATTATTAATATAATCACTGCCACCGATTGCGATTGTTCAGTTTCAGTGTTCTGCTATAGTCAAGTGTGTATCCTCAATTTGTTCTAATTTCAATGACATTCAAGGTTAATTTTTTTCTTAATTTTTAATCTGTCATTTATTTATGAAATTTTAGAAAATTTTGTAAGGGTAGAATTATATAGTTTCTTAGGAAGTCACTCTTCTTTTTCTTTTTGTTATCAACACATTCCTTTTTATTTTATTCTTTCACTTCTATGGTACGATTGTGACTTTAAAATCAAGGAAAAAACAGAAATCATTTAAAACCTTTGTGTTTATGAGAAGATTTAAGCTGTAATTTTTGAATTGAGAAAGTATGGTAGCTTAAAAGGTGATTTTTTCTATATGTAGATGAATTCAGTGAAACATACAAAGACACTGTAGTAGTAGATAATTCTTTGTAATTTGTTTCTGTAGATGACTAATTATCTGATTTGGCTGGTGAACAGCTACAAATCAGGTGCGAACCATAAAACACAAAATCAATCCCGAATTGTCATTCGGTTAGTGAAATTCGTTGGCTTTTATTATCTGTGTTTCTGAGTTTTTGAGTTTTTTTGCTCGAAATAAAGCAATGAAATTGACGTGCCGTGTTTCTTTTTCTTTCAGCACTGAAGCTCCTAATGTTTGCTGTAGCTCATTTCTGCCCATGCGCCGAAAAATTTCTTTAATCGAAACTGTCTGTAAATCATGCTTTTTTCCCCGATTAATTCTAGTTTTTTCCCTTGGCTAATAAATAATGAACCGTTTTTTTTTTACCAAGAGGTGTGGTTATGAATTGAATCAAGTATAAAACATATGCCTTGTATGTGGGTTTAAGATTGGCATTGTTACTACAAGAAATGTACATTGTTGAATCGTTTGCAAGGCAGGCTTTGATGACCATGTCACAGATTCAGAATGGGAATCGAAGGTGCAGTCATTATTAAGGTTAGATCTGAAATTTTTGAACAGCTTGATTAATGTGTATTAAGGTGGATTGCGCAAAAGGAACATTATTAAGGTTAGATCAGAAATTTTTGAACAGCTTGATTAATGTATATTAAGGTGGATTGCGCAAAAGGAACATTATTAAGGTTAGATCAGAAATTTTTGAACAGCTTGATTAATGTGTATAAGGTGGATTGCGCAAAAGGAACATTATTAAGGTTAGATCAGAAATTTTTGAACAGCTTTATTAACGTGTATTAAGGTGGATTGCGCAAAAGGAACATTATTAAGGTTAGATCATAAATTTTTTGAACAGCTTGATTAATGTGTATTAAGGTAGATTGCGCAAAAGGAACATTATTAAGGTTAGATCAGAAATTTTTGAACAGCTTGATTAATGTGTATTAAGTTGGATTGCGCAAAAGGAACATTATTAAGGTTAGATCAGATAAATTTTTGAACAGCTTGATTAATGTGTATTAAGTTGGATTGCGCAAAAGGAACATTATTAAGGTTAGATCAGAAATTTTTGAACAGCTTGATTAATGTGTATTAAGTTGGATTGCGCAAAAGGAACATTATTAAGGTTAGATCATAATTTTTGAACAGCTTGATTAATGTGTATTAAGGTAGATTGCGCAAAAGGAACATTATTAAGGTTTAGATCAGAAATTTTTGAACAGCTTGATTAATGTGTATTAAGTTGGATTGCGCAAAAGGAACATTATTAAGGTTAGATCAGAAATTTTTGAACAGCTTGATTAATGTGTATTAAGTTGGATTGCGCAAAAGGAACATTATTAAGGTTAGATCAGAAATTTTTGAACAGCTTGATTAATGTGTATTAAGGTAGATTGCGCAAAAGGAACATTATTAAGGTTAGATCAGAAATTTTGAACAGCTTGATTAATGTGTATTAAGTTGGATTGCGCAAAAGGAACATTATTAAGGTTAGATCAGAAATTTTTGAACAGCTTGATTAATGTATATTAAGGTGGATTGCGCAAAAGGAACATTATTAAGGTTAGATCAGAAATTTTTGAACAGCTTTATTAACGTGTATTAAGGTGGATTGCGCAAAAGGAACATTATTAAGGTTGGATCAGAAATTTTTGAACAGCTTGATTCATGTGTATTTAGGTGGATTGCGTAAAAGGAACATTATTAAGGTTAGATCAGAAATCTTGAGTTATGAAGTAAGTAGAGTAGTAGGTACCATTTTGCTTAATGCCCTAGGAATTACCATGCTATTTGCTTAATGCCCTAGGACCATGCTATTTGCTTAATGCTCTACACCTTTTGAAAGAGAGTGAGTATCCTCTCACACCTGTACTTCCTTGGTACCTTTCCAAACAAAGTGATAAAAAAAACATGTCTAGCAACTTCGTTCATCATGATAGTATATAAGGTTTGAAACCTACACCTGAGGCACTACAGTTTGACATGCACATTGCAAAAAAAGCGAGCAGTATGAGCGGGGATTCCCCACACAAGTTTGTTTCAACTCCAAGTTTTTCAACTAGACTGTTTTTTGAGCCAACATCCGTTTTTTTAGGGGTCCAATCAGAGACATCGGAGGTTGCACAATATACGAAAACTCGACTGGTGATTGGTTAAAAATAAAAGGAGTGGTTTTCATAGAAAAAAATTTTGGTTAGTCTGAAGTTGGTTGTGAGAGTGTTAGGACTCTAAAAAAATGGATAGATTTGAGAAAGAGCGAATCATGGGGAATCTAGTGCTTATGGAAAAACGTTTGATTCTAGAGGATGATTTTCTAGAGCTGTCTATTCAAAGGAAGATATTTTCTCAGGGAATGCTTGTCGATATAATGAAAAGTGATTCTCCATCATTAGACTATTGCATGAAGCTTTTACGTCGTGGTCCAAATGCATTTACAAAATTTATTGATATACTGATCACGACACGGCAAAATGATATTGTGGATATGCTTTTAAACACTAGTTTAGAAACGTAGGATCTTTTTTCATGAGAAAGATGGCGTTCAAGGATGATTTACTCCTCTCTCTCTCTCTCTCTATCCCAGTCAATTTGTTTCTGTTGGTAGCTCAGTTTCATTGTGGCAGTGAGAGTGTCAACACATGAAAAAATGTTCTATTCATGTCCACTATGTATGTACACACTGGGCAACTGGTCATCATGTGAGAATTGCACAATGATTGATGAGTATGATGAAAAGTGTAGATTATGCAACCCGTGTAAATTGCATCGAGGATATGCTGTACAAATTAAAGGTTGTAATTCCTGTCTTGAAGAGGTGTGTGACTCTCATCCTAGAGGGCACCTATGCTCCAATTGCCACTATGATAAATGTAATCAATGGGAGAATACATATCCCGGTATGGTTGGAAAGAATCCTAAGCGTGATTTTAGTTTATTGCTAAGAGATTGGTATCGTCGTGGTTTTAGATTGTTCTGGGAGGAGGAGCCGGGTCAGCGATTCAACTGTTGGAACAACAAAAGAATTTGGTTTCTACGTCATCGTTGTGAAGACAATGACTACTATGATTATAAGCCCACTGATTTTTATTTGGCTGTGACGGAATGTGATTCGCCACTTGAGGACATTGTTTGTGACATTACTTCAAATAAACAAATTGAAACATGTGAATTCTATAGAATGAATGAGAATAGTATTATTGACTATACAAAGAGATATGACAAGAGTGAAGTTACACTCTATTGTAGAAAATGCGACCCTGACATTGCAGTACATCAGGATCAGTATACTGTGAATTTGGATAATCTACCTGCATTAGTTGTTGTCGACAAATACCTAGTAGAAGATGAAATCTAAAGACTAGAAAAGTCGTTTTGTCATGTACATACATTATTTTTATTAATAAACAATTTCACATACATTTTTAGAACATTTTATTCGTAGGGCACTAAAATCAATATTAAACACGCTTGTAAGTATATTTTCCACTAGAAAGTCGTTCAATCGAGGTAAGTCAACGTAGATGTCGAGAAACTGCTTGTAGGTATAACCACGACATCTGAACATGAAAAAGAGTAGTGCATGAAAGCCACATGTTTTTTGTCGTTAAATCCTGTACTCTTCGTTGATTTTGAATAATAGTTTTCCCACTGCTTTCAATAAAGTTACTGATGTATGGAGTGTAGAATTTATACGATAGGCCAAGAGGATCAAAAAATTCAATACTCTTCGCTGTTTGAAAGATGCATAGCCAATGGCCAGTCTTCAAAGTCGATGGACTGCTATTAACAATGATTAGGGTATTGTTAACACTTGGAATTTTTCAATGAAGTCCGATGGTATGCAATAGGACTTGTACTGAGACATGTATGGATCCATACTAAATACGTTGATTATTTGGTTTGTGTTCATGGTGCTAGGTCTAGTAGAACACTGGCGTCGGGTGTGATCTCCCAATAGGTTTCAAATTGACTCAATGATATTAGCGTGATACTCTCAGTCAAAGCATCGGCAAATGACATTCTAAACGTACATTTCCTGTTTGTACTATGCTCATATCCTGAGTCCCCGACAAGTCCAAAACAATTACACCATGATTTTTTGAAAACATTGAATCGGTTATTCCATTTTCAAATAGTTGAGCCATGATCTAGGGATTGCATGGTCAACTCGTACAGAGTTCTATAGGATTTTTTGTCAAATAATAGAGTGTACAGTGGAATACCATTCACTTTGCACACAAGGCTAGATAGACCGAAAAAAATTAAAATCATGGGGGGATTCAGTCCAGGATCCAACGGCACTGCCACACTTCACAAAGGCCAAAGCCAATTTTGATGGGATTTCTCCATTGATAAATGATGAATCGGTATAGCTACGAGAACCGGCGGCAATGTGACGTTGATTGGTGATTGTATGGGGGACAAGAAGTTTTATGTTGTTGCCATTGGCTCTTAGCTTTTCTACTGCCAATGCAACAGAGCTCATAACCTGTTGTTTTTTGAACGTGGAGGATTGCCGATGTGATAATGACATTTGCATCGGGTGCTACAGGAAGTGTTTTTTCTCAAAATGAAATTCGATGGGGCCAGTTGCAACTTTATGTCAATCTTGACATTGGGGGGTAACCATTGAGATATGTTGAATATCTTATGATTTAATTTTCCAACCAGATGATACTCCTGGCTCACTGCAGTAGTCAACTCACCGTCAGTATCAACACCTGATCGATATTCATAGCCCATTGATTGTCCTCTCAACTCCTTGTATGCCTTTGGTGTTATCATCATAAATTGTATGTAGCTTGCATAGTTGGATAAATTATTGCTAGTGCTCACCAATATTCCATTAATAAATACATTAATTTGTTTGAACAGGTTGTGTAGAATACAGTTTTCGTAGGAGAGACCATCAGCAGCAGTTGGAGTTGTATTATCTGACTTTTCTTCACCGCAACATTTAAATCAATAAATGTTGATGACAAATCAATGAAATAGTCTTCATTGGAAAATTTGAAAGTGTATATTTTCCGAGAGTGTTGTTGGGATGAAATTGTTCATAATAGGCATACTTGACACTGACATCAACATTTTCAGCATTGAACAGATTCAATGAGGAACTGTTGATGGATGTGATTCCTTGTGAGGGAGATAAGTCATCTTAAGAGAAGAAATCCTTCTTTGATCTAACAATCTTTTTTCTTCTTCTGCTTATTGGTCTTCCTTGTTTTATTCCTCAAAGTCCTTGTTGATGTCCTTCGCTTCCCGCTGGGTACAGACTGATGAGTGAATGAGGCGCACGCATCCTTTTCAATCCCTCCCAATTTTGCCGAGATTTTAATTGCTCACCAACGGCACTTGCTGAAGATCTAAATATTTTCCTTAACACTCTCCTTGAAATTCTTGCCCGACCCCCAGTCCTGTAGTGTTGAGGCAGCAAAATTTGATGCAGCAGGTACAAGATATTTTCTGGCAAGGGGTAGTGCAGAACAAAATAGCCTAGCAAACCAGCTACCAAGACCATAGCCAGACATTGTAGTACGCCCCTTGTAGTAGTCCAATCCATTGCCTATTTGACGTGGACTCAGAGCACCAACATAGCAATCGATATCAGGACAGACAAATGGAATTCTTCTATTGTTCATTTTAGGTGTTGGTGTCGCCGACAATGGGTCGAAAATGACATGTAATCACTGCTAAACCTTTTGTTATTGCTAGAGGATCACCCAATTCTTTTCTTAGTGTTAACTGACAGAGTTCCAAATACGAAGTGTTTACAGGAACATACTGAAGATGCTTTATATTATAGTGATGAACAAGTTCATGGGTTGTTTTTTGTTCAAGAACACGTAGGAGGGGACATTTGAATTACCAACTCTCGATGTTTCCACAAAAGATGCATAGAGAAATATGCAAGAGTCCGAGGCGAAACCAGGTGGATAATCAGCAAAAATAACTTGATCCATCCCGTAAACGGTGCCAGCATTTTTCCCATTGATCATATTCTGTTTAAAGCCAAGAACGTCTCTCAGATTATCATTGAAAATAATTATTTCACTGTCAACAGGGGAGGTAATGTAAATCCTAACGTGTTCCAATGAATAATTAAAATGGAATGTACCATTCCTACGATATGAGATTTTTCTATTGATTGCACGACACAAATCTCTCATATCATCATATTCAATATATTTCAATTTGACATGTGGATATTCGCTAGATTTAAGTGCTTCAAACCCATTCATAGTCGACAAAGAGTGACCAATCGAATGGTATAACTTTTATATCATACACACGATCCTTTCTCAGGATGTCATAGGTATTTTTGAGAATACAATCGACAAGAGCCACTTCATACGCACCGTCCAATTTGATGGCGGGGGAGAGTTTCGTCCAAAAATCATTTGTCTTATTCAAGTCGTTGTAGAGAGGATCGGAAACGTTGGACATAAAAGTTAAATAGAAATCATTCGGCATTGTCAATATCTTCAACACCGATCCAAGAATAAAATCAGAGTTGTATCCTAGCCACCGAACAAGTAACTGTTTCCTACCCCTGTGAGTACGAGTCTTTAATATCTTTTCAATTTGATAGATTTCACTATTATTCTTAACTTTCTGTAGTTCATAGTCATAAAAGCCGCCGAGAATCGCTTCATCTTTGGTATCACGCAAACGATAAGTTATGGGTTTAGTGTCTAGGATTTTTGCCACTTTAAAAAGTTCTGTGGACCACAAGTAATTACCCTTTTCAAAAACATTAGTTGTCCTATTAATTCGAACAGTATCACCAACATTGAATTTTTTTCTTCTTGACACTCGTTTCATTGGAATATTGTTTAAGAAAAGTGTCAATTGTATCATGATCAGAATGATGAACTTCCGTTGGGGTTGAATTGGACAATGATCGATGAGGTCGTTGATTATAAATCAACATGATTTTATCTAAATCATGAATAAAAGCAGATGTATTTTTCAATGTACAATATCTTGAAATTAAAAGTCGAATAGTTCTTATCAATCGTTCGGCCAATGCAGCCTTTATAGGGCTATGACTATGATAGAGCAGTGTATTATATTTCGCTAGTACTTTTACAACATGGGGATTAACAAATTCACTACCGCGATCCGTTTGAATTTTTTTTATACGAATCCTGTTCGAGAATACTTTCAATAGCCTGAGCAACTTCAACACCTCTCTTCGAACGCAATGGAATGGCATATGCATAGCGACTAAAAACACTGATTGCAAGTAGAATGTACTTGTACGGTGTATTGTGACGTCTTTGAATCTCATCTAGAGTTAGGAGATCTGCTTGCATTATATGCAATGGGAGAAAGGCTTTAGTTTTTCGATAATGATTAGCACGAAGCCTATGATTTCTATGCAGAGTGTAACTTGATTCATTTTGTAGATAGTCTTGTACACTTTTAGCGTGAACACCAGTGACTTTGGAAAGAGCGGTCGGGGAACTTAAACTCCCCACTTCACCAATATTTTCATAAACACGTTTCAGAACTTCAACCATTTTGAATGTAAACGTGTAGTGTAACGTCCGCTACTCTTTTGTATACTGGTGGTTGGTGGTGGTGGTGGTGACGCTGACTTTATACGTCTTCGCTTTTGTCTAGCTATCAGTAGTGTGCTAGTATTTTTCAAAATTGATTTAAAATCTTCTTCTTCATGTTCATATTTTAATGGTGTTGACTATGGTGCATGTTCATTTAATTTCTTTTAGAATTTTCCTATTGCTAATGAGGCTTTTGGGAAAGTTTAATGTATTTAGAAAGTTGTATAGATGAGCGTCAAATGATAATAGTCCTTTACGATTTGTAACCATATCATAGATTAAATCAAGTAGATTATAGCTCTTGCCTTGAATTATAATCTCTTTCCCATTGCCATCAACTTGAATATGATCTTGACCACTTTCCATGAGATAAGTTATGAGTCGTTTACTTTGTTCACGATATGAGTGGGGCATTAGATTTCCAATTTTCGATACAATTGAATCCAATTCCTCCTTCTTTAATTGTGTTCCAGCAGCAGCAGCAGACTCCTGAGGAGATGATTCTTTTTTGTGATCAATACCACTGACCTTCGCACGATAGGGCTGATGTTTGTCCACTCGGCGAAGTGTATCTTGAAGTAAAAGCAGTTTTTTATCATCCTCAATATTCTCGTTGTCAATGAATTTACTCAGATTGTCCTCAAAGTGTTCCACGGGTGAGAGAGCGAGTTCTATTGGAGTCAGTTTATAGGGTTTTGCCATTCTCTAGAGAAAACTGTTTACAAGTCCTGCAATTATCGGTAGTAAAAGTGTGAAAAAGCTACAGCCCGCCTGAAGAAGTCGTTTCCTTTTAAAATCCTTTCCTTTGTTTTTAGAGGCCAATGTACGTACAATGGAACGATGTTGCTTTGTCTGTTGCTTAACTACTTCTGGCAGTTGAACATTGCCCTTGGTCAAATTTAAACAAAGTTCAGATATTAGATTAATGAAATCATTGTCAATACCATGTTTGAGTATGGCTTTCCTAAGTGGGGGTTTTGAAAAGCTTAGAACTGAAAATAAATTTCTATTTTCATGTAGTTTCTTCAGTGTCATGATAGCAACTAATAGCCTTTTTTAGTGTTCACGGGGAGATATACTGTAATTTCATTGTCAAAAATATCTGTGACTACACGCAAATCCTCAGGTGTATTTTGATTAAGATCCAATAGGATATAGCCGTAGGGTTTATTAGTTGCCTGATTGTACGCTGAGAGCAGAAATTTGGGAGCGCCTGGATAGATTTGTTTATTGAGAGTTATTAGCGAGCTAGAATCACGAACAACTCTGTAGATGATATAGTAGGTGCAGTTCAATGCAAGTGTTCGTATACATTTGCTCTGATCAAAGAGATTGTGTAGAACCACAGTAACGGAAATCTGTTCATGATGAGAGCGAACGGTGAACAATTCCAGTCTTTCCTGGGACCATTGTTCAATAGATTCAGCCAGATCGTCAATAATCAGCCAAGAGTTTGGTTCAATAATGTTGAAAACATCAAGTCCCTGTATGAATTGTATCTGCACCAATCCCGTCGTGGCAATTGCTTTTATTTTATCGTATGACTCCTGCCAAATACTGTAACAATAGTAGATTTTTTTCGGCTTTTCCACAAACATTTTATCACAATTTTTAATTATTTTAGTTAAGAGTGTTGTTTTGCCCGACATTGACGGCCCACACAGAAACGATCTGAATGGTGTTTTAAATTGATACATGTTCCCTTCAACAGTTCACCTGGACAACTAACTGTAGACTATAGTTGTCTAATGACTAAATAATTTCCCCCTATTACTACTAGTCTGTTCAAGAACAAAATCAATAAAGAATCGTATTTCTTGTATTATAAACAGCACTTTACAGAAAACAAAGAAAAATACACTTTTTAAATTTATTTATAAAAAAATGCACTAGAAAAAGCACTTAAAATAATATCACTTTTTTTTTAAAATGAACATGTATAATTTACAAAAGCACAAAAAAATCTGCTCTAAGTCAAAAAAGATAACTTTGGTAGTGGCGGTGTGCCCCCCCGCTGGCGGCCGCCCCCCCGGGCCGCGAGGCCCCCCTCCCTCCGCGAGCCCCCCCCTCCCTCCTTGAGCCCCCCCCTCCCTCCTTGAGCCCCCTCCCTCCGCGAGGCCCCCCCAAGGTTTTGGGGAAAAATTATTGGACTTTATTCAAACCGAGACTTTCCCTATGGCTAACACATTCGGCTCGATCGGAAGTTAAATATTGTCCCAGGGGGAGGGTAGTCACACCGTCTTGACAAACATAGACCTTGTCAGAAATGGTACTCATGGGAATTTTTTCTACATTTACAGTAAAGTTCCTGTAGTTGAGTGAACGAATTGCCAGCAATTTGGCTCGTGAAATTGTATTTTGAACAGTACAATTCCTATAGATGTCCATGTCGAAATTCTTATCCACATAGCGCGTGGGTACTCCTTTGCAACGTTTCTTGATTTCCTCGTCGTGTGTCTGAATAAAGTACACCTTCGGACTTACAAACATACCACGGGAAATCATGCCGCTTCCCGTTTCTGATTTAAAAAATAAAAGCTGATTTGGCGCCCGACTTTTCACTAGCTCTGGGTAAAGCCCACTCCAATTGGTGTAGTCCATCTGCGAGCTGATGATTTCACCGTGCGCCAAATCATCAAGTAGGTTTGTGGTTTTTACTTTTAGCAGTAGAGAATCTGTGTCCCCGTAGCAGACCTCTACTTGCCCCTTCTCCGGCCACTGTACCCTAGCCACATTGTAGTAGAATTCCAACATGAGCTTTTAGAGATCTCCAAGATCGCACTGCCTGCAGCAATATTTTTATTCAGGACAATGCTTCTTTTTTTTCTATTCAGTAGTACCATGTCCGGGCCAATGATTGTGAAGGAAGTGTAATTTGGATCGGCAATAATTCGAGCACATTGTTTGGGATCGGTCACGACGTCACAACGATTCCTTTTGCGAACACTCTCGCACATTTTACCAAAAGCCGAATTCAAATGAGCTTATAAATTTCTTTTTCGGCTTTCGTTTGCGCTTCGGAACGTTTCTTGACAAAGGTGTCAACAAACGTTTTCAGATAGGGTTTTTTGGCTAAACTGGAGGGCTCTAGGAACCTTTGTGACGTTGAAACCGTTGTTGCACATCCATTTTAAAGCCACATGATGTACAACAATATTTTTTTTTCGGCAGAAGGTCAGCAATAAGTTTTTGTTTTGAAGGTGACCAATGCAATCCGCCGCCTCGACTAAACGCCTATTGCGGGGGCTCAAAGAGTCCCTAGTCACAGGTCTATTGATGCATGGAAAACAAAATCCTTTACTGAATCGTGAAGCTCAACTGGTATCTCCCCATCAATTTCAAAAAACCATCCAACCGGCCCATTCTCCTCAACACTGTCAATGTTGGGGAAATGGGGAGCTTGAGGGTCATTGAGCCATTTATAGTCATTGCAGGGTAGCACATAATGGGACATGGCCGAGGGTAGAGAGAATTCATATCAAGGAAAACTGCATCCGATTTTGTCCCCGTCTTCTCTCCAGTTGGATCAGTTTCCAACATACGATCCCCGTGAAAAACATATCCACCCCTCATTGACCTCTCGATGAACAGGTGCTGATCGATGTCAGTGACCAGCCCAATTTTTTCCCCGCTAATTTTTAGGATAAGGTCCATCACCAGATGAGGAGATGAAAAATAATATCCTAAATCAAGATTAAATTCCCCATAGATTTTGTCCGTATTTTTACACATAATGTCTAACAAAGTTAACACATCACTCGACAAATACAGGTTGCAGTAGTCAAACCCGTTTTTACACCCTCCCTCTGCCCACACTTTTTTAGCAAAACTGTATTCATCGGTGGTGCACCTACGATCGTGTAGACTGTCGTAAAACGATTCAATCGAGGGAATAGTTTCCTCGGCGAATCTCGACATGGAACAATAATAATCATAAGGATAGATGCCCTTGACCGTCAACAAATCATATAAATCATTTAGAAAATTGTTGCTTAAGTAGGGGGAAAAGCGTTGCAGCCGTCATCGTTTTTCTGCACTTGAATTAATTCGCTCAATGATATGGGGAAAAAACTGCAGGAATCTAAAAAGCGAATTTTATTCGTGTACTCAACGTCGTCTTCAACAAATCTCCACATAAATTCCAAAATAAGCAACTTTTCCGACGATTTAGGAATGGTTTTTGTAGGAAAAGCTGTCTATCACCCATGCATCATCCACTGTTCCATTTCTTTGAAGATGTGCCATTGCTGGTAGCACATACTTCAGATCGTAGTTAGAATTATGTATAAAAAACCGGAAGAAAGACTTGCTGTTTAATTTTTAATTACATGAATTGTGAGCCCACCCCCGAAAGTTAATTTTTGCCCGTTGAATTGGGGTCAATAAGATGATTATGATCCTGGACCGCGTCTTTTGGGGCAAGAGCACTCCTACAAACCCAACAAATTGTCCCCTTTTCTAGTGCCCGTTGCTCCTTATCTGATAATGACATTTGGTAGTTGGTGTGACGCAATCGTGAAATTGCACCGTTCGCTGTTTTTATTAAAGACACCAATAACTTTTCCATGCTACCCTCCTCATCCATAGCCAAAAAAAACTCTTCCATCTGCATTTTATTATTAGAATCGCGACGGGCATGCGCATAGGAACACGCAACTAGTTGTGTGTTCCTTGACTATATTTGGCCTTGATGGGTCTGATACCTCCACCAGTCTTGATTCACTCTCTAAAGATACTTTATCAATCTGTAGCAGGGAATTTTGGAAGTTTTTAAATTGTAAAGTATCTTTGCCTTCTGCCGGCATTTCTATTCTTTGATTGCCATGAATTTTTGAAATATCTCATGTGATCCGTCAATGTTTGTTCAGATCTAAATGGGGGAAGACACATGGGGCAATAGTGACATTCCCTTTTCTGAACACCTTGGGATAAGAGGCGACTTATTGCCGTAACGGGGAAAAATGACCATAGGAATTTACATCTTTGGGAGGTTCATAAATAACCCAAACCCAATTTTTAACATTATCTACCAATGGTGTCCTAACTGAATATAAAACTCTCTTTTATTCGGTTTTCTTTCCCCCATTTACAAATTCTGCATCATACTGGAGAACAACCAACCCCAACCCAAGATTTTCATTTGCTTTTTCAAATATGGTTATTTCTTTTAAAGACACCGGATACTTTCCCTCTAAACAATCAAAATTTACTTTAGGGGAATTTTCTCCACCGTTACGTGCAAGTCTGTCGAGATTTTTTATTGTTGAATCTTTTTTAATGTTTTATGGGCTTCTGCTAAAAATGCATATTTAAAGCATTGCAGCCCCGTGTCAAATCCGAAACCCTGAACCCCCCTGTACCCGACAAATCTGGGTGGCATTTTATTTATCGACTACCCCGCCCTCCCCTTAAAATAAAGTTTTTTTTAAATCTACTGAGATTCAGATCCATGTGTTCAATGTATAAAATGGTGGACCCACTCCCCCTCTCGTTAAATGTGTCCAAAGTTGATATTAATTTATTAACCCAATTGAAAAAGTTACCCTCAAATTCATTTAGACCTGCGTATAAAGTTTGATTGCCAGTTGAAAAATGAAAATAAAAAAAATACCCAGATGTCCCCTTTTGTAAATAAACTTTTTGATTTACCAATGCCTTAACCCCCCCCCCTGACCCCCCATTTCTGAATCTGAATCTCAATAAGTGCTCGAATTCGGTCGATGTAGGTATGAAGAACATTTACAGGGTCTGTTAAAATGACACTCCCGTCAACCACGTTTTCCTCGGGAGGATTAAAATTTACCCTATGTGTTTGCATGTGACCTAGAGCAGACTCTAACAAATAAAATTCACGTAGTTCCGGGGACGTGACACTATTTTCATGTCCTGCATCTATTGCACAGGACCCAATTCACTAATTATAAAGTCATCGTCAAAAATTTTCCCCGGAAACATTAGGTCCAAGAATTTGCATAAGGCTATCCATTTCTTCAGTTTGTAAATTGAAAATCCAGGGGGATACTAAATGACTTACCTTCACTAACATCATCCGGCGCGAGGGGACAACTACCCATGATATTTCGAAGTCCTGGGCCAGGGAAGGCAGTTGTTTTCATAGCTTCCCCCTGAAACTAGAAAATGAATGGATTGAGTTTTTTTCTTTGACGAAAGTTTTATCACAATTATAGCAGACTATTTTTTTCTTAGTTGGATTTATCAAACAATTTTTTTTTATTCTTTGAGGAAAGTTTTATTTCAATTATAGCAAACTATTTTTTTTTTTCTTAGTCGGATTTATCAAACAATTTTTTTTCTTTGAGGAAAGTTTTATCACAATTAAAGCACACAATTTTTTTTCTTAGTCGGATTTATCAAACAATTGTTTTTTTTTTTTAATTGGATTCGAATTTATCCAACAAATGCATAATAAATTACAAATTTTTTGCTTATAGCATTATTTACAAAGCAAATGCATAATAAATTATAAATTTTGTTAATAACACACACGCACACACACACACACGTACACGCACACACACATGCGCACACACTCACACACACACACACACACACACGTATGCGCACACACACATGCGCACACACTCACACACACACACACACACGTATGCGCACACACTCACACACACACACGTATGCGCACACACACGTTCACACACACGTGCACACGTGCACACACATGCGCACACACTCACACACACACACACACACACACGTATGCGCACACACGTTTCACACACACACACGCGCACACACTTCGCAACGTTTTACTAATAGCAATAAAATATGGCAAAAAAATTCAACTCAATAGTTGTCTTAATAGCTAATTAAAAAAAAAATTGACTCTTTTTTTTCCTACAAATCTAGTCATCCATAAAAAATAGCGATCAGATTCCTTTTCCTACAAATCTACTTGTTTAATGTTGTTTTTTTTTCTTAATTGGATTCGTATTTATCAAACAAATGTATAATAAGTTACAAATTTTTGCTTTTAGCATTATTTACAAAACAAATGCATAATAAATTACAAATTTTGTTAATAACACACACGCACACACACACACGTACACGCACACACACATGCGCACACACTCACACACACACACACACACGTATGCACACACACTCACACACACACACACACACACACACACGTATGCGCACACACGTTCACACACACGCGCACACGCACATACACACACGCACACACACACATGCACACACACGCGCACTCACACACACACACACACACGTAGGCGCACACACGTTCACACACACACACGCGCACACACATAGCAACGTTTGACTAATAGCAATAAAATATGGTAAAAAAATCACTCAATAATTGTCTTAATAGCTCATTAAAAAAATTGACTCTTTTTTCCTACAAATCTAGTCATCCATAACAAATAGCGATCAGATTCCTTTTCCTACAAATCTACTCGTTTAATGTTGTTTTTTTTTTCTTAATTGGATTCGTATTTATCAAACAAATGCATAATAAATTACAAGTTATGCTTATAGCATTATTCACAAAACAAATGCTTAATAAATTACAAATTTTGTTAATAACACACACGCACACACACATGCGCACACACTCACACATACACACACACGTTTGCGCACACACTCACACATACACACACACACGTATGCGCACACACGTTTCACACACACGCGCACACGCACACACACATTGCAACGTTTGACTAATAGCAATAAAATATGGTAAAAAAAATCAACTCAATGATTGTCTTAATAGCTCACTAAAAAAAAAAATTGACTCTTTTTTTTCCTACAAATCTAGTCATCCATAAAAATAGCGATCAGATTCCTTTTCCTACAAATCTACTCGTTTAAAAATCTACTATTTGTAATAGCAATAACGTAAAGTACATTAGGTAGAAATACATACATTTCCAAATTCAGACTGTACTTGTGTGTCGGATGGGGCGGTGATGTCCGTTTCTTGCATAGATGAGCCAGCGAGGTTCACCATCCTGTGAGCAGCCGCCCATTCTCTTTTCGGTTTTTGACCTGACTGTTTTCGCGTGGTTCCCGATGGGCCAGTTATCTCCACTTGTTGCATTGGAGTAATGCCATTAGCCTTAGTTTTCTTTTGAGGAGGAGAGTAATTTTAGGAATTTTCCTCCTTAAAAAGAAGAAAAAATTTAGTATGGAAAAAACAATTCCCCTTTTTTACAGAAGAAAAAATTAGTCTGCACCAAGAATTCCCCTCTCCCTCCCCCTTACTTTCCATGTGACGAAATAGTTTGTTTTTTTCACATCGCAACGATGGTGTTAGAATTACTTCCCCGTCTATATATTTTTATAAAAGCCTCTTAATCATCTATGAAACCCCATTTGCATTCATCAAATAGAATATCTCCTCTAATTTGGCCAAAAAACAATCTATTTTTGAATGTGTCTTGAATCACAAAGACATGTGGCATTAATCTATGCGATAAGACGTGTGAAGTTTCGTTCCAAAAGGACCCTTTTCTGTAATTATAAACACATGCGGTTTTAGACCGGAAAAAAAAAGAGAATACATCTTAAATACACAATTGGGAAGAGGGACATTTTGAACGAGATAACTATTTCTATAGAATAAAATCGTAAACAAAGGAGGGGGGTGGGGTTTGTAGGTTTACATAGGGGATAAAAAGATCGTACTTTGCGTTTTCTAGCGAGTATACTCATACTATTGTAGGGTTTGTATTTTTTGAGGGGAGGGGGCTATGTCCCCCTGAAATTTGAATTTACTAGTGGGATGGTAAAATGATTTTATTTGAAAATAAATTAAGAAATTTAGTAAGCTGTACTCACATTGTAAATTGATGTATCCATTGCTTTAAAGTTGATAATATTCAATGTACTATCTATGATATGTCAAATCATTATGAAAATTAAATCGTAAGGTAAGAGCATTTTATACAAAATCGAATAAAAAATCAGTCCTTTTATTTGTAATCAATCACAATCAACTTACCGTATATTGAACAACCCCCGATGTCTCTGATTGGAGCCCTAAAAAACGGATGTTGACTCAAAAAACAGTCTTGTTTAGTTATATAATTTCGACTATACTCCCAAAACATGTTGAACCACTTCACTTGTTGCCAGCTTAAAAAAATGTCCACGTGTAGCTGAAGTGCAATTCCTTGTGCAATTGACAACAATAACAAAAACCAGTCTGGTTGAGTTATATAATTTCGACCATACTCTCAAAACATGTTCGACCACATTATACCTTGCCAGCTTTTTTGCAATGTCAATGTGATACTGTAGTGCCTCAGACGTGGGTTTTCTTGTACGGTTCTTGTGTAATTCCATGTGCAATTGATATCAATAGCAAAAAACCAGTCTGATTATCTTATACACCCTCGACTATAGTTTCAAAAACATGCTTGGCCACTTTGTAGGTAAAGGATTGGTCGCTTTTTGCAATGTGTAGGAGCCAGTGGGGAATCCCCGCTCTTTTGGAAAGGTACCAAGAAAGGGCAAGCAAATAGCATGGTCCTAGGGCATTAAGCAAATAGCATGGTAATTCCTAGGGCATTAAGCAAAATGGTACCTACTACTCTACTGAAGTAGAGAGGATAAATCCATGCTACGTTGCGTTTAGATTGAAGAATACCCAATTGTGGTTGGTTTAAATATTTCAGAATTTCAAACAGAAGGTACAAGACAAAATGTCACAATGTAGTATTATCTTAGTACACCTTTGTTAAAACCTGGTCGATCGGTTTTTTAGCCGGTGACTACTGAGATCTGAGTTCTTTTATTTATCAATAAATTTACAACAAAACCAACTGCAGCATAATCTCCCCCGTAAAGCTCCATGGCCAGGAGGGAACAGGGGAGAACAAAAATACCAAGAAAAAAAGTCGCTTACCTTAAGAATCACCAAAATCACAAGCTTTCTATGGGAGTAGTATATGATTCTACCAACTCAATAGTCAAAGAGTAACATTGTTAAGACAGTAATATGGCGGAAGAAAATACGTTGATCGACGGGTTTACCATTCTTTGAGATGGGTTCTGTGCAAAAGGTTGGAGACAAGCCTCCCTGAACAAGCACCATCTGCATAAGAAGGGTTAAACGCTGTATCGAAGCAAAGCCACCATTTTTTATAAAAACACCGTGGAATTTTTTTTAAGTTTTCGGGGGCTAACGACTGTTAAAAAAGAAGAACAAGAAACAGTGAAATTTCCCCGGTCCAAAAAATCAAAGCGGTCAATCATCAAGACCCTGATCAACTTAATTTTCTTGAACATCATCAGGCGAGAAAATTTAGATTCGAGGTGAGCAAACCTCTCAACTTTGGAGATTTCTGCGGTAGAAAGAGAAGTTACCAACAATTTTTTTTTTTTTTGACTAGACGGTTGAAATGGTTAGGTTAAATTTTAAAGATAAAGGATACTGATACCAAAAATCGTCATTTAGTATTGAGAAGGACTAAACCAAATTTAGGAGGATTTCGAGTGGGATGAGTTGTTTAGCGAAGTGAGGTGAGTGTTAGCACTCTTATTTATTAGTAGTTGTTAGCAGTAGTTAATATAAAATTTTCCTCTTTATTTTGTTTTACCTGTCTTCCTCTGTGTTCCAGGCCAAGCGTGACTTCGCCTGGGCCCACTGTAGCAGCAATTGAAGGTCTTGATCTCGTGAAAATACTTAAAACTCACGTTTCCATGTTCACAACGCAATTACAACTTTTTCCTCACTCAAAGAAGAAGTTTATGCTGAAATCGTGCAAATAAATGAGGTTAGTATGTTTTTTTCTGCTTTTTGGACAACTGAGTTTGACCCACCATCCCCTTAATTCAAAAAAAATTTATCTTTCAGTAAAAAAAAAAAAAAAAAAAGCATAAAACTTAATACCACTGGTAAGAAGAGATATCATCCGCTAAATAAACATATATTCGTGACAAAATTTGAAAAATTTGCCGTTATAAGATAAACAGCAAAAAGGATTAAGTTTGAATAAAAACTAAACAAGAGTAGAAAACGTAACATAGAGCAAAACGGTAGAAAATGCCAGTTTGGGAAAAGACTGCCAAAATAGAACTAAAATATTAGTAAATCGCCGAGCCCTAAGGTGACTAGAAAACCCAACATGCATATCTTGAACCATTTTTAGATTACTATTAAATTAAAATAAAACAATTTTTTTCAACTGAAAGTAAGGGGCCGCATTAAAAGTTGAAACGAACAGAAATTATTGTGTATACGAGGGGGGATGCCCCTCCCGTAACCCGAGATCTTCACGCTAAAGTCTTGAAGTTCTTTAGAAATACTTATTCAAATTTAACGGCCCTTATGTTTTAGAAGTCTTTCTTAAGGAATTGTGACAAAAAGTCAAACTTTCAAACAGTTCGTGGCTATGAACTGTATAGTAGGAGCGACTCGTCTTAATAGTAACCGAAACTCTAAAAAAAACCTTTTTTTGATACAATAGATACATCAAAATCATTGGATTTTAATGCAGATTTTAAATATATAAGTTTCATCAAGTTTAGTATTACCCATCAAAAGTTACGAGCCTGAGAAAATTTGCCTTATTTACGAAAAACGGTAAAACACCTCTTAAAAGTCATAGCATCTTAATGAAAATCACACCATAAGATTCAGCGTATCATAGAACCTTACTGTAGGGGTTTCAAGCTCCTATCTGTAAAAATGTGGAATTTTGTATTTTTTGCCAGAATAGCGTAAAGAACGAGGGTTTAGGAAGGGGCAGCCCCTCCTAATAATATGGAAAATAATATGGAATGAATTTCTATTCGTTTGAACTTTTAATGTTGCTCCTTACTTTCAGTTGAAAAAACTTTATTTCTTAGTTTAATATATTACCGTTTTTCAAATCATACCAGGAAATCCCTCCCCTGCAAAATTCCTAAGGAAACTTTCCTTTCCACGGAAAGTTCTCCCTTGGAAAATCTCTCGTGCAGAAAATCTCCCCCCCCCTCCCCACAAAAATTCAGTATATTTTCCAATAACAAATACTATATGTGAACAATGGTAAGTCGCCTAATTTAGAGTAATTAGTCTGTAAATTACTAATTACTTCCGTAATTACTAATTAAGTCCGTAAATTAATTTAGAGTAATTAGTCGTAATTTTTTGTAGATAGGAGCTTGAAGCCTCTATCGTAGAGTTCTCTGATACGCTGAATCTGATGGCGTTCTCTTTAAAACTCTACAGTAGAGTTCTATGGTATTCTGAATCTGATGGTGTTCTCATTAAAACTCTACAGTAGAGTTCTCTGATATTCTGAATCTGATGGTGTTCTCATTAAAACTACAGTAGAGTTCTCTGATATTCTGGATCTGATGGTGTTCTCATTAAAATTGTTTCACTTTTGGAGGCGTGTCTCCCCCTTTTTGAAATCAGGCAATTTTCTCTAGCTCGTAGCTTTTGATAGGTAACAGTAAACCTAATTAGTACTATATATTTAGAATTAGCATAATTTTTTTTTATGCATGTATTGTTATCAAAATTCCATTTTTAAGAATTTTAGTTAGTTTTGGGCCAAGTCCCTCCTTACTTACTATTTGTTACCACGAACTGTTTAATAGAAACAATTGAAATTTTTATAAAGAATGTAGTAAAGGATGCTGTTTTTTTCTTTTTCTCCTCCAGGCCTGTTATTCAATTAGATTACTTGTTAAATTATTTAACTAATTATTTAGTTATTTAAATTATTTAACCAATGTTTTGTTTCTTTAGATTAGGGGCTACTAAACCCATTGAGAACTTTGTATGCGAGCTCAGGGTCCAGAGCTTAACCAAATGTATTTTATCAGGATGAGCTTGTGGAAAATTTGTTATTTTAAATATATTTTTTTTGGTAAGACGAATCTAAAGAATTTTTTTTCGTTTGCAGTTCAGGGTAATTGGAGATGTGACTGACAGGTTTTGAATGTTTCTAATTTTTCGAAAAGTATCATGGCTGATTTTTTTTTCTCTTCGAACCCAAGGGTGTCGTTCGGGGGTGGCAAGGGGGGCAATTGCCTTCCCCCACTAATGTGGAGAAAAAATAATTATACATCCCATGCCCTTTGACTATCCAGATATGGACCCCTCTTGCCCCCCCCCCCATAAAAATGCTGGAGATTTGCCCCTGTCGAACCCTCAAAATTTTCCAAGAGGTAGTGAAATTGTTTTCTGGCAAAATTTTCTGAACTGTTAGGACTAGCAACATACTATGCTTTAGGATGTCGCGGATTATAACGGATTAGTAAGATTATAACGGAAATGATAGAAAAAAGTTTTTCAGTATTAGGAAATTTCGACAACTAATTTGGCTAAACTCAGTTAAGTGAATAATATTTAAAACCTTTCAGATTGCTGGCGTGTTGTGGAAGCGTTTTTACCAAGCTTTTTCTTCTTTGTTTTATTCTTCTTCTTCTCTGAATACTATAATTTAGTTTTTTCTACTTCTTTGGCTGTAGACTATATTAATTAAATGATGTTAAAAACCTTTCAGATTGTTGGCGTGAAGTGGAAGCGTTTTACCAAGCTTTTTTTTTCTTTGTTTTATTCTTCTTCTTCTCTGAATACTATAATTTAGTTTTTTCTTCTTCTTTGGCTGTAGACTATATTAATTGAATGATATTAAAAACCTTTCAGATTGCTGGTGTGAAGTGGAAGCGTTTCACCAAGCTAAATGAACTAATGAAGGGTTTTCGCCGTGGTGAATTGACTATTTTCACTGGCCCCACCGGGGCTGGTAAAACTACCTTTATATCTGAATATTCACTTGATGTTTGTATGCAAAAGGTATATTTTATTGTATATTATAGGTAATGCAATTTTTATTATACACAGGTAAAGTGCTGTTAAGTTTCGAAATATTTTATTTTTCTCACCTATAATTTTGTGCATTTTCTATTCAGTTGTGTTTGCTGGGTTTTCTTTTCGAATTATCCCTATTTTTCCTGACCCCCTTTGGTGCTGCTAAAACTACCTCCATACCGAATTATGCATCGAAATTTTGCGATCACAACTCTATACGTATTGTATCTTTTTTGGCCTTTCATTTCAGTTTCGCTGTTTTACATAGAGCAATGAAAATGAAGTCATTTAATCACGAAGTTCTAAATGTAGTTGTGATAATTATCAGTAGTAAACTGAGATTGATCGTAGAAGAACAATCCCGAAAATAATGGTGACCAAGAAGAAATAGAAATAATAGAATAATAGAAATAAAAAAAATGTAAATAAATTAAACTGAGAATTATCGTAGAAGAATAATAACGAAAATAATGGTGACAAAGAAGAAATAGAAATAATAGAATAATAGAAACAGAAAAATATAAATAAATTAAACTGAGAATTATCCTAGAAGAATAATCACGAAAATAATAGAAACAGAAGAAATATAAATAAATTAAACTGGGAATTATCGTTGAAGAATAATCACGAAAATAATGGCGACAAAAAAATAAATAGATATAATAGAATAAAAAGAATATTAGAATGAATAGAATAATAGAAATAGAAGAAATATAAAAAAATTAAACTGAGTATTATTTTATAAGAATAATCACGAAAATAATGGAGACAAAGAAGAAATAGAAATAATAGAATAAATAGAATCATAGAAATAGAAGAAATAGAAATAAATTAAACTGAGAATCATCGTAGAAGAACAACCACGAAAATAATGGTGACAAAGAAGAAATAGAAATAATAGAATAAATAGAATCATAGAAATAGAAGAAATAGAAATAAATTAAACTGAGAATTATCGTAGAAGAATAACCACGAAAATAATGGTGACAACGAAGAAATAGAAATAATAGAATAAATAGAATCATAGAAATAGAAGAAATAGAAATAAATTAAACTGAGAATTATCGTAGAAGAATAATAACGAAAATAATGGTGACAAAGAAGAAATAGAAATGATAGAATAATAGAAATAGAAGAAATATAAACAAATTAAACTGAGAATTATCATAGAAGAATAATCACAAAAATAATAGTGATAAATAAGAAATAGAAATAATAGAATAAATAGAAATAAACTAAACTGAGAATTATCGTAGAAGAATAATCACGAAAATAATAATGACAAAGAAGAAATAGAAATAATAGAATAATAGAAAATAGAAGAAATGGAAATAGATTAAACTGATAATGATCGTAAAAGAATAATCACGAAAATAATGGTGACAAAGAATAAATAGAAATAATAGCATAAATAGAATAATAGAATAAATAGAATAATAGAAATAGAAGAATATAAATAAATTAAACTGAGATTTATTTTATAAGAATAATCATGAAAATAATAGTGACAAAGAAGAAATAGAAATAATAGAATAAATAGAATCATAGAAATAGAAGAAATAGAAATAAATTAAACTGAGAATTATCGTAGAAGAATAACCACGAAAATAATGGTGACAAAGAAGAAATAGAAATAATAAAATAAATAGAATTATAGAAATAGATGAAATAGAAATTAATTAAACTGAGAATTACTAGAAGAATAATCACGAAAATAATGGTGACAAAGAAGAAATAGAAACATTAGAATAATATAAATAGAAGAAATATAATATAAATTAAACTGAGATTGATCGTAGAAGAATAATCACGAAAATAACGGTGACAAAAAGAAACAGAAATAATCGTGTGTATGTATGTACATGGGAGTAATTAGCATCCTTAATTTAGAATATAAAATTAAAAATTAAAACTATTAGAAGTTAAAATCTAAAAGAAAAGTAAAATTTAATATAAACAAAATCAAAATCTAAAACTAAGCTAAATTTTAGATTCAAAAATAAACTAGTAATTATGGCTCTCGGTGATGAATTGAATAGTACATATGATGGAGTTATTTCTTGTAAGGCCTGCGATGCCGGTTAGGAATTGCGATGTAAACTGACTTTTTTTTCTTTTCTTTTTTTTGTTTTTTTAGTGCATGTTTTAATATCCTCTTGGACAAGTCTTTCAATTCTTGGGGTGGCCGTTGAACAGTAGTTCTTGTTTGTTTTTTGTAATAAATATCTCTCTCGCTCTCTTAAAAAAAAAAAAAAGAAGAAAGAAGCATATTCCCCAAGAACATAGCTCCTCTCCCGCAACACCAACTGCATGGATCACGTAATTTAGGTCTATACAGTTTCAGAAGAGATGATCTAATACATAAATTAAACCGTTTTTTTCAGCCGAAGGATATCCGACTTCACCATTCAAATAACATATCTCTCCCCACGCTGTACGTGCTTTGCTAATGATTTGTTGATTTTGTAAGTTGAAGAACGCACCGTTTCATATTTTAATTCATTTTGAATTACTATGAATCGATTTCTGAGACATTTTCAACATAGAGTTTGAAAAAAATGAATGAATGAAAAAATATGTTAAATTAATTAGTTTAATTGATTATTTTGATTAGTTGATTAATTATTAATTTTTTTCAAGTTAAAGATCTGTTTGTCGTTGAATTTTGCTACAAACCTACTTTCGAAGACTAAGTAACCAAGATTTGTGGACGCACCCCCCCCCCTCCCCAATGCTCAGTACTCAAATGATCTCCTCCCTTCTGCATTTTCTTTATTTCATAAGCTGATGATCATGCTATCTTCCTATTTCTATTCAATTACAACCAATCAAGTCGTCGGGTATTTTCAGCCATGGAATTTTTAAACATATGCGGGAAATCACCCCTGTTTGTTAAGTACAAAATCTATTTGTCCTCAGTTTCTTCTGCAAATTCAAAGCCTAAAAAGCCGATCATAGTGGGGGGAAAAACTACCAATGTTTTTACAAGCTAACCTAGGTCTACTTTTTACAGACTGAATTTGGACTTGAAGCAGCTCTTGAAAACAGAAATTTGTCTAAGGCGTATCCAGATTTTTTCGGGGGAGGATGATTTTTTTTCCATATTTTTTCAGGGGCCAGACTTTTTCGGGGGTCAGAATGAAAATTGCAAAAGGTATGAACAATTTGTTTAAATGCATTTTCGCTACTTTTTTGCGGGCCGGACAAAAATTTTAGGGGGGGGGGCTCAAAATTTTTACCCCCCCCCCCCCCGGATACGGCCTTGAAAATACCTAATAATCATCACTTACAGGGAAGTGTCAACTTCAAATCCAACAAACACGGCACATTAATAACATGAATTTTACAGAAAAAAAATGTATTTTTTTTAGTCAACTCACAAGACGCTACGCTATCAGTGATATTAATAGTTTCTAACTCCTGCCTTCCCATGTTAAATCGTCTAGATCTAACTCCTATATGTTTCCCAGTCTCTGTAGTGGGCAGGTTCGGGGGTTGTTTTAGGGTTAATCCCTCCCAGTAGGTCGAAAGGTGAATGGATTACGTGGCCAGAGGGGCGAAAAATACTCACAGGCAGCAAAATTTCAATCGGTGCCCCATCAGACATTAATTCAGTATCCGCCCTTGTTTCTTTTTGCGCTATATTACATGAATGTTCTGTACTATATTTGTTACTAAATGTATATAACTAAGTTATATTCATATAGTAAACGAATATACTCGACCAAACGGATATATGTACTACACTAAATAAGTACCACATGTGCAGTTCACTAGTTCTTTTGTTTTCATGTGGCATCAGTCCGAGATGACTACTGTGAATCATATTGGCTTTCAGTTATATCGCGGATAGCCCCATCTTAAAAATCTCCATGCCAGCTACAAGCTGCTCATAATCAACAAAGTTTGTTCAAAGTTGTTTTTTTTTCCCTTTTTTTTTTAGACAAGTAATTCTTTTTAATGCCATAGTTTGTACTTGTGTGTGTGCATAGCTTGCACAGTTTTTTGTGTCATGCACAGTTGTATTTAACACCACAATTTGCTCTTTTCACATTCTCCGTTTGAATTATTTAAGTGTCATTTCGTTTAGGTGTTTGTAGACACAATCCACGAGAATTTTTGGGCTATAAAACTGTGTACAGAAATTGTGGACAATAAAATCTCAATTTTACTAAAAAACTAACGGGTAACGACTTCTAAAATTACCGTAACCGTAGAACTGTGGGCTATAAAATGTGATTTTTAAATATTTATATGGAAATTTTGGGCTATAAAATCACAGCTTTACCACGAATATCACGTATCGGCTTCAGAAATTACCGTAGCGGTAGAACTATGGGCTATAAAATGTGTTTTATAAAATTGTATATGAAACTTTGGGCTATAAAATCTCATTTTTAGCAAAAACGGTAACCGTTTCTGAAATTACCATAACCGAGGTAGCCGTTGATTTTGTGATAGATGACAATACTACTACTACTAACAGCTCACTGCAGAACCGATCCGTCTGAGGCAAACACAGCTACGCATGCCCCTCCTCCATTCCAATCAGTTCAAAGTCTCCCTCTTTACACCATCCCAGTAAGTTCCAATTTATCTTAAATCTTTCCTTGCGACCTCCTCCCACCCCATTCGGGAACGACCTGCTTTTCGGAAAATTTTGTTTTTTTCTATAAATGACACAAAATAGACGACTATATATGGCAACGAAGTAAACTTCGATCATTTACAGATTCAGAAATAGATCGTCTACCGCCGCTGCCTGCAGACCATATATAAAGTGAAGATTTTAATTTTTCAGCAGCGAAAAAAAAAGTTAAAAAGAACTATTTTTTTCCGTTAATTGTTAACCTGACACTCAGGAGCTAAAAACAAAGCATGTTCTATTTTAAAGTTTGTGTGACATTTCTCGCTATTTTGTTTAATGTGCTTTGAGTAAACTTCGTTAGAATTCCTAAGATAGGCTATCCCCATCCCGGAGGTTCAAAATCAAATCTATTGTTGATTTTCATCAACAATCACCATGTCAGTGAAAACAGATAGATTGGTGTGAACAAATAGATTATTCGCACCACGAAAATCAAAATCGATTGTGTATTTTCATCAACAATTACCATGTCAGTGAAAACAAATAGATTGGTGTGAACAAATAGATTGTTTCCACCATGAAAATCAAAATCTATTGTTGATTTTCCTCAACAATCACCATGTCAGTGAAAACAAATAGATTGGTGCGAACAAATAGATTATTCGCACCACGAAAATCAAAATCGATTGTGTATTTTCATCAACAATTACCATGTCAGTGAAAACAAATAGATTGGTGCGAACAAATAGATTGTTCGCACCATGAAAATCGAAATCACCATGTCAGTGAAAAAGGAACAAAAAATGCTTTGAAAAATTGAAATATCCTTCCAAATATTTATTCGTGCTTATATATTCGAAAATGTTTATATTGTCGTTGTTTGAATGCTTCTTTAATAAAAAAATCATTTAAATAAAAAAAAAAAATGACGGACAATGTATTTTGGGTTAAGGCCAGAATTTCTTAATTCAATTGGAAGTTCTAGTTGTTTTTGCATTTTTTTTTTTCTTCTTCCGCATCTGTCTGCCCTTTTCTTTTGTCAATTTTTTCCCGTCCTTTTTAGGTCAATACCTTATGGGGTAGTTTTGAAATAAGAAATGTACGCCTTGCCAAAATGATGCTAACACAGTTCGCTGGGATTCCATTAGAAGCTGAGCCAGAGAACTTCAACAAGTATGCTGATGAATTTGAAAAGCTACCGCTATATTTTCTCACATTTCACGGCCAGCAAGATCTCAAGTCAGTCATGGAAGTATGTTATCGGTAATTCCAAGTATTAGATTTTGGGCGGAAATACCTGGCTAGTGGTTTTGGTGCTAAATGCAAATAAGATTTTACGTGAAATTTTCGGCGCTAAATTCAAATAAGATTTTGCGCGTGCTCTATATTCAAGTAGAATTTTGTACGGGAATATCTGGCTAGTTGTTTTGGTGCTAAATTGGAAGACGATTTTGTACGGGAATACCTGACTAGGGTTTTTGGCGTTAAATTCAAGTAAGATTTTACTTGGAAATACTTGTCTAGTGGTTTTTTTTGGCAATAAATTTAAATAAGATTTTGCGCGGAAGTAACCACGCCGATTTGCCCTGTGGTGGTGAAGTGTGTTTAATCTCAGCTTGGTAATACGGGACTTAGATTCTAAACTCGGCTTTAGCCACACACTGCAGGGCCGACGCAAGGCCCTCAGTAGTCAAGAAGCGTCGTTAATCCAATAAAGTGGGAATTTAGCGTGAAAACGCTATAAGTAGTATAAAGTAAGCATAACGGCACTAGACCTTCAAATTCCAAACCGGCTGTGCTGATTTCCATTTCGTGGCCCTTCAGCCAGGAAGTGCAATGGGGGTTGGGACCAGCCATTCTGTGTTTTCACACACCCTTCCTGCTTCCCTTCCCCAGATTTCTCCGTATACCCATTTAGAGCTAGGTCGACTTTGGCTGAGCTTACAGAGTCACGTCACTAACCCCTTCCCAAACCAAATAACAGGTCACGCCAGAAATCAAGCCCATGCCCCTCGGACAAAGGATTCCTACCCCAGTGCCTCAACCACTTAGCCAATAATATCGTAAATAGGATCAATATATGCAATACCGGTATCTTTATTAATTGATAAAGCTGCGAAAATATTTTTTTTTTTTAATGCTTCCATAGCCCATTTAGTGATACCTTTTTCATTGGAAATGGCCGTAGCTTCCTCGAACTGTACAAAATAATATCCTATTTACAATATTATTTTAAAAAATGAACCCGTATTCAAAATGTCAGCATCAGGAATGCTGTGTGACAGCCTAAACGAATAACAGCATCAAAAGCTTATCGTAAAATTATGTCACAATAATATGATAATATAAACACACATAATATAATATAATATCACATAATAGAATATAACACATAAATAAAATATAATATGATATAATATAATATCAGATGTAATACGCATAATATAATGTCACAATAATATAATAATATAATTAAGTTTATTTCGTATTTTATATTTATGATCTAGTTACTTTTATGGTTCTAGTTACTTTTATGGTTTCATGGTAGCTGGCAATTGTATATGTGAGTGATGGTATATTATATATTTTAGTTAGTCTGTTTTTAGTTTTATATGTATTTCCTGTTTTATGTTTTTTAGTTTTAGATTTTTTTTTTTATTTTTTTTTCTCCACGCTGAAGACGCCTTGCTTTATACGGGCGAAATATTCGTTTGATTTTTTTTTCTCTTCGTTTTCCATTAGCTATGGAGGCATGCCATTCTAGTTTACCAAAGATCCGTAAGAGTTTGAATTTATTTCTGATAGAAGGATTATTTTTATCAGATCAATCATAGAATATAGAATGTATTTATTCACTACAATAGCTGGAGCTAATGAGCATTTCAAGAAGACACAAAACATGGATCAAAAACAAATAATAGCAACACAAAAATATTAAAATAGTATGTGCTGCTTCAAGGTTAATAAATTAAAATGAGTCAGAAATAAAATTAGTATATTTATTTATTTATTTATTACCCGTCAAAAAAAGGTACAAAAGACGGAGTATCACTAAAAAAGAAAAAAAAACACGCACAAAAAACAAATTACAACACATTACACATAATCGAACAAATTACAAAGACGAGAACAAAAACTCAATTATACACTGCACTGCAGGTACGTAAGAAATTTTACTTTTTAAACTCCCAAGTACTGAAGAAACATAAGCAATATGATTGATAACTTCAATTCAACTAACCTAACCTACAGCAAAACACTTGATAACTTCAATTCATAATCAACGGACTTAATCAACTGGTCTAAATATGACAAGAGACGGTAAAAAAGACTAAATATGACAAGAGATGTGCAAATAAAATTAAATGGACAGCGATTTACTGCCTTAGCAAACGGTACCAAGGGTGGGAAGAGACTTTCTCGTTGTACCGTTTAATTTGTTCAGTTATAGCTGCCGTTGGGTCCGCAATTTTAAAATTTTTAACAAGGCGCGAATTTCTTGTCCACGGCGGGAGCCGCAACAAGAACTTCGCATACATAAAAAACGTGGATCTGAGCTTTCTTTCTCTGGCTCGGGAAAAATTCTCCAAAACGGGCTTAGATGCAGGAAATGGGGAAGGGATACTGCGTTATAAAGTCGAGCCAGAATTAAACGGTTGAAACGTAATTTAGATGAGACTACTCTACTGTAAGCAAAAGCCAGGCGTTTACGGAGATGATCAATAAGAAGGGAGCTGGTAGTTTTTAGATCCTTTCCAATTGGTAAACCAAGGTAAATAATTTTCGAGACAGGGGCTACAGACAGTTCTCCCAGCCTCAGAGACGAGACCTCTTCTTGGCGCCAGTTGAACAGAAGAATATCCGACTTCTGTGGGTTAAATTCAAGACCAATGCGACTGTAATTTGATTGTAGTGCGGAGAAGGTGGTCTCTGTACCTGCGACTGTGCGGCTGGGGTTCAGAATGTCATCGGCGTAAGCTATCATTGTAACGTCTATGCCACGAGCTATGCATGTTGTCTCGATAGTAGACTGTGGTTCAATAATACAATTATTAAAGGCACAAGGAGATGTGACTGATCCTTGTCGAGCACCCTTTTTTACTGGGACTACAGGATTCACTCGGTAGGACAACATCACGTCTGGTGTATATTCAGTGAGGGATCGACCATGGCCAGGAAGTAGGAGTTCAGCCTGTAGGTGGTCGTACATATCTTTAGTGGGTAGTAGGATATCCTTCTGTACACCTCTCTTTCCCGTATCCAGAATGAGTTGGTCATGGAGAAGTGAGTCGTAGGCACGGCAGACGCCATTTAGACCTATAACAATGGACTCTTTTGATTAATCAGCGTCAATCAAGACCGAAGCCAAAGCAGAAATGGCGTGGCCGCAACCAAGACCCCTCTGGAACCCAAACTGGGAAGGGAAAGTCCAGTATTTTTTCCTGGATTTCATCAATGACCAAAAGTTCGAAGATTTGCAAAGCGTTGGTGCTATTGTGATCGGTCTGAACGAAGCACATTCCGAAGTACTTTTTCCTTTCTTCAGGACTGGCCTAGGCGACCCGGTACTGAATGCCAATGGTACGAGTCCAGTAGTGAAGACCATCTGAAAAAGAAGAGTTAGGTACCCCCCATGAAAGTTGGGCTGCAATGGCTAAGGTGAAGGGCGGATACACGGTCAATACCAGCCGACTTCTTCTTTTTTCAACCGTCGGACTGCGGACGCAACCTGTGATTGGGTAACTATGAAATCTGTATCTGGAATTGATGAGAGGAGGGATGAAAGCTTTTCTTGAACAAAAATGTTAAGATCCTGTTTTGGGGCTGAAAACTCATCAAGGTAATAGTTTATCCATGTTAAAGATGGGATATCTGACTCGGGACCCGCCGACTCCTTCTTATCAAACATTTTCCATAACAGATTAGGATTTTTAATTACTTTTTCAGAAAGCTCAGATTTCAACTGCACATGGTGACGAGCAAGTTCCTTCCCAAACCTACGCTTAGATGCAACTCTAATCTCTTTAACTACTCCTGGGTGTGGTCTACCACATTCTTTCCATATCCTGTACCAGAAGGTAGCTTGGTCGCATGCTAATTGTAACGAAGGGTTAGAAGACCATCCCAAATTCTTGAGTTTTTGTCTGGCACGAGACTTGGGTACTCCCTGAGATTCGGCAAACAGAAGAGCATGGGTCCGTTTGGCGTAATAAATATTAAGACATAGGCGCGCAGCTCTTTCATCACGATGAGATAATTTCATAAGTAGGTCAAACGGTACGCAAATTTTTGACAGAACAAGATCACAAGAATCTTGAAACTTTTCTTTGTCAATTTTATGCCAAACCGGAACCTCATGCCACCTCTGAGTGAATATCGACGAATTATTCACAGCGGAAAACGAGGCAGGCCTACTGATAATACACTGAACTGGGAAATGATCCGAAGTGAAACTATTCGGAAGGACAAGAACCTCACGTACTGGCAAAGAACTAGAGCTAATAATATGGTCTAGATTGTACGTAGAACCAGATTGGTGGATATACGAAAAGTTCTGGTTCTTCCGGTGAATAATAAAACGGTTCTCAAGTATCCCTATTAGAATGCAACAACGACTATTTTGGGCACTAATATCAACTTCTAAATTACAGTTAAAGTCACCCACTATTATGCACTCAAGGGACTCGCGTTCGGCTTTTTTAAGGCAGCGGGCTAGTTTGGCAGCGCCTATAGCAAAAGCACTATCAGATTTGTCGTCACGGTAATCAGTTGGAAGGTACACATTTATAACTAGCAGGCTATCTAGTCTAATTGCAAGAAAATTGTCACTGTTCTCGTATAATTCGCACGTGAGACGATTGCTAACCAACGTGGCAATACCGCCAAACGGACGGCCCCGCGGAGATGAACGGCACGGAGAACACAGAGTAGGACGGCCAGAGATTTAGTAGGTTTATGCCAGCTTCTGTGATGAAATGTTCTTGCAGGCATATCACATTATATTTATTCAAAAAAACTGGTCAACCACAAGAGACCGCTCGGAAAAATTTCCGTTTATATTCCTAGAAATTAGTGGAATGTTAGAGATTTCGTTATTCATCATGTTAATGAGTTGCCTTTTGCTGGTTTTTCGGACAGTTTACGCTATAGCAGGTATGACCCTTTCTTGCAGGAAACGCAAAACATAGCACGAGTACACTTTTCTGCATCGTTCTTTTTAGAGACGTGGTCAGACGCGCCACATCTGGAGCAGACAGGGCTATTGGAGCACTCGGCAGCTAGGTGACCTTGGTTGTGGCATGAGTAGCAACGACGGGGTAAGAAAAGGAATTCTTCAGTGGGCAGTTTTTCGTAATAGATCTTCACAGAGTCCTTAAGAAATTTATCCAAATCCGATCGACAGCTGAAAAATACTTTGAACGTACGGGAACTGCCAAGCTGTTCAGACTTCGTAGATCTGGGAATCAGTGCAGTTAGCTCATCCGCCGATACGTCAAAGGGGACTCGTTTCACTACACCAATATAGTTAGGGCTCTTTATGGCAGCAGAGATGTGCGGCTGGTTGGTCTTGATTGACTCAACAATGGTTTCAGCTGTGTGTTTTTTCGAGCGAACCACTAGTTTCCAGTCCGATTTGACTCTCCGTAATTCAGATATATCACTAGTATCCGCACATACCGAATCTATGAATGACTTCCTAGCACTCGGGGTATCAAGCGACTCGGGCAGATTTTTCAGTACGATTGCATAGGAGGGCTTATCAGGCTGGTTTGAAGCGCTTGGCCATTCGATGGGTTTGTTGGCATTAATAGCAAAATGGTTCTTAATGGTGTAATCTAAGTTCAATCCTCTAAGGTTTTTGGATTACCCATGGGTAACCCAAAAACCTGTCTATAAAACTCCCCTCTAAAACCATTTAAATAGTTTTAATAATAATATTAAATTTACAGTTGAGTTTGAGGAAAATAAAAAACTGCCTTTTTTGGATATTTTATTAATTAAAAGGGATCTCCACTTACTTTTCTCAATTTATAGAAAACCTACGCACAATGATAGGTACTTAAATTTTCATTCGTGCCTCCCTATGTCGGGGAAACGGGGGGTTGTGATTTCACTAGTGGATAGAGCCTTTGGAATTTGATCCCAGGAATTTCTGGAATCGGAATTATTATATTTGAAGATATTTTGTTTTGTAATAATTACCCAATTAAGTTCATTAACAAAATAATTGTAAATTGACGTGTTAAACATGATAGTATGGTTTCTCAGTCTTCAGATTTAAAACTATCTAAAAGTTTAATTTCATTGACATATGTACCTGGTTTGCGTGAGAAGCTTTCACGGATTTTTTGCGTAAATTTAACATCGATACATCTTTCCGATTGTTGAGGCCAACGGGTAGTTTCTTTAGTTCTGGAAAGGATTTAACCCGGGGAAATTTAGTAAGTGGGGTGTATAAGATTCCTTTTCTTGTGGGAAGTTCTATATTGGTAGGACTCACCAACAATTGGTTGAAAGATTTATTGAACATCGAAATTCAATAGAAAAAACCCTACAATTATGCAAGCATCTGGAAATTTTTGTTTCAGCCTTAGCAGAACATATTTGGTTTCAACCAGATTACTTTGTACAATTTGATGAGGCCTTAGCTATTTCAAATGATAAGGGATATACTCAATGGGTGAGAGAAGCCATAGAAATTAAAAAACATATGTTTGCTAACCTTTCGATAAATAGGGACACAGGAAATTTAAATATTGACTCAATTTATGATAATCTTCTAAAAAGTGAATCAACAGTCAATAAGGGAATTAAGATCATAAATAATCACCAGGGGACTATTTTACCTGCTAGACTAAAACGATTTGCTTCAGTAATAGCCAACAAGAGGATTATTTCGCAATGGAATAATTAACGTAATTTTATTTTACTTTTATTTTTGTCTCAGTTGCTTTGGTGTTCTCACTGAAGTAACTCTAATAGCATCTTTTCCCTACGTGGAGTAGTTTGCGCCAATTGTATATATATATATATTTTTTTTGGTGGTGGTTTTATTTGTTTTTAGTTTTGGTTTTTTATCTTGTTCTTCAGGTGTTTCGCTCGTGCTGAAGACGCCTTGTTTTGATACAGGCAAAATATCCACGTTGTTTTACATTTTTCGTCTTTTTCTCTCCACTGCCCGCAGTCTCGTTTGTTGTTTTTATCATTGAGATTGTTCTTTCTGTTGGTTTTTCTTACTAAATCTCAAGGGATTTAATATTCAATTATTTATTTTATATTCAAGTTTTAAAAGCGTCAATAGCAAGTAAATAAAATAATCGGATTATAAATGTCTCTAAGGAAATCACACAGGTTGAACCCTTACTTTATTGAAAGGATAATATCCAAAATAACGTGTTTGCACAACGAACTCTCAATCAAGAGTTCGTTAGATTTTATAGACGATACACCATTCCCTGGCTAATTAGCCTATGAATGGCCTAACAAAGTTCTAATTGGCTCATGTTATGAATTGGCAATGTCAATCACCATATTATTGTTTGTTGAAACAAAGAACTTGGTGTGAAGAATGATGTTGGTAACCCGGTAATCCTGCTTTGGGTACTTCAAAAATGAACATTGCAAATAAGAGAAACTTTCTTTAAAAAGTAATATATAAGGCATGAAGATAAATGGACTCACGAAACCTCCAGATTCTTGAAAATTTTCTGTAATTTCCAAGATTTTTCATTTGATTCGTCTGTTTATTTCTACCTTTATTGCCCCCTTCCCCATAAAAAAAAGTATGTGCATGGTCTTAAGTATTCCTTGACTTATTTTCTTTATTGCTTCCTTCTTCTCTTGGCTTTATTGTCGTTTTGCAGGCAGGCGATAAATCATGCCACATACGTATATGACATCAGTCACGTGATTATTGACAACTTGCAATTTATGATGGGCACTGGAATAGGATCTTCAGATAGAATGGATATGCTATTTCTTCAAGACAGGATTATTGGCGCATTTAGGCAATTTGCCACGGTGAATAATGTTCACGTTACCTTGGTTATTCATCCACGAAAAGTAAGTCTTTTTCCCTTTTTTTTTTTGCTTCAATTACACCTTAGAGCAGAGGCTCACAACAACATAACCATTCTTAACCATGGGCGTACGTAACTTCTTATCTAGGGAGGGGCAGCCGATCCTGTGATGAAGGGCGGGATCTGAAGTTGTATTGGCAGTTTCACAAAACCTTACATTGCCAGCAAGTTCTATCATACCTATGAAATCTTTATTAATAAGTAATCACCAAGAATCATAAATCATCAATAAGCTTCAGCATTAATCAATTTTCTTGTATTAGAGCTTAATCTTTCCAAGAAATTATGGATAATTGCTTTTTGTTTGACTTTTATTCTGTCATTCCGGCTGTTTGTTTTCAGCTTTTTCAACCATATCTAAAGTAAATTTCAAGTTTTAGGGGGGGGGGCAGCTACTCCCTTCTGTACTCCCATGTTCTTAACCCCTTTGAACCCATATTACACGACTTATAGGAAGTATTGTTGCATCTCCATGATCACTTTACAAGACACTGACAAGGGAACCAATATATTTGGTTATGCGTGTATCTGTTATTGACGGGGTATCATTTCACCAGTACATTCTACCGAATGTATTTTTTTCACGCCGTTGTTTATCGATGAACTGTCATAAGTTATCGGCTAGTAGCGGTTACCACCTGCAAGTTTTAGTGATTACTGCTGTGTTTTTATCGACACTATTCTCTGGGTGTTTAATATACACCACATTATTGCAAAATATGTCCAAATCTTGGCTCCTTCTGTTCTTTTTTTTCATTTTTGCTGTTCTTTGACAAAACGAATGTTTACTTGTTTACTTACTAATGTTTACTAATGCTTGTTACAAAATGTTTTGATCTTACTCGATATCCGTTTTCTTAATCATTATGGCGAGAAACAGTCACTCAAAACAACATCCAAAACATGTTCGAAACCAAGAACAAAAGTATCTAAGAGATGGTCACAACCTGGGATCCGTTAACATTTTCTTTGAAAGAGTTCATAAGTTCCCACGGACGCTAAATTTCATGTCTTTTTATACAAGAATTTTTTTTTATTTAGTTCACTCAAAATATTCAGACGAAATTTTAAATTCTAGTTCAACAGAATATCAAGCGTGAAAAGAAGACTGAATTTGGCGATAATTTACTGGTGATAATCATTACTTATGCAATCAGATATCGTTCCATATAATGTTCAAGCTAGACACCTGGTGAAACCTGATGATGAACATCAGTTGATTAGATTTTTCTGGGTCACTTTTTTTTCGAACGTTATAAGAAAATTATCATCAGTTGTCAGCTGATGGTGATTGCCACCTACTGGTTTTTATGAAGTCACCAGTCAGTTTTTACTGACACTAACTTCTGATCCATCAGTTCAGATTTTCCCCATCAGTTTTTGGTAAATAATCAGGTATCATTGCAACCGATTGCTGATGGTGGTTGCAACGTACTGATTTTAAAGGTTGTCGGTTGTTTTTCACCTATACTGTCCTGTGAGAATTTTTGTCCCGTCACTTATCAATGATTTTTGTCAGTCATCAGCTAGCGGCAGTTGCCGCACACAGGCTTTTAGTGATCGCTGTTGGGTTTTCACCACCACAGTTTCCTGAGCGTTTATTATTATTATTTTAAATTAATATTAGATATTGATAAATTATCGTTGGTTGTCAGCTAGCGGTTGTTGCTACCTACAGGTATGTAGTAGTTACTGGCGAATTTTCACTGGCACTACCTTCTGAGCTTTTTTTTTTTTTTTTTTAAATCTGAGGTTTTTTTTTTTTTTCATTATTATCAGCTATCGGTAAGTTATCAAGAGGTGTTTGCCACACGCAGGTGTTTAGTGGTCGCTGGTGGGTTTTCACAGACACTGTTTTCTGAGCGTTTATTATTATCATCATCATTATTTTAAATTAATATCAGCTATCGATATTTTGTCGTTTGTTATCAGCTTGCAGTGGATACCACCTACAGGGCAGTAGGGGTCGCTGCTGGTTTTCACTGGCACTATCTTCTGAGCTTTTTTTGTTCTTTTAGTCTGAGCTTTCTTTTTCATTATTATCAGCTGTCGATAAATTATCGTCGGTTGCCAGCTAGCGGTGGCTGCCACCTAAAGGTATGTAGCAGTTGCTGATGGGGTTATCACTGGCACTATCTTCTAAATGTTTTGTTTTTATCATCGGTTACCGATAAACTATCGTCAGTTATAAGCTACCGATGGTTGCCATTCATATCGTCAGTTATCAGCTCTGACTGTGGCCACTATGACTGCTACTACTTCAGGCTTCGACTTGTGACCACTTGTGGCCACAGTCATGTGTGCTACGACTTTTGACTATGACTGCAACTACTTGCGACTGTGACTGCTTGTGACTGCGGCTACTTGCAACTGTAGCTGAAGCTGTTTACGACTGCAGCTACCTGTGACTGCGACTGTGGCTACTTTTGACTGCGACTTTGACTGCTTGTGACTGTGATCTTGACTATTCTTACTACTGCTATTGCGACTATTTGTGACTGCAACGGCGACTAAAACCGATTACTTGCGATTGTAACAACTTGCGACTGTGACTACTTGCGACTGCTAACTTTTACAGAATTGAACTAAATCTAACGGCATTGTGTGCATTCACGTTGTCAAAAGAGCGTATCTGCAATATTTCAGCAACGGCTGAGGGTTTCAAATTGAAACTTTCAGGGAATTTTGAGGAGGATGTTGACCTAAAGCAAAAGACACTGCGCAACCAGGTTTCAAAAGAGCGCATCTACAATATCTCAGGAACTTCTATGGGTATTAAGTTGAAACTTTCAGAGAATTTGAAGAGGGATCTCGAACTAAATCAAAAGGCACTGTGTGTCATAGAAATTACAATAATAACCAAGTTAAACTTAAAATGGACAGAATTTACCACAAACAAGAGTAAGGCCATAAGTTAGTAAAAAGAATGAGAAGTTTTGAGTCACGATATCTTTCTATGAACAGTCCACCTGTTTTTTTTTTTTTTTTTTTTTTTTTTTTTTTTTTTTTTTTTTTTTTTTTTTTTTTTTTTTTTTTTTTTTTTTTTTTTTTTTTTTTTTTTTGACCGAAATTTTATACACACGTAAACCTTGAAGAAAATTAACATTGAAATTTGACGAAAGCGAGACACTACTATTGCTACTACTACTGCTAACAACTCACTATAGCACCAATCTGCTTGAGGCTAACACAGACACGCACGCTCCTCCTCCATCCCATTCTATTCAAAGCCTTCCTCTTTACACCCTCCAAGGAAGTTCCCATTTTCCTTTAAATCTTTCCTTACGAAATCCTCCCACCCCTAACCCGGGACGACCTGCTTTTCGTTTGGCCCCTTACGGATGTCCGAAAAGGACCATCTTTGGTAGTCTGTCATCCTTCACACGCATAACGTACCCTAGCCATCTCAACTTTTGTCTCATTATAGCCCGAGAAAGCGGTATTGAGCAACACTTTTCATACAGCCTACTGTTGAGATATGGAAAACACCGAACATAAATTCAAGACACACTTTTTGCTTAAAAAAAAATGCCCACTGCTCTTACTAAGGCAATGGGGCTTCAAGATTTCAAATACACCTCTTATTAAATTTGCATAAAAGAAGTAAAGTTTGTTACGAAATACACATTAAAAAATATTTTGATTTACAATACCTATTTTTCATTTAGGAAGATGTAGCTGAAGAGTTGACAACAGCATCTATTTTTGGAAGTGCCAAAGCTACGCAAGAAGCAGATAATGTCCTGATCCTTCAGGATCGTAAAATACTGCACCCTGGTGGTCGTAAGAAATATATACAGGTATATACTCTTGTTCGCTTTCTGTAACAATCATGATATTTATCATCAACGCTCTTGGTATCTTGGTTATGATGGTGCTATTCAAGGTGCTATACTTTTAAGAGCGCAGTGTATATGCTACCGTGGTTGCAGCGGTAGCGGTAGGTACCGCAGCAACCGTTGACAGTTGATCTGGTGATTTGTGACAGTTGATTATGCTAATATGACTTAATTATTATTATATCATAATATCAAACAGTTCGTGGTAACGAACTGTAAGTAAGGAGCGACCTGGCTCAATAGTAACCGAAACTCTAAAAAACGGAATTTTGATTCCAATAGATACATGAAAAGAATTGGATTTTTATGCTGATTTTAAACATATAAGTTTCATCAAGTTTAGTCTTACCTATCAAAAGTTACGAGCCTGAGAAGATTTGCCTTATTTTCGGAAAAGAGGGAAACACCCCTAAAGTCATAGAATCTTAATAAAAATCTCACTATCATATCCAGCGTATCAGAAAACCCTACTGTAGAGGTTTCAAGCTTCTATATGCAAAAATGTGGAATTTTGTATTTTTTTTTTGCCAGAAGAAACATCACGGATTATTTGTTTTGCTTTTTTTTTCCAGGGGTGATCGTTTTATTTTTTTTTTTTTATTAAGTTTTTATTGAAAGCTTTGTCGTAGAAACTTCAATGGGGCTCATTCAATTGGAAATTGAAAGGACTAGTGCCTTTTTTAATAGTTAAAAGTGATTGGATAGCAACTAACGCCCCTTTCACGCCCACCATGTTCAAAAACACATTCAATCAAAATTTTGAGATATCCATTTTGTTCAACGTAGTTGAAACGTTCACTATCCAATCACTTTCAACTATTAAAAAAGGCACTAGCCCTTTCAATTTCCAATTGAATGAGCCCTTTTGAAGTTTCTACGACAACGCTTTCAATAAAAACTAAATAAAAAAACATAAATGTTTTTACTTTTATAACTTTGATAAATCAAATAATGTTAACATTTTGATTACTAAATATCAGTATATGTATATTAAACTGACAATGCGCATTCATTTTTATTTTTTTTTCAGTAAAGTGCAAATTTTGTTCTGGCCTTGCGAAGCCATAGGGGTTTTGCGCCCAGCTTATGTTAATTTCTGCTCGTTTTGAGTTTGACTCGGTTAATTATTGTAATTTCTGTTCGTTTTTGGGTTTCATTTATTTATCGATGCTGATTAGTGGTAGTTTCACGCTTGGTAGATTATTTGATTTTATTTTTGCTCATTTTTGTTTAATGGAGTTCTTTACTTTTCTTTGGAAAACTTATTTTGTGGAAAAAGTTATTTAAATTAATTTCTGTTCATTTTATATTGACATAGTCTTTTCAGGGCAAAAAAAAAATAATAATTTGAATCCTTTATTTTTTTAAGAATTTATAGTTTGGCCTGCTATTTGTATGCTGGAGAAAAAATTTTCAGCAATTTTTAACAACATACACCCTTTTAAAAATCTGGACACAAATAGTACTGTTTAATTAGTTTTCATACCTCCTCTAGTTGACCTGAAAGGGAAAACTTGATACCATTCGCAAAAAAATCTGTTTACTTTCTTTGATAGCTTGGATACACTTGCGCTATTTTGATTTGGTTAAATTTTAAGAGCAGAAATGGGAGGGTAGACGTGGGAGGGTGTTAGTGGAAGGGGGATTAGTTGCCCTCAAATCACTTTCGACTATTAAAAAGGGCATCAGCCCTTTCTATTATCAATCGAATGAACCCTTCTCGAAGTTCCCACGACAACTCCTTCGATACGAAGTGCCCTGGTCTAAACAACACAACAACAAAAATAATACATTATGCCCTCTTCGATCTTTACTATAAAAATGTCAAGCCTTCCAGTCACTTTCGACTATTAAAAAGGGCACTAGGCCTTTCGATTTCCAATCGAATGAGCCCTTTTGGAAACGACAACGCTTTCTATAAAGCCCTAAACACCTTATAAGCCCCTTGGCATAAATTGCAACCCTTACCCTAAGGTCTGTTAGGGTGTTTGTCATCCTCTAAGACCGAAATTCCAGAACTTTCAACTACGTTAGGCAACATGGCTATCTCAAAATTTTGATTGGATGTGTTTGGGGAAATGGTGGGCGTGAGAGGGGTTTTAGTCAACTTCCAATCACTTTCGACTATTAAAAAGTGCACACTACTACTACTAACAACTCATCGCAGCACCAAGCCGCCTGAGGCCAACACAGCTACGCACGCTCCTCCTCCACCCCAATCTATTCAAAGCCTCCCTTTTTACACCCGCCCACGAAGTTCCCATTTCCTTTAAATCTTTCTTTATGACGTCCTCCCAACCCAGACGGGGACGACCTGCTTTCCGTTTAGCCCTAGATGGTTGGCCGAAAAGAACAATCTTCGGCAATCTGTCATCCTTCATCCGAACAACATGCCCTAACCACCTCAACCTTTCTTTCATTATAGACCTAGAAAGCGGTATTGAACCACATTTTTCGTATAGCCTATTGTTTGAAATACGGTCAGTCAGCCGGGTACCCAGAACAATCCTTAAGCAATTTCTCTGGAAAACATCTAGCAAATCTTCATCCGCTTTTCGGAGCGTCCATGCTTCAGAGCCATATTTGACCACTGTCATCACTGTAGCTTCTAAGATTTTAATCTTGGGTTTGCAGACTTATCTTCCTATTCTTCCAGACTTTTTTTAACTGTGAAAAAACACCCTGAGCCTTGGCTATTCTATTTTTAACATCTTCACTGCTCCCACCATCTTTACTAATAATACTACCAAGGTAAGTGAAACTGCCCACCTGATCAATCTTTTTCATTACCCAACGTCACCTTTTCATCTTCACTTATTCCTAGCCTTAGTGACTTGGTCTTCCTAACATTAATTTTCAAACCAATACTAGCACCCTGAACTTGCAAAAACCTCTAAAACTTCATTCATTTTGCTCACACTTTCATCTAGGATGCTTAAATCATCAGCATAATCCAAGTCCAGGAGACTTTTTCCTCCCCATTTGATTCCGTGGTCTCCCATTGCCTTTCCTGTGCTCCTTAAAACAAAGTCCATCAAAATAATCCATATAAAGGGGGATAGAACACAACCCTGCTTAACTCCTGATTTAATACAAAAACCAGCTGCTAACCTCATTTCCTACCTTAACCGCAGCAGTGTTATTCTCGTACATAGCACTAATCACTTTAATGTATTTGTCTGGTATACCATACAAGGATAAAACCTTTACTAAAGCTCCTCTATCAACAGAATCGAACGCTTGCTCATAATCTATAAAACTGAGGACCAAAGGTGTTTGAAAACTTAGGCACTTCTCAATTATTAACCTAAGAGTGAAAATTTGGTCAACACATCCTCTACCTTTTCTAAAACCGCACTGCTCTTCTCTTAAAACTTTGTCTACGGCATCTCTCAGTCTAAAAAGTATCATATTACTAAGCAATTTGCTACCTACAGAGACCAGACTAATGCCTCGATAATTACCACACTCACTTTTATCACCTTTCTTATAAAAGTGGCTTAATTAAGGTTTTCCTAAAATCATTAGGTACTTCCCCTTTTTCAAAAATCATATTCATAATCTCCAATAACTTATTTCTAACCTCAGAGCCACCATATTTAAGAAACTCATTTACTACCCTATCAGCACCTGGAGCCTTATTATTCTTTAATCCTTTTAGTACTGTTTCTAATTCCTCCTCACAAAACAAATCTTCCTTCACATCCAAGGTATCACAAACTTTTTCATTTTCCTCTATATTTTTTCCTGCAACTCTATCACGGTTAAGCAAATTCTCAAAATGTTCGGCCCATCTCGCTTTAGCTTTTGTCTTATCGCTAATTGCCACCCCCATTCCTATCTTTAACTGGGACAAGTCCGGATTGACTACTACCTCTCATTTGTTAACGTGCCAGTACAATATTTTACTATTATGCCGTCTAGCTGCATCTTCTAAATCCTCGGCAATTTTATCCATGGCCTCCACTTCACACCTCCTTAGTTCATATTTCAATGCTTTCTCCACTTTCTTTACATTTCTTTTGTTTTCATGTGATCTATCACTCAGATAATTCTTGTACAAGTCCTTTCTCCTTTCTATTAAACTTAAAGCTTTTTCACTAATATTCTTAGCTACAGTTCTAGCTTTCTTCCCTAATACACCTTCAGCAACTTCACAAATTATTTTTCTAAAATTATTCCAACCATCTTCCACATTATCAAATTTTAAACTCTCAAGTTTAGTATTCAACTGTTCCTGGAAAGTTTCTCTCAGATTCTCATCCTGGAGTCTACTAACATCATAACTTCCCGGGAGGTAAATTACCCTTCCGATATTTCAGCTTTAAATTAACCCTTGACACTACTAGATGGTGATCTTTACTTTTAACATCAATAACAGCACTCCTATATACCCTAGTATCTTGTATTGATCCTGCCAGTCTTCGATTTACTATAACATAATCAATAAGGTTTGCTGTCTTACCATCACGTGAATACCATGTTAGCTTATGAGCCATTTTATGACCAAACACCGTATTGGTTATAACTAGATTGTTATACCTACAAAATTGCAAAAGTCTGTATCCATTACTGTTTTCTTTTCCTACACCAAATTTACCTAAGCTGGGATACCATCTATCCTTATTTCTACCAACCTGGGCGTTAAAATCTCCCAGCAATAACATCATATTTCTACCTGGGACCTTGTCTATTTGCTCCTGTAACTGTAAGTAGAATTCATCTGAGTCACTAGTATCTCCATCAGTCGGTTCTACAGGGGCGTATACTACTATAACTGATACCTTGAACTTTTCTAGTCATAAAATGAGCAATTAGTATTCTATTATTAATACCTTCCCAGCCTAAACAAGACTTAGCCGCTTCCTTATTCATCATGAGCCCTACTCCCTGTCTATGTAACCCATCCTTCCTGCCTGAGTAAACAAATTCTATATCACCTAATTTCATGCTTCCTACCCCTGGGATATGAGTTTCTGAAACTCCTAATAGATCCAGTTCGAATCGTCTGAATTCGTCAGTCAAAATGTCGATACGATAGTCATTTTTTAATGTCGTAACATTCCAAGTTCCAATTTTCATGTTCTTTAAATCATTGAAATTTTTTTCGCCTCAGGAAAAGCAATGATCCCGGATACCAGTGCAGGACGGGGATCACATATCTTCTCAAGTCTACACCGAAGTGCTTAAGCCGGCTTAGAACCGGACAGCAAGAAGTCCCTGGGACCTCCATGAATGGAGGCTTTGTGCAATCCTGGGCCCATCTTGGTCACAACATGGTTTTCAGCGCTTGGCGATGCTCTTCTATCAACAAGAGTCGAAATCCTGCACAGACAATCTCAAGCCTATTACCTCCGACTCATTATATATTCATGCCTACAAATATTATGCTACTACGGGGAGGCAACCCGTAATAGATAAATTAGCTAGGAAGAGGTTTTTCAGCCCAAAGACGCCCATCAAAACATACCAATCCAGAAGAATTGTCCATTAGTCAGAATCCCGTGCGAATGCTGTGTCGTTTACTAGGCTATAATTTCCTCGAGGGGCGCCACTCCTCAAGTGGGAATAGAGTTGACCGCAAGGTCCCCAGTCTTGCTGGTGCCCCGAAAAGGTCGAGGCAGCCCTTTGCAGAGGCCGTTGTCCATAGATCTGGATCTTACGCCCTGCCACAGTTGTCCTCCTATAGAGGATCCTCCCGCGATGGTGTTCTGCATCACCATGCAATTTAACCCATTGCTGGGAGAAGGTTTGCAACTCATGGAACTTGTGGATAACAAGTGGGCCCTTTTGAGTGTACATTTGAGGGGCCTTCTTCCTCCTCCGCCTGTATTTATGACCCCGGGCAAGGGTGCCCCAGATTCTATTATGGACCCCCAGGGACAAGGTCCCCCCTTGGTCCATGCCTCCTATGGAGGTACCCTACATATCTGTAGAGCGTTCCCCTATCGCCACCTGGGGACATGCTGAATGGCCTGGGGGAGGCCAGACAAACGGATCACTTTTGTTTTGCAAAGGCAATGACTCAGTGACATATTTAACCTACTACTTATAAATATACATAACTCACTGACTAGGCCTATATAAGTTATATACAGAAATATATAACTCAGTGATATATTTAGCCTACTACTTAAAATATGTGTAACTCACTGACTAGGCCTATATAAGTTATATACAGAAATATATAACTCAGTGACACATTAAACCTACTACTTATAAATATCTAGCCTAATTTAATGATTCACTTCAACTAATATCTGATATCTTCAACTAATAAACTAATATCTAGCCTAATTTATTGATTTACTTCAACATTAGCTTGCAAAACTAATGTAAAACCTATATCTAGCCTAATTTAATGATTCACTTCAACTAATATCTAATATCTTCAACTAATAAACTAATATCTAGCCTAATTTATTGATTCACTTCAACATTAGCTTGCAGAACTAATGTAAAACTAATATCTAGCCTAATTTATTGATTCACTTCAACATTAGCTTGCAAAACTAATCTAAAACTAATATCTAGGCTAATTTATTCATTTACTTCAACATTAGCTTGCAAAACTAATGTAAAACCTATATCTAGCCTAATTTAATGATTCACTTCAACTAATATCTAATATCTTCAACTAATAAACTAATATCTAGCCTAATTTATTGATTCACTTCAACATTAGCTTGCAAAACTAATCTAAAACTAATATCTAGCCTAATTTATTGATTTACTTCAACATTAGCTTGCAAAACTAATGTAAAACCTATATCTAGCCTAATTTAAAAAGTGCACAAGCCACTCCAATTTCCAATTGAATGAGCGCTTTTCGAAGTTTCTACTACAACTTCTTCGATACGAAGTGCCCTGCCCTAAAGGAAAAAATTAATAAATAATACATTGTGCCAACATCGTTCTTATATGCCCCCCAGGGCACAGCTTAAAACCCCTGCCCTGAGGGTTGTGAAGGAGGGTCCTCCTCTTTGCTTAGTCCCCGTCTCTTGTCTCGTTCTTGAGTGTCCCCGTTCTTTACTTAGGCAGCGCGATCGTGCTGCCTATGATTTAAACAACAACTTTCTACATAAACCTTATATGCCCCCAGGGCATAACTTATAACCATTGCACTGAGAGCTCTGAGGGGGTTGTCATCCTAAAAGACCTAATTTCCAGAACGTTCAACTACGTTGAACAAAATGGATATCTCAAAATTTTGATTGGATGTGTTTTGGAAAATGGTGGGCGTGAGAGGGGCGTTAGTTGCTATCCAATCACTTTCAATTATTAAAAAAAGGCACTAGCCCTTTCAATTTCCAATTGAATGAGCCCTTTTGAAGTTTCTGCGACAACGCTTTCAATAAAAACTTTATATGCCCCAGGGCATAACTTACAACCCTGCCCTGAGGATTGTGGGGGAGGATCTTCCTCTTAATTAGTCCCCGTTTCTTGTATCTTTCTCGAGTGTCCCCGTTCTTTACTTAGGCAGCGCGATCGTGCTGCCTATGACTTATACAACAACTTTCTATATATAAAGCTTATATGCTCCCAGGGCATAACTTACTACCATTGCACTGAGGGCTCTGAGGGTGTTATCATCCTTAAAGATTCTAATTTCCAGAACGTTCAACTACGTTGAACAAAATGGATATCTCAAAATTTTGATTGGATGTGTTTTGGAAAATGGTGGGCGTGAGAGGGGCGTTAGTTGCTATCCAATCACTTTCAATTATTAAAAAAGGCACTAGCCCTTTCAATTTCCAATTGAATGAGCCCTTTTGAAGTTTCTACGACAATGCTTCCGATAAAAACTTTATATGCCCCAGGGCATAACTTACAACCCTTGCCCTGAGGGCTGTGGGGGGAGGGGTTGTCATCCTTACAGACCTAATTTCCAAAATTTTCAACTACGTTGAATAAATGGCTATCTAAAAAATTTGATTGGATGTGTTTGGGGAAAAGGCGGGCGTGAGAGGGGGGCTAGTTGCCTCAAATCACTCTCGACTATTAAAAAGGGTACTATCCCTTTGGATTTCAAATCGAATGAGCCCCTTTTCAAGTTTCTATGACAAAGATTTCAATAAAAACCTTATATGCCCCCAGGGCATAACTTATAATCCTTGCCCTGAGGGTTGTTGGGGAGTGTCCTCCTCAAAAATATATTTTCTATCTGGAAATCAACTACGCTGAACAAAATGGCTATCTCAAAACTTTTATTGGATGTGTTTGGGGGAATGTGGGGCGTGGGGGGGGGGCTAGTTGCCCTCCAATCACTTTCGACTATTAAAAAGGACACTAGCCCATTGAATTTCTAATCGAATGAGCTTTTTTTGAAGTTTGTACGACAACGCCTTCTTTTAAAACCTTCTATGCCCCAGGGCATAAATTAAAACCCTTGCCCTGAGTGTTGTGGGGGAGTGTCCTCCTCGAAAACATATTTTCTATCTGGAATTCAACTACGCTGAACAAAATGGCTATCTCAAAATTTTGATTGGATGTGTTTGGGAGAATGATGGGCGTGGGGGGCTAGTTGCCCTCCAGTCACTTTTGACTATTAAAATGGATACTAGCCCTTCGAATTTCCAATCGAATGAGCCTGTTTTGAAGTTTCTACGACGATCCCTTCCATATGAAGTGCCCTGCTCTAAAGGAAAAAAATAATACATAGTACATTGTGCCAACATCGTTCTTTTATGCCCTCAGGGCATACTTTAAAACCCTTGCCCCGAGGGTTGTGGGGGAGTGTCCTCCTCAAAATATATTTTCTATCTGGAAATCAACTACGCTGAACAAAATGGTTATCTCAAAATTTTGATTGGATTTGTTGGGGGAATGATGGGCGCGGGGGAGGGGGCTAGTTGCCCTCCAATCACTTTCGACTATTAAAAAGTGCACTAGCCACTCCAATTTCCAATCGAATGAGCCCTTTTCGAATTTTCTGCGACAACTCCTTTGATACGAAATGCCTGGCTGAAGAAAAACAACACATTGTGCCCACATCGTTCTTTACTTAGGCAGCGCTAGCGCGCTGCCTATGATTACGACAGCAAATTACGCCGTTAACTTGATAATATTATTTAAATCAGATTTAGAGCAGGTATGAATAGGCCTTTAGTTATAATCATTGATCTCATATTCTTATTCAGTTTTTTTCCTAACCCACTTTCTGATAAATGAGTTGAATAAAATAGTTGTTATTATTATTATAATAATAATAATATAATATTATTTATTTATAATTATAAATATTATTTGTTTATTATTATAATTAATATTTATTTATAATTATAAATATTATTTAATTAATAATATAATATTATCAGGACATAGAACTAGCTTGTGGATGGTACGGAGCTGTCACCATAATATCGAAGTCAAATGAGATAATATCGAAGGGGTACTTTGCTACCGGGACTCTTCCCATTGGAGGGTTAGGATAAGCCTGGGGGATTTTTCTTAAGTTACATGCTTCGCACTTACTTACAAATTCTTTAAGTTTTGTCATTGCCGACGGCACGTAAAAATATTGTTTTAATTATGGAGAGTTTTCATTACTCCTAAATGTCCACCTATATCTGAATGAAAATAGTCAAATGCAGGTACTATTAAGTTTTGTGGTAATGCAGGTATTATTGAAGTTTGGTTTCTATTTGTCTCAGCAGCCACGACTCTACATAGTATTTCTTCATCAAGATCATAGTAAAAATTATCTATTTCTTTTCTAAGAGTTTTGAATTTATCAGGTAACGCATCGTCATTCACAAATAATTAATAAGCGCCGAACACATTTCGTCCTTTTTTTTGCTTTCTTTTTATATTTTCTAAAGACAAAGGACAATAGTTAACCTTATTTTCCTTTACTGTGTCTTTGACTTTGTTTTTCTTACATTTATGTTTGCTCTTAGCATTGATAGCGTTGACTTCATTTTCCTCAGTTTCCGACGGAATATTTTCTGGGTATCTACTCAAAAAGTCACAAGCTGCGTTTTGTTTACCTTTTAAATGTTTCAAATTCATAATCTAGGTCTTGGATTTTCATAATCCATCTAGCTAGAATGCCCGTGGGGTTTTAAATGTGCGCAGGTACTGCAAGCTTTTATGGTCTGATCGTAGTATAAATTTTCTACCAATCAAATAGTGTCTAAATTTGTCCAAGTGGTGGATTATAGATAATAATTCTAAGTTTGTGGCGGAATAACTACTTTCGCCTTTTGATAAAGTTCTACTCGAATAGCATATAACTTTTCTATTTTTTTTTTTTTTATTAGAAGGTCCTTGTAAAGGATCAGGGTTTCCTATGGGAATTATTTGCGAAAGAAAGAATTTTGCGTTTTCGAAATCAGGAAGTGATAATATTGGTTCAGAAGTGAGCTTCTTTTTGAGAAGGTCTAGGGAAGTTTGAGCTTCCTGGGACCAGGTAACATTTTGGGAGTTCCCTTTAATTAATTCCGTGAGGGGTTTTCGCAATTTGGGCGTAATTACGTACGAATTTTCTAAAGTAGCCAGTAAGACCTAATATTCCCCTTAATTCTTTCATGGTTCTAGGGGGTTTGAGGTTTTCAACCCATTTTATTTTATCAGGGTCTGGGGACATCTCTCCTTGCGTCACTACTACTCCTAAAAATTTAATTTTAGGTTGAAATAAATTTACTTTTCTCAGGCCGACATTTTAAATTGCCCTGTCTGAACTTCTCGAAGACCTTAGCAAATGTTGCTAAGTGTTGTTCAGTGTTTTCTCCCACGCATATGACATCATCAACAAAATGAATTATATTCTTTAATCCTCTTAACAGGTGTAATAGGGGTCTACATAGCGCGCTTGAACTTGTTTTAAGTCCAAAAGCTACCCTTAAGTATTCATATGAACCACATTCACATGTTGAAAATGCAGTTTTATGGACGTGTTTTTCGGCTATTTTCACTTGGTGGTAGCCCTGGATAAGGTCCAAAGAAGTAAAAATTTTGTTGAGTCAAGAATTTCATCTATTCTTGGTAAAGGAAATTTATCGCTAACTACTTGTTTGTTGAGGGCTCTATAGTCTACTACGAGTCTAAGGTCACCATTCTTCTTTGGTACTAAGATCACTGGTGCACTATACGGACTATATACTTGGGCGTATAATTTAATTTTTTTTTTCGAATTCATGAATTTTATTTTTTAACCATTCTTTGTGCTTATATGGCACACGATATGGCTGTTTTGCTACGGGATTACCAGTCGTTAAAATTGAGTGTTCATAAAGCGGTATTAGCCCGATGTCATCTTCAGATGCAGAGAATACATCCTTAAAATTCCATAATAATTCGCATAATTTGTTCTTAAGTTCCTTGTCCGTAATATGATCCATATTAAATTTGTTTAGAAATTGCGATTTAATTAGAGGGTACCTGTTATTTGAGGTTTTAATGCCGTTAACTAGGTTTCTTTTAGAATTTTCCCATGTATTTAAATCATTCTCTGATAAAACTTGAATTTGAACTAAATACGTCCCCTTTTTTATTGTAATTGTATCAATTTCGTGGTTATTAGTTACCCAAATAAAACCTTCTCCTTTGTCATAAGATATAATCTGTTCCTCACATAGCAGATTTTCAGGAATTTCGATTTGATGGTGTCGCAAACCATATTTCGGATTTGCTAACCACTGGTTCAATCATTTGTGATATTTGAATTTTTTGCATCGTTTTGGGAGGGACTTTTGTTTTCCTTATCGCGAATCCGTCATATTTCTCTTTATTTTCATTGTTTATTAGATTCATACTGGCGCTATGCTGCGCCATTGCGGCATCTTGTGGCGTCACGTTGGGTTTTACTATGTTTTTCCATAATTCCGCTATTTTCTTGATTTCGTTCGACCTGTACTGTCGCATATCTCCTATTTTTATTTTTGCGGATTCAATACTTTTATTATTTAAATTTGCTTCATCTCTGCAATGTCTTTCAGAACAATTGAACAAATTTCTAATTATGCCTTTTCCTCCTTGCGAGACATGGGGTTCAAAAGATTGCGACATTATACCGTCAGAAATTTTGTTTACTGTTACATTTTCTTCGTAACCTCTGTTACGATTTCTTGAGGTAGAAATTTTTCCCCTACCTTAGCTGGGTAGACAAGCCTCTCGTTTGCTACGTCTAAGAGTACTCTATTAGACCTTAGAAAATTTGCACCTATAATTGCTTCATACGGAAAGTTATCGCATATTATAAAATTTGTCGAAAATATCCTATTGTCCCTTCTTACGTTTAGGCAAATTGAACCTCTTGCATCCAATTTATGTCCTGTCACACTAGTTAAATTGGGATTATTAAAATTTCTTTGTTGTCTAATATGGGGAGGCAACATATTAAATACGCAGGAGCTTATGATATTGACTGTAGCTCCGCTGTCAACTAAGGCTTTAAAGTAAATGTTTTCTACACAAAAATCATTAAATATAGGCAACCTATTATTATATCACTACAAGACGGCACTACCATTGTTTTGGACCTATTAAATATTCTGGGCACCCTCTGGGTCCAATTTATGTTTCTGAGGGGCCTGAAACGTTTCCCTGAGGATTTATTTCATGTGTCGGTGCCTGTAATGGATATTCAGGCATATGAGGTTCCGTAGGCATATCTAATTGATTTATATCTGTCTGCCTTCGCCATATATTATTATGGTAACTTGGATGTCTTGTGTCAGTGCCGCTTGCTGGCGCTGACTGCCAATGCCGTTGGCTTGCAAAATTTTCATGTCCCGTCGGCAAGTTTTCGTGATTTATATTTAGCATTCTCGCATTATATTGGCTTTGGCGATTATTTGGGTTTTCAAATTGGTAATTAATTTGTCTATTGGGGGGAGGGGTATAAAAATTTGGTTTGTACGCGTTGTAAGGTACTGATTGGCGCAATCTTCCCTGGCTATAGCCTAGCGCCCCGCCGGCGCTAAAATTTGTTCTTCCGAACAAATGGTTGCCATAATTTTTGCGTACTACCGCCAGCAATTCTTGGTATGCGATTGGGGACATAACGGCACTCTCTCGCGATATGTCCAGGTCTATTACAAATATAGCACCTTATTATTGTAGGGTTATTTTCGTAATTAGATTGTTTGACAGGCTGAAAACGTTACTGTTTTTTGCCTAGCGGGTTCTTGCGTTTTATTTCTTTGTGGCACTGGGGAGTTATCCCTTGAAAAGAAATTGGGAGACGCCTGATCGCCTTGAAGATTGGGTTCGCGTTTGAATCGCCTAGGCTATTTATTTTTGCCTTACTGTGATTAGCGACCATCGTATCAACTTCGATCAATCGCTCTACCTCCTGAACTGCAAGATCCAACGTCTGAATATTTTTGGATATTACCACTCTATATAGTTTTGGGGGTAGCCCTTGCAAAAAGGTATTTAGTATGACTTTTTCATACAGTTGCCCCGAACCACTTCCGTATTTTGCCTCTACAGAAATGCGTATATTATCAAGGTATTTTCTTATATTTTGTGAAAAGTCAAAGCTTACTGTTCCGTGTTTTAATTTATTTATGGAACTGGTTTCTATAAACCTATCTTTAAATGCTTTTAACAAGTTATCAACCGTATTTATTGGCAAGTTGGCGTTATTGCCTATGGTATGTTCAATCTGTTTTAGAAAGGTTAAGGCCTGGCCTTTTAGTCGTAATAGGAGCATGTCGACTAACGCTTCTAACTATGTTTTTGTTAGTTGTACAAACTGGGCCAATTGGATATTCAATTCGTCAATATCTGATTGACCATTGTACTCTGGGATAGATTTTGCTATTTCTATATTTTTCGCGACTAGCTTCTGCACTATTAATAAGTCATTAATGTCGTCCGCCATTTTTTTTTTGTTTTTGAATCAATTCAAAATAAATTTATTTTTTTCACTTAACCTATTTTGGGGGAGGCTATTATCTCCTATGAGATATCTAAAGGGTTTCCCTGTCGTAGCTTAGCGGCAATAGGCCTAATCACTTTACTTATATGTCTGTATCTCTTCAATAATTCAATTTAAATTACAAAGTTTTATAGCCTAATTAGTTCGCAAGTTTTTCTCCAATTTCCGACTCGAGCCATTTGTAGCGGTGAAAGAAAAATTGTTGCTATAAAAGAAAATTTAGCGATGAAAGAAAAAGGACTGGGCTTAATTGTGGTCATAAATATTGACCGCGTCAAATCTAATATCGTACCTTGAAGCTGTGACTTACACCTTATAAGTTCTCCGACAGCGCCTCTTATAGCGCTAAAGATCGTGCCAACAAGGCTTACGCCACCCTCAATTAATGAGAGAAAATAAAATGTGTAGCCATATAAATATGACCTCTTCTCTTCGAGCTATCTGGAGATCAGATTCCTCTGGGAGCGCAACCTTGGAGACTTGCGAACTAATTAGCTATCATTAGGCTAGATACGGACATATAAAATGAAATAAACACAGGTAAAAAAAGCAATGGATTTATTGAGACTTACATATTTAGGTGAACAGCAGTAGGTCACTTCAAATGACACAACGGTGACTGAGATACAACAATGAGAGAATTGCAAAGCTTGAACATCGAAAAAGTTCTATCTAAATGGTCCTGAATCTCATTTACGAATCCTTCCAAATCTGATTTTTGAATCCACCAAAAAAAAGCACTATTCCCCACTATCAAACATAGTTTTTTGTCCTGCGCTGTGAGAACTGGCTCACAATTGGCTCAGGTGGCCCAAGGATGCGAACCCTTCGTCCAATAATCTGTCTTGATTATTTCTGATGATTCAAACGTTCACACGGCTCTTATAGTTTAAACTTCCTTAGAAATATTGTGCGTAGCATCTTTTTTGTTACTAATTATCTTAGCGAAATTCAAACCGACTAGCGTCGTTGTTTGACTGAAGCTAGAATGCAATTTCTCTTTTTGCTGATTAAGAATTTAGACTCTTGGAAGCGGTATTTGAACTCAATTAGGGGACGTTTAATTTCTGTCAGAATCATCTTTAGAAGGAAAGAATCTTTGTATTTTAATATATCGCATTTTGCTCACGGTACAGCTTAGCTTCTCTTAAAAATGCTTTAAAGACACACACAAAATACATAGTTTTTTGTAAACAAAAAACTATATATTTTTGTGTGTGTCTTTAAAAGCGTCAAAAGTTTACAAGCAAGATTAGTATTAAATAGTTTTTCAGCAAGATTAGTATTAAACAGTTTTTAGTTTATGCTGACTTCCATATAAAAAAAATTGCATATTTTTGTGTGTCTTTAAAGCATTTTTGATAGAAGCTAAGCTACGATAAATAAAAGTTCAATTAGGGATAAACAGTGATAGAAATTCACAAAAATACCAGATATTTCGGTCACATATGCAGTGACCGTCATCAGTAGTAAAACTAAACTAAAAGAATTTAAAACAAAAGCTTATATACAAAATCAAATAAAACTACATATTTTCTAATTCTCTAATTCTTTTTCAAAGCAAAGGCGGAAGCTAGCCTGTTTGACCTTCCTTGATTCGGTTCATTAGCATTCAATGATAGGCCTATAACTCTTGGACAAGGTCAAATACATTGGGTGAATTGAACTTTACTTTAACAGATTTTAATAAATTATCGTAGATAGAATTTAGCCCAATTCACCTGTGTCCCGATTCAAAGCAATGTTCTTGAATAAGATTTTCTTTATTTCAAGAGTTTTACGGAAATTTTGCTTTAAACTCCGATCCTTAGAAATCAGAGAGACATTATCGAACAAAATAAAATGGTCTGGAAAATTGAAAATATGTTCTGAAAAGGCTGAAGTAAAATCTTCAGACTTTGAATCTTGCTTTAAAGCCGAATAAATAGAATCTTTATGCTGTAACAATCTCATTTCCAAATTCTGGTTAGTACGTCCCACATATGAGCTTCTGCAAGTACATGGGATCCGATAGACCCCACTTTGTTGCCCCAATGAAGTTAGATCCTTCCCAGAATTTAGAAAACTACCCAAAGTATTATTACTCTTTAAAGCTACCTTTAGACCATTACTCTATAAAATTCTTTTGAGTTTTTCACTTGGCCCGGGTACATATTGTAAGGAACAAAAAACATCCTTCTCCCGAGTTGTTTCCAAGACTTCCTTAGAAATCTCTAAAAACCTTTTCCTTCTCTTTGAAAATGTGAAGAAACTTTTTCAAATAGTTTTGAATAGTTTTTCAGTTCA